>RZIO01000003.1:4802541-4817335 GCA_004338095.1 Gloeostereum incarnatum
GGAGTACGAGGTCCCCTGCGACGACGGAGATTACTCTGGGGTTCGCTCGATCCTGTTACGTTATTGGATTGGTCTCTGCTCATGATACTCGAAGAGTAAGAGGGCTTCAGTGAAGAACTTTAGAGGACAGCTAGGACTTTAAATACGTCCGCTGATCCACAACTCTTTAATGAATCAATCTGAAGAACTGGCAAACATGCGTTCTTGTTCTTGATTCTTTTGCTGTGATTCGAGTTTTCAGGCTCATAGTTTCCTTGTTGGACACAAGCGCTCGGCGACGATGGAGAAAAGATGATGCCGGGATGTGGCGCTTAGTCGAGATCTCGTCAAACGAACCTGTATAACTAAATCTGAAGTCTTCTTGTCGTATTCATCATGCGGTAAACCGTGCGTGCTAGACTGCTTATGGTCTCACGTTTCCAGTTGATAGCTGCTGCGCGAGTGCTTCTTGTCTATTGATTCTGTTTAGTCTTGTCTTCTTGTCCTCGTGGCTTCTTTCTTCTTGTTGGTCTTCTTTTACTTCTTCGGAGCTTCCCCTTCAAGTCTCCCTCTCCATCTTCGGCTTCAATGTCGGAGTCATTTGACTGGAACTTGTCGAGACGATGACTTTTCCAGCTTCATCTGTTCTGTCGAATACTGGTATGATGCATTATAACGCCCTTGCCCCATAAGCTGGTGCGCCCGCCTCGTTTCAAGAGGAATGAGTAATGTAGAGCGGGAAGCTGTTTTCTAAGATATGGGCTAAGTTGTGGCGCGGCACGAAAGAACTGGACGAATGAGTGACGTGGATGCTCCAGTATTGAATCACGAAGCCGGTCTTCAGACATTACGATTCTAACAAATTGACGACGACAATTACGACTTCGCATGCTTGTCTTCATTGCGCCGCCAGGCCTCGCCGAGATGCTACTCCAGTATGAGTTAAAATATTGCATGCCGTTACCAGAATAAATGCGTTCTCGCCGCGGCCGATGTGTATTGCTCAGAGTTCCATTGTAACGGAGCATAATTACTCTTGTTGTCCTTTCTTGTACGCCTTTCTTCCCGTGAGAAATGATTTCGGGTAGAAGCTGTGCATGCAGTATCGGCTTCTTGTTCTTCTTGAATTGTTCCTCTTCTTCCTTTGTATCTTCTTTACACTTCTTGCTTCTTGTACCCTTCCTCTTTTGTAATCTCGCCCGGTCATTTGGTCTCGGAGTACTAGCGATGGCATCCCTCAAAGCCTCTGTTTAACCCTTGTGACCTTTTTTTCGCGCAAAGGAAGGAATGAGGAGCGTGTCATCAGTTAAACTCCAGGGCCCCATTTGAAGGGAACAGAGAATTACTTTCCGTTGTACCTTTTCCTATGATGGCGCCACTTGCGATTCATACGCCATGTCGGCGTCTTCCTTCTCCTGGTTTTGTTCTTAATCCCGAGAACCTATTCTTGGATCATGAAATGCAGTACGATATGACCAGTAATCATCTCCCATCGAACTAAAGTTCTGTCAGTGGCATGTCTTGCTTCGACTTCTTGTTCATGTTAACGCCACACAACATTATAGCTCCGAGCCTGGTCCTCGATGATTCTTTTGCCAGAAGCCGTGGCACATCTCCGGATAGAACTATTGTACCGCCACTGACTGAACTGACTGAAAACCTATAAAACCCTGCGCCTTCGCAGTCATATCATCGTAACCCCCAGTATCCACTGCTTCTGAGACATATAAAAGTGGCCCTTCTTCAAACCTCTACAAACCTCAGCATGAACGGAAACACCTGTACGTCTCCGTTTATTATTGCTCTATGTCAAATGCTGATGGCTACCTTTGCAAGACACTCTCAAAGATCTAATCCAATTGGTTCAGAACGGATTGACACACCAAGATGGATCGCCACTCCGGGAGGCCTACGTCTCCATCCTCCGCGACGTACCCCCAAACGGGATGGAAGGCCTGCGGACAATTACCCAAGAAGAGGACGATAAGCTTCGTTCTTTCTTCACGGACTGGTTCCCCCGTATTACTCCTAGCGAAAACTCTTTGGGCAGAAACACATATATGGAGGTGAACCTCAATATCAAAGGATCAACCATGGAAGTAAGCAAGGACTTGACCGAAGATTTCACGTTCGGCCAAAACCCGGTCTCGAACAAATTCACGGCTCGTCGAGCTTTCCTACTTCTCGCCAATATATATCATCAGCTCGGGAGTTGTGTGAGGTACTACTTTACGTACGAGAAGGAACTGTATACGGATCGAAACACTCCGCCGCTGTTGGCAGAACCTGGGTACATATTAGACCCTACAAAAGGTCAATTTGGACAGTCGGGGTATATCGCCGAATCGCGCCTCTTTGGTGTGTGTGCCCAGGCTTCCTGGCTGGACGACAACAGAGACGATTTCACATGTATCGACTTCTTGATTACTTCCAGGTTTCAAACAAGCAATCAACTTCCAGAGTACATTATCCGTGAGTTTCACTCCCGATTATTCGTTTATTAATGGTTTAATAGCCCTCGAAGGTACAGAAGCAGTGTATGATATACTCAAAACGTACATTGATTCCGGAGGTTTGATCATCAAGAAGATCAAAAAATATGACCCTTCCCACGTCAAGTATTGCTTCGCAACGGCCCCGTGGGGACGATGGAATAAAGTCACGATTTTGAAGAATGGCCAGGAGGTCAAGGCTGTCCAAGACCGGCAAATCCCGGGAAGCCCACCAATTGAATATTGCGTCGGAAGCCCCACTGGTGAAGATATCGTCTGAAATACTACCTCTGTTGATAGATAGACCTGTTTCTATCTGTTTTAGTGTATATGGAACGCCAGATGTAGTCGCAAACTTTGTCGATGCCAAGTTTTTTAATGTAATGGTCCAGTAACATGACTCCAGCGCCGGACTTGGGAAAACCTCTCAAAGAATGTTCAAGTTCAAAGCAGAAGCGTATAGTAAGATAGAGGAGATACTAGTCCCGACAAGGGGAAAGTGCACGCACAGAGCCCGCGCCACCTTACACGTGGGTGGTCTGATCTATTCGTTGGAAAAGATGACACCATGTCCTACCCCGCGTTAGATGGGTACGTCTTTCCCACACAGCACTAGTGCAGAAATAAGCTTAAAGGTTTGTGTAAGCCTCCGTTCGCTAACGTGTTTGACTGACCTGCCCTAGCCGAGATGGGCCCTAAGTATTCTGAATTCCCAAGTGACCAATCCGCATCTACTCTTTTGCAGGAGGCACTCGCAGAACTTCAGACGATTAACGACCTCGTCGATGTTCTCAATCTCAAGCGATCCGCTCTACGTATCAAGATTCATTCCTACCAACATGTATTGTCGCATATTCGAACGCTTCCGCGCGATGTTTTAGAGGAAGTTTTTCTGCTATGTCTTCCCTCCGATCACGACGCAATCATGTCTCCTTTGGAAACACCTATCGTATTAGGGCATGTCTGCAGCGAATGGCGAGAGGTGTCGCACTCTACGCCCCGGCTCTGGTCATCCGTTCATGTTGTCATCCCAGGGAGGATTGTGCTGGCACCCTTCCCATATCGGTCTCTCTCTATGCACCCCCAAATATTCGGTTTTCCGATGCTCATCCTCCAGGTCTCCATGACATAGTGGCTACACCGTTTGATTATGTCATTGATCGTTTACTGTGTATCCTTCAGTACTCGAAGTACCTGAAGGATATTTACTTGGATCTCCCAGACCTGCCGGACGCGTCTTTTCCCTCTCTTTGTGGAAATGATTTCCCGATTCTCGAGAGTGTATGGATCGAGAAAAGAATTCGACTTAGCTCGTCTCTGAGCAGTGCACTCCTCTCTTCGCCGAAAGTCTGCAGTGTGGCCATTAGTCCTCTCCTCTCCTTACCTGAGGTCAGTTCGTCGTCTTTGGAAACCGTTCTTCGGTGGCATGCGCTGACGACGCTGTGTGTACACCTATGCTGGGGCCAACGGGCGTGGCCCTCTGAATCTTCTCTCGCAATGCTCAGGTTTTGAGCATTGCACTTTTTACATCCAATGTCTCAAGAACTGGGGTGATCCGCATGAAGGGTTGTTATGGGACTTTAGCAAGCGACTTATAATCACGCTCCCCTCTCTTCAAACGTTGGAATTCACAAAATCTGCCACTCCGGAGAAGAATATTTACTCCTACATACTCAGGTTCTTGAGCATGCCCGTGCTTCGTTATCTCTCAATCGGAGGAAAGTACAAGCTGAACTCTGAGGTCAGACGTACGTTTTTACCCGAGGGAGTTTTCGATACCTACACGGTGGCCGGCATCACATCACTGGAAGCCCTACGCCTTACCACGATTGTTGGGATAACATACGTGCCGCCGTTTTTGATTAATAACGTCCGTCTCATGTTCTTACATCCGACTGACTTCACCGGAGACTGGCAATTATCACAGTACTCTGAGATTCCTCGTATCTTGACCGTTCTCCCCGGCGATCCGAGCCCAGTCTATCCTCAGCTCGAATGTCTCCAGCTCCAATGTCGTCTTTATCGTGTAGCGTCCTGAGCGACCCGATGAGATCGAGAGATGGAAAACAGCGCGAAAGGGGTCTCTCCTCTGAAGCGATTTCGTTTCTCTTACCTCGGCATCGTTTCCGACGCACAGTGCGAAGAGCTGGAAATGATCAGTAGGGACATCTCTTCTTCGCGCAACACAGTGACGCATTTCCCATTCACCATAGCGGATCCGTCTAACCGGTCGTTACTCTTTAACCCGAGAAACGGGATTCCTCTGGGGTACGGAGACTTGGCAGACGAGGAAGATGTTGGATACTTCCCTTTGCTAGAAGAGAAAGATGAGTATCTTGATCCGCAAGGCTTGGAATGGGACTTCTGAAAACGGGGTGTTGTGGCGTAAGTATCAGCTAAACCGTCTATTTTTTCCCTTCTAGAGACCTGCACGCTTGCGTGTTTCGATATCTCATCGATGATGCGGATAAGACGCAAACGTTCAGTATTATTGCGGTATTATTCTTTGGACGAGGATCAAACGCCAAACGCTTGTCCCAAAGACCTATGTACTTACCCGGATATGTCGGCTGCCCAAGTAACCTTTGAATAAAATTTCTGCCATAATTAAATACCAGTAAACTATGCATTTTCAACGTCGTACCCAGCATGATGATTCGTTGCCGTCTAGATTCAGGATGCCCGACGCCTCAATACGCCACAGCCGGGATGACGTAATAGATGCCCCACGACGCCTTCTTGGTCACGATGCATCATGTTCTGAATTCATCAGCGTTATGTCTGTCAAATTTATACCTTCTGGCGCCTTTGCACGTACTCTCTCTCTCGGAAATAGGACTGTTGGCAATTTATTCAAGATGGAAACCAGCTCCAGTGGGCTGCATATGCACCTAGTGCGTCTACTACTTTTTGATTGTCCACTATATATTCTGATTACAATCATCAGAGATAAATTTCTAATACTTGCTTATCGTGGTCCAATCTGTCTGCAAGAAACCGACTTAATCTCAAGTTTACCTCATTCTCGTCGTCCCACCGGCCGAATCATCTCTTGAATCTTGATATCTGAATCATGCAGCGGATAGGTCAGTGACAAACATTGTAACGACAAGTAGGCATTCATTGATCCGGTGGGCGAACTCAACTTTCCTTCGGCCCGCCAGGTGCGTCACGACCTCCTTCAGGTGTATATCAGTGGACTGAGTCTATCACTAGGTCTTCCCCGGACGAGATTATGGAAGCGCAGATATCCCGTTCGTGGATACGCTGGTTAAATTGCATCTCCGCCTCTCTTCCGCATACGTAGCTACATGCACGAGATGAGAAGCAGTTGCAAGAACGTTTCATTCACTTCGAAGATATCTCTAGTTGTGATAGCCCGCAGATAGCTTGGAAGAGAAATCAAGATATAGGGATTCTATTAGTGGTGCTCATGTTTGAGTTTGGCATGAACGGTGGGCTCCAAGCTCATCTTATCGTGAAAGACGGCTGATTTGTCACTGCCCAAGCTAGCCTCGGCCGTCTCCCCGCAGCGCTTGTATACTACTTCAGGCTGGCGTAGCGTGAAGTTTAACGCTGCCCAACACATTCACGTCCTTTTCCGCCATTCTTTGGTCAACCCTCGCGTTTGGGGACCTGACGATGACATTCAGCATAGGCGTGTCTCGCGCTAAGAAGGTCAAGGACTGTGAACGTATCAATGACAGGTATGGTTCCTTCTTGGCTTTCCTTGCAACATGTTAAAGGACGTTTGCTCGTAGCGTTAGTATCGAGATTAAGAACCTTTTACCGACCATCCATGCTTTCCCCACCACCTTCATCTCCACCGCCAGAGCCAGCGCCAAAGAAGCGTCCCCCTTGTGTCAAGAAGGAGACTGTTGCGGAAACTCGCAGCATAACCGCTAGCTCTCCTCGTTCCTTGACGCGCACATTATAATGGCGTCTCTTCGCTCACCGTTGCTCCTGGAATGCCTCTAAGACTCGCTGGCGTCGTTCCCGGCGTCTTGTCTCCTTTAGCATTGGTGATAGCTGCAGATGAAGGTATTCGGGCCCCGATTCCGGAACTCAGATTTACCACGTTAGTGTTGTTCGGGGGTATAGAAGTTTCGTTGGCATCTAGACGATTTACTCCCGTCGGAGACAGTTTCTGCATTCATAGTTCCGCCACAATGATGAGAATCGCAGGCTTCAGGTATCCACCTGTTGGCAGACCGCGCTGCACCCGACGATTCGGCATCCACTCCAGTACTAGGGCTGATACGCTAGCCCATGCTGATGCCGTGACGCTTCCTTAATCTCAGCGGAACTTACGGTACTTGCAGTGCCCGGCGAGGCGGCGCACCGTTTTCTTTCAGGTTGCTGGCTGATCCGGCTGCAGGCTAGAAAGGATGATCTCATTTGCAGAATGTTATGGGTATTCTCTGATGCCCGGGAGACGACGAGTGAGGACAACGATAAGTAGGCATTCATTGACCTTGCTCGTTGCCCGACATTGTTCCTTTGATGATTGCCTATAGCAGAGTCTGATGCGCTCTGGCCATCGCTCCCCAGTCGGGTGTCACATGAATGGTAGTGCGTATCTTCCTCTGTTGAACACGCGTAAGTTCCGATGTTCGTTTTTGTCGACGGTGAACTGATGCATTCTATGCGTAATGTACAGAAAACAATTCAATCAAGTACGACGAGACCATCAAAGCATTTCCTCATCAATGCCTTCTTCATGACTTCGAGCGGTGTAAACTGTTCCTTCTCATCACCATCCGAATCCACCACCATCTCGTCCTCTTCCCCTAGATGATCCACCTTCTCCCACTCTTCCTCGGTCTCCTCTTGCTCGCCCATGAACACCTTCAACATCGCTGGCGAGAACCCGCTCATCAGCGCTACACCCTCCCGTTCAGCGCCCACAGGACTTGTCTTCTTCCTCTGTCTAGACAGATCCCAGTACACGATCTGAGGTACATCGTACCCCGCCTCCTTGTACGCATTCTCGATCACGTCATGGGTTGTCTTCCACTCTGCAGCCTGCTTCGACGTCGAGCCTTCATCAAACTGCATGTCGGTGAAGACGAAGAGGCGTTTGATCATGTCCTCCGGTTTGACGGCGTTCTTGAGTGCTAGGGGAAGAAGGAGCTTGAGGAAGACGGCTTCAAGGTTAGTGCTCATGCTCCAGTAAGCGGTCTCCATAGCTCTGACAGAGGCAAGCAAGCCGTTGTCGGGGTTGAGCTGGATGAACTGTGGTCTGGTGGCGAACGTGATGAAGCCGTTGTCGAATGGAGGCTTAGCGAGCTGCGCGACGATGAGTGAGAGTGCAACGGAGACGAAGATGGGCTGGGGATTAGTTTCGTTCCTGCTGCTCCAAGCATCCAAACTACCCATAGACCCAGATACATCACAGACTGCCAGCGAGTTATCCAATGCGCCGGATTCTCGCAGACGTCCCACCAGTGTCTTCCATTGTCCCTCGATGACCCGAAGCTGCGTCTTGGCCAGAATCTTCTTCTGGACATTCTTGTTTGCTCTCGACTCCATCGCGTCGCTGTACTCCAGCAGTCTTGCCAGCAACACGTGCGGCATGAGTGTTGCGCCACTGATCTTCTTCTTCCCCGTCTCCACCTCCGTCAAGAACTTCTCGAACCTTTCCTTGTCGTGCTTTAGGAACGTGCCCGTGTTGTTCTTCATACAGATGGAGCTCACACGGTCATACCGGACATCACCCCACTGGTTGCTCGTCATGTACTTCTCCGTGACCAGGAGCGCGGAGCGGAGCGGGGTCAGTACCCAACGTTGGAAATACGAGCGAAGGATTTGACTCTGAATTGGATCCGAGGCAGTTGCGAGAGTGGCGGGGAAGGATTGGGGGAAGTTAGAGGAGGAGTGATAGAGGAGGCGGGAGATGGCGGTGGATATGTTGGTGTGGCGATCGTGGGAAGCGTGAGGGGTGGGCGCCCACTTTCCTGCGAGAGAGAGCTTCTTGTAATATGGTACCCGATCCTCAGCGGTTGGCAAAGCCTCGATATCGTTCAGGATGCGGATGTCTTGAGTGAGACGTTCGGCGAAGAGGCGCGCTACGGCGATATACAGCGCCCGGAACTTGGGAATGGAGAGCCTTGCAAGGAGGAGCTCATGGGAGGATTGATAACCTTGGACTCTCTTATCCTTCGCTGCTCGCATGTGCTCTTCCGCCTTTTCCTTCCGCGCTGTTTCGTCCAGCGGACCACGCATCTTCCTCGCCAACCGTCTCCTCTTGTACCAAGACCTGTCTACCTCCTCCCGCTTCCGTCTGCCCAAGTACGCTGGTGGCTCATCGGACCCCAGTTGATCGAGAATGGCGAGAACGAGGATGCTGAGAAGGTCTTTCCAGTACCCATGGGAAAGACCTTCATCTGTATGTGGGCGCATGCAGACGAGGTCTACGAGACGTCCGAGGTTGGCGATGGCCGTTCGTGGATGATGCTCGTAGAGCCACCCGAACGCGCTGTAGAACGCCTGCCGCGACCCTTTGCCTTCATGGATACTCCTCGCGTTCCAGATGATGCGGAGCGTCAGCTCTGGATCTTCCTTCCACGCTCGGTCGAGGTGTTGTTTTGTTTCGGTTTGGGTGAGGAAGTCGAAGGAGATGTTGTGGAATGCGTCGAGTGTGGGAGAGTTGGTTGAGCTGTAGGCTGCTGCGTTGTTGGCTGTCAGCGTTTGAACTGACGTTGCTTTGAGTGCGTCTATCATTGGGTTGAAGGTGCATCCGGCGTTGTTGCTGCTTTGGCGGGAGTTTCAGGCGAAGGGGGAAGGAGGACGTCGAGGAAGTTTGGATTATACAGCTCAGGGAGGTCTGGGAGGGTTACTATTTGCGAGGAGTTGCTAGGTGAAGATTGAGTGGTAGACATGGTGGAGGACAAGGACAAGTTTCTTCCAAGATTCTTATCCTTTTGTGGGTGATGATTGATTCGAGCTGACTCGTGAGCGGCTCCGATACGTAAGCTGGATCGTGGCGCAGCATGATATAATTATGTGCGGCGCCACGGGAAGATGAATTTGAGGGAGAAGTTTGCACTGGGAGAAGCACAGTTTGGCTTCCACCCTGTTCTACTAGGGA
Source organism: Gloeostereum incarnatum (assembly GCA_004338095.1). NCBI lineage: Eukaryota > Fungi > Basidiomycota > Agaricomycetes > Agaricales > Cyphellaceae > Gloeostereum > Gloeostereum incarnatum. The sequence continues at coordinate 4,812,103 of RZIO01000003.1, forward strand.
CCAAGAAGAATCCCAGCGGTGGCGTACGCCGCAGAGCTCTGACTGTGCATAGCATCCCACGTGCTACACGTGACTTCCACTTGTACATAATGGCAACCATCCTTACTTCTTCTTCCTCCTGATCTACCGAAACACCAGTGCATCCTCTGAACGAACGCAAGTGGCCTTCCCTAAATTCTCCCAGTAGAACAACCCCAGATACCCGTGGAATCTTTGTCACCTACTGATGGTTGTCCAACACCCTCAAAACACCCTCTTACTCGTTAGGATGGCAGCTCTCTGCAGATGAAATATGGATCCGTTTTTCTCTCAGTGAAGGAGAAAGGGGTCCTATGGACGCGATTTCGTTTCAGATCAGCGTGCCTAGGTGGCATAGGAAAGGCGAGCAGCCGGAAATAATCTATGCCGCGATAGATGTGTTGTGTTTTACAAGAATTGGGGCGGCCTCAGTGAATTCGTGTAGGTCGCGCGTAATATTGATACTACTTTCTGCGTACATCTACCGTTCCACATTGCTAGGTGCCTAACGCCACATTCACGCCGGAGGCAAAGTAAGATAAGATAAGATTCCTTGAGGACAGCCACACCGCCACGTTGCATCCGTTGATCACGACCACTCACCCGACGTTTGGCGCGGACAGCACGGATCTTTCATGCAACCTTCATCGGAAATATTTCAACCTGCATAGCCTCAAAGCAAGTCAACATTTTCTCAACTCTGACTCCCACCAACCCAGGATTGGCGAGCGCAGATGAGAGCTCATCGCAACATCACCACTGCCAGTCCGGTCTATGAAGCCGTAGAAAGACTGGTTAATGCACTCACAAACCATTCCAACCTGTACGTCTGCTTTTTTCCTTGTGTGTCCTCCTTCTCTGTTTAATCAGGATTCTCTAGTATCATGTTGTCTATGGGCGAGGAAAGTAGACCTAAATGAAACTTGAAACCGGAAGACTGAATCTCTTTCATAGATATCCGCGTTAGACAAGAAACTGTCTTCCTGCTTAGCTCTCCTGCGTGGCGCACACAATATGCTGCAGCCGATCCATCGATTATCTCCTGAGCTTCTCTCACTCGTCTTTGAATTCATCTCGAACAAAGGATCTAGCTTTCTTCCGTACTACTCAAACGGGGATACAAAGTCCATATATTTCGATAACATCAAATCTATCCTCGAAGTCTGTCGCCACTGGAGAGGCGTCATCGCCAAACTTCCGTTGTTTTGGACAACCTTTTATGCAGACGCGATGCCCTCAGAGTTCCTGAAGCGATCGAAGGCTGCGCCCCTCACAGTATATTGTGGATGGACTCCATCGGATGCCCAACTGAAGAAAGTTCTTCGTCATTCCTCTCACATTGCCGAGTTTCATTGTTACCCTTCCAAGATTATCGGAGATGCCTCTATCTTTTCGCTCCTCCGCCGGCCCATGCCTATACTTTACAGCCTGTCACTGGCAGGCGCCTCGGTAACCGATACCAGCACAACCGATGCCGTGCTTCCTCCCATCTTTGGAGGAGATATGCCGAAGTTGACCCAGCTATGTTTGGAATACTACACATCCTGGCCGTCATCGTATTTCCGTAACCTCACTCATCTATGCCTCCTTGATCAAGATTCAGGGGCCAGACCTACTTCCTCAGACTTCCTTGATTTTCTCGAAGCAAGCCCGATGCTGGAGGTTATCGGTATGGTTCGTGCAGGACCGACTAGACCTATATCTACCGACGTCCCCGCGTCCCCGTTCCGGATCTTATCTCTAAATCACCTCCGTCGGCTTGAAATAGGTGACTGGGCGGGGGCGGCGACAATCCATCGATTTATCTCCAGGCTATCTCTTCCCTCCACAGTCAGTTTTTATTTCTGGGGAAGCGGAGACATGCTGGATGACGGAGAAGACCTCGGGATGTTTTTTCCTTCCGACCTGCCTCTAGGTGAGACTGTACAGACATGGGAGTTCACCCGTGGAACGCAGGGCTCAGGGTTTAATACTCGCCGACTCTCCTATATCTGCATTGACGGGGGTATACTCCATATGTGTGGGCCTTGGAACGCCTCACAATTGTCACCCATCGCGATTCCGGGAAAGTTTCCGTTGAGTCGGGTGGAGAAGCTTACCGTCGTCGACGCTCTCCAGCCTCTTTCGTCTCCAGATATTGAGTTGTCGATAGCGATATGGCGAGATATACTTAGGACTATGCCACTCCTGGATTCACTCGATATCCGCAGCTACCGTTCCCCCAAATCAGGGCTGGTGAGGTCCGTCCTCTCTGCATTGCGCACGACGGAGAAAGATGAGGAGGTCCTATTGCCAGCTCTGATGCGGTTCGCTATACAAGTGAAAGACTATTCCCCTCAGTTGAGCCTTTTGTCTTTCGTTCGGGAGCGCCAGAAGATGGGGCGTCCATTGAAAATCTTAGATTTATTCGTCGGCCCTGAACCGTCGTTTGTATGTCCCTCTCCTTCACCCGATCCTTCGGAGGGTTCACAGCAGCCACTGTTCGAGGAGGACGTGTCGATTTTGAAGGAGTATGTTGAGAAAGTAGCACTGAAAACGGAGCGAGAAGAGCAATTTCCGACGTATGAGACTCCGGTGGTGTTCTCGAGCGCTGTATTGCAGTGGACGAGTCCGATGTACGTTGTATGTGAGTATCCTTTCTGTAATCAGAAGCACTCCGCCTAACTCGAGAAGAATCGCAGCTTAAGCAAAAAAAAAAAGAAACCATTGTCAAAATGAAATCACTGAATTCGGGATCTGACTGCTAGGAATTAGATCGGGAAGACGAAGAGATAGCCCTTCCGCCGCGACTAGAATTCAATCCACGAACAATAATCCCGAGTACATGATATTTACTACAACTTCAAACGCCAGCCCCCGGTTAAGCCAAACCCTGATATCTCGCCGCAGCAAGGACACCGATATGAGACCGACCGTAAAATCGATGAGAAGCCACAGTACAGAAGGTCGCTGCTAAGAGGGATGGCAAGACGTGCGCCTCCGTAGGGAGCGAAGGTTTCGTATCATGAACGCTGTCGCAGCTGGGACAACATATATCCAACTATCCGGCCTCGGTGCGTTGTGCGTATGTCATTAAAGAGAACGCCGACGGATGGGATGCGCGTGGAGAAATGCCAGAGACAGCATGCTATCCTCCCTGGAATGGAGTTGGTACTACGCCCAATCGTTTAAAATGCATAAGACGGAGCGCTCGCACAGGGTGTGGAGGGTTGCATCTAAGAAGATATCCGGTTTTTAAAAAATAAAAACAGTATTTGGGATACCCTTCACTTCAATGCTACCAGTAAGTCGAACGTCGGAAACCACACTAACTGGAGTGTATACGAGATATATAAAAGGGCTCGATATCGACTTCATGAAAAGGGGGATCCATGCATCCTTATCATCTCACGATGAATGTTCCAGTCTTCCTCGTAAACTTCAAGCCACATGGGCACGAACTCCACGCATCCGTCGACGAAGCCGGTGAAGCACGACTTGATATATTCCCACTGCGGGGGTCGCCACCCGTCCTGCTCCCAATCCAAGATGGAAACCACATTGAACTGCTTGTCGATGAGAATGTTTCGAGGGACAAGGTCTCCATGCGTAAACACCGACTGGCGCCTATGACGTGCAGCCAATGCTCGGGAAACGTTTGCGATCTCTATTTGACCCGCCTCGATGTCCTTCATGAAACCGAAACGGGTTAGAAGGAACTGGTTAAAGTCTTCTTCTGATCTGAATGGCCCTGGTCGAGGACCTCGCCATCTCACGAGGGCGTCGAGGAATGGCTTCCCATCAACAGATGCGATACTTTCACGCGTCATATTCGGAGGATGGGGAATAGATCCAAGCTGGGACACATAAGATTTCAGTTGGGTCGCGATGTGGGCCTTTTGAACAGCCGAGAGGTTTGGCCAGGCGTCTTCCAGTGTGCTCGTCCCTCGAACCCATTTAGTGACGATAACGCCGTCACCGTCGGCATCGTGCCAAAAGTCAAGAAGCTTCGGAACAGGAACGGACGTGTAGCGCGTGGCGCATTACATAGCGGCCACCTCGAGATCAGCGCGTTGGCTATACTTGAGGGCTGTAGTCTTTATAGCCTGTAGACGTGACCGCTACCAGTGTCCCCCCATTTGAAACGACTCCAGCTCAAGAGAGCATCGGGGAACTTGTTGAGTGACCAACGTCGTAGAATGCCGCGAATACCAGTATCCATGAAGGCACTGTCGAGGATTGGCATAAACTGAACACCTTGAAATAGGTCGCCGCTTAAAATGAGTCAGCAATAGGTATAAACATGCATAAACAGTACCAACCAACGGCGATGAGAAGATAGTCAATATTTACGTACTAATTCTTGGAAGTTTCATCCATGTGCACACGAGGTGTTCTCATTCACCTCGTTGCAATTTTTTTGCTGCGGATTATCCGCATGCACTCTGAAGGAGGCTTCCTGCACTAAATATGACTAGACAACCCGTAAACAACTTCGGTTTGGCTTAGGTACCGCCGCAGAACACTTTCATTTCCTTCTTGCTAAACGGCTGCGTCTGAAATCTCGATAAGGCTTCTAGGATATGGCCCATTTCTATTGTTATTAACTATACAAATACGGCTTCTTGTCCTTAGGTATTGTCCTTTCCTTGTTGTGGAATTGGCAGCTCCGAATGTTCTTGGAACGTTTCGATTCACCTACTACTTACTCTTCTCACCATTGACAGGAATGATCCGCTTCTTGTCAACTTCTTGTTGATAGCATGCCCCTCGTGTCTTATGAGAAGATGTGTACTCCTCGAATCCTCATCCGCCAATGAATCTTGTCATCTTTTTTGTTCTCGGAGATCTATTACTGCACATCAGCACATGTAAAAGATCTTCTGCTATAGTAGGCGGTAAGGCGGTAAGGTGCGTCAAACGCTGTGATGACATTTTGTGGCGTCTTCCAGTTGAACTCTTCTTCTTAGGGCTCGGAGGAGTCAGCTAATGGTCAGTGTAGTTTATCCCCTTGCGCGTCACTCAGACATTCACAAGGTCAATCTGTGGCGAGAAGATCGATCATTATGATAAAGGAGCTGCGGTGTATGCACACACCATCAAGATCTAGCATTTGTTAAACTTCTAGAAGTTAGATGCGGTTGTAGTACTGTTCCTCGGGGCTGAAGGACCAGATCAGGCGAGGGTTGACTGAGTGACTCAATGCCATGAATGTCACGATTGGTATATATAGTTT
>RZIO01000003.1:4817361-4829689 GCA_004338095.1 Gloeostereum incarnatum
AATTTATCAGCACAAGAAGGAGGTGTGCTTCTAGGTCTTGTCCTCCGAATTTGTGTAATTGTAGATTAACGCCGTGTGCCTACTAAAACCCCCAACGAATGGTCCGCTTCCCTTCACTTGCAGCCACCCCCCTCAAACAATTTGTGAGTTACAGGATGGTCCTGTCCTTTCCTAAACACTAGCGTTCCACTTCGATATCGCTAGGAGACTACGAAATGTCTTCCACCACGTACCCCCATCGTCGTTTTTCAGTACGGACACACCAGCCTCTCCGGGCTTAAGCATTGGGCTATCATCGTCCTCACGAACGAGAAGCGGACGAGCATACCACATTACCGGTTCCACGACGACCTATGCCGTTGCCGATCCCGAAGATGTAAAGCTCAACAAATCCAGATTGTACCTGGGGCGGGTTACTGTTGGCTGGATTTCTGCTGACCAAGGTGCTCTGTTCGAGTCCATTATGAAGCAGACGCCAGTGGTCCACGGAAATGTCAACTGGACGTGCCAGAATTGGGTTGTCAGCGCACTCGGGCGGGCTAAGGAATATGGCTTTGTTATCGAGAGCATCACCGTGAACGAGCTGCAAACCAAACTCGACAACTCCGTCAGGGAGGTCAAGAAGAAACGAAGCTTCCTCAGCATGGTTTTCGGAAAGTGATTGATCTTTGAGGCTCATATAATCCCCTCTCTTCGTTTCTCCTTCTCTCTGTGTGTGTTCCTTCTCTCGTGCGTCAGTCCCGTAGAAAATGCTGTAGTATAATTACACAAGTAAGTAACGACCGTACGTTTCGAGCGAATCTATATCTTGTGCGCGTGACGTCTCTTTCCAACTTCGTTCTCAGCCGAAGTCGTCGAGAGCAAATCCAATAACGAGTTAGCTGAACCGGCTCCTCCTGAATATCTAAGTCACAGGTCTGCCTCGAACGATGTCGACGATCGTTGCTCGTCAATACCTAGTCAGTTGACGATGCTATCTCTTATGCAAATGCAAGAATGACGTAAAATAAATTGGACCACCGACGAGCTCGAAGCAAGCCCGCATAGGCTAGCGGCGGGGAGAACTTGAGCGGGATCCATAGATCAATAATGCGTAAGGTTTAAGGTGGAACGAAGAAACTACAAATACAATTCGCGGCCAGCAACCCAGAGAGATGTATCTATTGAAGCCGTGTAGGACGTCTAGATGCTTCTACCCATACCCTCTCCTGCTGAAAATGACCCAGCCGCTCGCAAGAGTGAGCGAAAAGCTGCCACCAGCTACTGCTACGATAAAGCTGCAGTTCAACTTCCAAAGGAGCTGCGCAAAGCCGAAAAAGAACAGTGCCAGGGCAACACGAAGAAACCCGACCTGCATCTTCACGAGGATTGGCTTCGGAACGGACGAGTAGAGATGAGGCAACAAGGAAGAAGAATCAAGGGAGTGTTGGAGCTGTTCGGGTAGAATGAGCTGGGCGTTCACGCCAGACATTGCAGACATCATGGTCAGCGCAAGGGAGACGAGCCAAACACCGGTGATATGCAAGGCAGGAGAGTCAGGCGAAAATGCGTTGGTGCGATTATTCGGCGGATTTTCCGCAGGAATAGAAGACGGGTCGGCAAGCTGGGCAATGAGCCGAAGGGTTTGCGCGCTGGCGGACGGTTGGAGCCAACGTGGAGCTCGCAGAGTGAAAAGAGTCGTGATTACAATCATCACAGCAGCCTATAGTCGCTTCTGATGAGTCTTCTAGCTTATATCAGAAGATTGTTAGAAAGACGTACGAGAACCAAATAGCTATGAATATCTCTGTCGCATTTATCGAAATCTCCCTCAAGTCGCCCATTTTCTTCAGTGACATTTAATCCCGGGGCTGGTAGCTGAGGTGGCGCCAGTGGCGGGGCGTAAGGTAAACTTTCAGGGGCGCAAATTTGACGCCGGTGCTACAACAATGAAATCAGCGCCCCTCGTTGGCAGGACAGATACCAAAAGGGATAACAGATAGGCGCCCACCTTGAAATTCTCAGGATTGTAATCAGACAAATTGATAGCAGTCCCGTATTCAATAGTCTCGGGCATTCAGAGTACAGAGAAAGGACGAAATGGCATCAGGTTGAGGGTGAGATGGTAGAAGGAAAGATGGACGTATTTGGCCCGTGGGCGTTCTGGGCATTCGGTTGCCCACAACGTCATTATCCGTGACAAATTGTCACACGCCAAGCGTCCTTATCCGGGAAACTTGTGGGTCCACGCGTTACAAGGTTATGCTTTTACATAACTTCCGTTGCTGTCGTGCACCGGTGTTCCTTCGTATACTTGTTGGGGTGCTTCCTGGTTCTCGGAATATCCATACTACAGGTCAATCTCAATTTTTTAGAATCTCTTCGTAGACACTGAGCTAAGATCCGTTGGCATCCGTCCTTCTCGAGCGCTTTTCCATTCTGCGGCATCAGAACGGACCAAGAAAGGACAAAACACCAAGGCTGTACTCAAGATAGAACGATGGATCTATATCATATGACAATAACACCGGAGCCTTAGTATGAACCGTCCATCGGTCGTCCATCTCCTCCGACTAGAAGAGAGGTGGCGGTTCTAAATCCACGGTTCTGAATCCAGGGTACTGTATAGATAACCATGCCCTCTCGCCCCGATTACATGGCTTCCCCACCTGCCTTCGATCAGAAAATCATCGGTGCTGCTTTCATTAGCTCGACACTGTCAGCTGTGTGTATCTTTGACGCTCAATCATGACTTGCAAACCTCTGAATCATTTTGGCATTCCAGGCTGTTCGGCATTACGAATCCTCCAAGTATACCTGTACTGTACTATCGCCATTTTCCGATAGGCTGTATCGAAAGCTGAGCGTGAGCGCCGAGTATCTTCTTACACCCCGCGTAGCTGAGGAGAAATGACCTTCGTAGCACACGCTCCTGGGTTTGAGCACATATGTCCCTATTTCTTTTCGAGCCCTCACTGACCCATCTCTCCACACCGTGACGTTAGTCGATGCTTGTCCTGAGCGTCGTTCATCTCTCCGGGGGCATAGGGTGCATGTACTGGTTGGAGGTCCGGGTCTGCTGGGTGTAAGTAACGTAGTACATCTGTTCCAGAAGAGAGGGAAGAAACATACCTTGAAACCCGTCCGATAAGCCAGATCTCCTGCTTCCCAAGTCCAGATGCCTCGTCGGCGCGGTGCACCAGTATCGGGAAGGAAAGATTGACTCGTTCTTCCAACGCGTCTCTGGTCTCCCGCCAATGCGATAGAGTCGACGGTAGATTTGAAGATTCGACGGACGACAGCGGAGGGTAGGTGGGAGATGACAGTGAGGAGGAGACGATAAATTGTCGCCAAGTCCAGCGTCCGTGATTCCTTGGGTACGAGGCGGACCATACAAAGATTGCATAGACGGGAGGCTGGAGGACTTTAGAGAACGGTTCATGTGAGACAGTGAGCTTCAGCAGATGTCGTAAGCCCTCCATTTTCACGTCCTCTCTGACGTCCTCATCTGCCGGTTTCTATCAGCAAAATAGCGGAGGGAGGAAGGAGCTGGAGCGGGATTGACCATATTGGCCTATCTCTCCGGATCGGCAGGAGTTGAGACGCATCACAACCACAATCATGCGTCCGACGAGCAGAGGGACGTGCGGGCATAGACGTGCGAGCACACCATCCAGTCCATCCATGACCTCTGTACGCGAGGTTCCAACTAACTACAGAGCGAAGAGCAAGACCTAGCCTTCCTCCGCGATGGTACGACAACGATTTGAGGAAGAAGATCGTGGCCAAGTGGAGGAGAGATAGCCTGGTGGTTATGTGAATGCGACAGCCACATTACTGGTAAGCTGTAACCGCAGCGAACGGAAGTGGGCAGCGGGGAACAGTCCGAGGACGGAAAGGCTGCAATACCTGTGCTTAGATGGTCACGTATTGGTCCCATCCTGTAAACCCGTCCGCTTCCGTTGCTGGTGCTCCGAAGACACGGCTCAATGCTCTCGTCCTAGGAGCCATTATGCGGTCTCCCTGGGAAGACTAGGCGAGATCTGCTGTTGGACGGGGTGAGCTGGTGAACCAGGAAGATGGAACGCGTGCGGAGACAAGTGCGTGTCATCGGCCAATACCTGCATCTACGTGTATTGCGCGTCGGTTCGTAGTAGAGCCCTAAGCACTTAGACATCAAGCGCCGATACTCTAGCTAAAAATTGACCGAGCATCAGCGAACGACAAGGACGGCATAACCGGTGGTAGTCATACCGGTGAGATGATAGGACGATGGTGGGAACAAATATGCGGGGAATACAGAAGTATTGCAAGTCTTAGCAGAAACCCCAGATGAAGACACACAGCAGGTGTCTCACGACCATCTCGTTTGAGACTGTAGGATGTCAGCAACGATACGGCGGATAACGAGAATAAAATACCTGTACCATGACCGTGCGCTCGGGATACGACATGCGCTATATTGGAAAACGTCAATTGTGAGGGATGCAGGACGATCCCGGTTCGCGCTTACCGTTCTTTGGCAAAAATTTACACCTTCAAGGTGCAATAAGCCTCGTGGGAAGGATTCTGGCAGGTTGTACATACCTAGTGTCTGTAAACTTCTCATCCACACGTTGTACAAACTAGGATGCTCGACCTTGCAACGGCTGGAAGGAACCCAAATGAATGTCCCTGAAACGAAGGAGAATCACGTCGAACCGGGCCCTTCACGGGAACAACATACGGACTGCCGAGCACGCCCATTGAGAATTTATTGAGAATTTAGAATTAATTCAGAAGACGAGCGCGAAGAGTAGATACAGCACAGTGATAAGCAATACTGCGGAACTGGTGTCGTGTAGAGACTAGACGGGTGGTTGGTTGAATTATTTGTACATATTTGTTGTTGGGGGCTTCGAGATAAGATAAGCCCGTATTTCTCCCCAGGTCCTCATCTCAATTCCGTTCAAACCAAGGTCTTCTGCAATACGCTGATCCTTCACTCTCGGAAGCGACTAAATCTATCTCTCTTGCTTGGATATGCCGCAAGTTAGGCTCATGTTTCCTCCGTCCTTCCGCGGGCGTGATATTGTGATTGGAAACGACCGATCAAATGGTAGATTATAGAGTCTAAAAATCGAGACTTGCGTTTACATAAAAGCACGAAAAACGTGACGTTGAAGAGAATTTCACGTTTTACCTTTCCAGAACACAATAGTAAAAGTGCGGTCATTGTTGTGGGCTTAGCGATCAATTTCGCCACACACACACCATCAACTACGACCATGTCTTGTTCGAAATGCACTACGCCACCGCTCTCTTCAGAAACGGAGAAATTCATGACCATGGATTTCATATCCACCGTTCAGTCCAATCCCTTCTACACCCCACTTTCCGACGAGATCAACATGTACTTGCACAGCGCGGAGACCGACCTTTCCACCATGCAAGCGCAAATAGATTGGCTTCAGAAGCAAACCGCCTTCCTGCTCAAGCGAAGCGACGATCTTTCAACGCAGATACTGTCATGCGAATCGACCCAGGCTCCAATTCGGAAACTCCCCCAAGAAATTCTTGAGGAGATCTTTTGTCATGCTTGTGGCAAAAACAGCATTATTGTAGACGAGAAAGATAAACTCTGGGTGGCACCGACGACGCTCGCTGCGGTTTGTTCCTCCTGGAACGCTATCGTCAAATCCTACTCGAAATTATGGTCATTCTACGCTCCTCCAGACGACGTCTCCAGCTGCAGGTTGGAAGCCTTGTTACGTTTATTCTTGGAGCGCTCCGGGGACCATCCATTCACTTTCTATGAACCATATGTGCATTCATGGGTGGAGTCAGCGCTCATTCTAATCCCCGAGCCTCATTTTCCTCGAGTTACTCACCTGCAGGGACTCCGGGATACCCTGATTCTCTCGAACACGGTTCCCCAACTTGTCCATCGACTGAGCCAGCTGGCCTTCCTCCGCATCGGTAGGCCCACTCGCCATTACGATTCTCTGCCAGGCGGTGAAGGAGTCAGCGTATGGGGCGGGAGACGTTACTACACCCAGTGTACTAAGCTCCGTGAGGCTTCACTGTTCGTGGACGTTACGACAGTGCTTCTTCCATGGAATCAAATCACGTCTCTTGAGCTTGGAAACGAGCAGAATATTTCTGACTTGCTCGTTGCCTTATCGGAATGTAGAGCATTGGAACACCTACGCTTCTCGGGATGCGGAATATCACCCGTCGCTTTCCGCGGCACCACGGTCAGCTTACCCCCCTCAGCGGCCTTACCTGCCATTTGCGCCATATCGATGCGGGGACCTTGACGCTGGATGCACAGATACGGTTCTTGCATTTGATTCTTCCCTTCCTCTCTTATCCGGCATTGAAGAAGATGACGATCTCTTCGGAGTTCTTCGTAGACACAGAAGGACCCCAATACAAGTCGATACTACCTCTCATCTCCGAATCCCCTCTCGACTGTCTTGAGATCCTACGAGTGCCCTTGACATCCGACCAAATCCTGGTATTGCTCGAGCAGCTTCCTAGTCTGATATCGTTCCACTATTGTCACCCATACCGCCTCCGAAGCGACGAAGATGTGATGGACATATTCGACATCACTATCCTAGAAAAAATGATTGCGCCACATTCTTCTTCCTCAGCGACGACATCGGACGACATCCTCCTCCCCAACCTCAAAGAATTGGAATTGGCCGTTTTGGGGAAAGGGTCTTGGCAACCCACTTTCGTCAAGATGGTCAAATCCCGGCTTTCAACTCTTCGCAAAGTCGACCTCGAGACTGAGACGACGGATAGAGAGTGCTTCGACGAGCTATCCAGGCTGAAGGCGTCAGGCGTGTGGGTGGAGCTCAAAGAAGGTATTTTTACTAAGGTAGCTGAAGGTGTGGCTTCAGATCGCCTGTGGGAGGCCTACCGCTAAGTGTCCGGCCTTAGCTGGGTCGGCGTGTTTGTCGATTTCGCCAGCGCGTTCGAGTAAAATTTATCATTCACAACCGGAAACAAAAAACAAAAACATTTGGAGGCATCTGCCCGCAGCGGAATGAGAATTTAGTACAGAAAGAATAAACCAAACCTAACCTTGTCTAAGTAGCTTCGTAACGGTACGGGCAAGGTGCGGTTTGATTCGGCGGCCTGCCTGCCTGTTTTGAAAATAGGCCGATGTTACACGTGGCAAGTGCGTGATATTAGAAATTTCTTCCCGCTCACCCTCACCATCTCTGAGCCGCGATAATGTCCACACCAGCAGAAAGAGCAGCCCAGCTCATCTATATTCCAAATGTACAGGCTAATGCCTCTCTCATCACCGTCAAATTTCTTTCTGCTTGCTTTGCTGGCGCAGTAGCTGGTATTCTAGGACTGGAAAACTGGCTCGGATTCACCCTCTTCTTCGCATCAACCCTCTTCACATCCCTTTCCATATCGTTTGTAAACTGCCACGGAAAACCTTCCAAATATGTCCCGGGAGGCTGGTCCGAGCTATTGACTCCGGGGACGGATAACGCGTTCACTTTTGTTCTGGTCTGGACTTTGTTTTACGGTACGTACGATCCGGAATTCACGCGCTGTTGCTAGAAATTGACGCTTCCTCCACAGCTATTGTTCACGGTATGTCGCAGACGCCTCCTGGCCACAAGTACAAGTAAAGGATCTGACTGTTGTTGCAGTGTACGATTAGGATTGTATACCTCCGTTTTTGGCGCAACGTCGATTTTTACGCATAGGAAATGTTGCGTGGTTCTCGCCGAAACGTACACCCTTTTGTCTCTTCCCCATCTTTTCCGAGATTGAACCTGACTTCTTTCCTTTCTACGTCTTAGATTCGGCCGTACGTTGCGCCAGGCTAGGCCGAGATTGTTCTATCGATACTCTGTACCTTCGTCTCTCCATATACCTTAGCTTCCATTGTATTTATCACTTTGCCTCCCTCGCCGTGAGCTACCTTTGAGGTACTCGTCCAGCGCAACAAGCTCCCCGCCTTTCGGGGACAGCGGCGATTATCGGCCACCACCGTAGTCCGATCTCCCACGTGGATTGGTAACACAACTCCCGATCCGGTCTTCCTTGTTCTTTCTGAATCCGTTTTTGGGTATATAAGAGGTTAACAATGCGATGCGAGAGAGATCCCTTCCGTTCTTCCGCTCTCATCCATGGCTGGTCCCTTTTTCCTTCTCCAGCTAGGATCTGATCCTTTCAATGCCCGTTTTGAAGATTTGGAGAGTCGGCCGGCGTTTACGTTGTGAGTTGGGTTCCGTTTTTATGTTTATGTTTATCTGGGCTAGCGCTTATCCCGCTCGTCTAGATCTTTGGTACATTCATGCGCTCGTCCCTCTTTTGGTGGAAACTCATCGCCGTGTTAATGTGCAGGCCTCCGAACGACCCAATCTTGTCATCAAACTCACCCGCGAAGCATCTTGGGCGAACCAACACCCGAACATCATGGGTCCCGACAACTCTTACTTCTACTTCGGACCAGATACGTCTCCGGGGTATATCATGTACGGGAACAATCGCATATCCATTCCGATGGCGCGTTTGAGTAGGCAGAATCGGAGTGGGAGCACGTATGTCATCCTCTTTCCGGGTTTTGAGCGGTAGTGTCTGATGTGAGGGGATGATATGTTAGGTCGAGGTATTTTACGGCGCAGAGTGGGAAGAATTATAAGTGGAGGATTACACCTACGCGTCTTGAGGTACGCACAAGCTCTATCGCACAGTCTCTCCATTTTCAACGCTAATGATATTCCATTTTTACTTTACATAGTGCCTAGACGGACGTATCACTCTCGCGATATGGGAAGCCAACCCGCCTAATGAAGAATATCACGCTCGTTTGACTATCAGACAAGCAGGGCTGCCGCTCATCACAGAGATCTTGACCACTCTGATCTTGAACCGGATGTATCAGGCTTTGAATTGGTGAGAATGCCGCGTAACAGGTTCTTGATTCGTATCATGCATGCATAATAGTATGTTCCTTCTCTTCTCCGTCTTTGCTTTTTATTTGTATTACAAGTCTTTCCCCCGTCGCTCCGCTACCTCTTCGTTCCCAATTTGATGTATCATCCTCAGTTCTTGTCTTTGCTTTGATACAAAAAACACGTCGCTTTGTATATTATGTACGCCTATTCCAATGCTCATGCTCAATTTACCACTCTACATATATGAGTGGCACTCTCATATTGAACCGAAATCGTTGAGGCAAAAATGGTACGCCGCAATGAGTCACATTCAACCTGGAAGCAAAAACTTACGTAAAATTCACATCAAATGTCGCTTCTAACTACCACTACCACTACAGGTCTGCAAGATCTCTACAAGCATCGCTACGCGTCACCACGAATTCGGATCTACTTGGATCAGAGGCCTCGGTAAACGGCTCTGACGGGTGAAACTATCGGTACTTCCGGGCCGTGGTTGCCGATTTTATTTATTCTGCCAACGTGCGACGGAGGGACTTCTAACTGGTTCCACCAACACGCTTGGAATGCCATTGTCCTCTTTAATTTCTCGTAGAACGCTTGCGTATGTCTCTGCCGGGTCTTTTCTTTGCGGCTGGAAGTAGCTATTGGTATCTGACATCAGGAGGTACACCCCCGCGCCTTCGCGGCCCGCCTCCACCGTGGATACCCCCGACGCGCCAACAGATGCTGGAGAGGTTGAAATCTGGGGAGCAGTTTGACCTATTGGTTGTTGGAGGAGGTGCTACCGGTGCCGGTGTCGCTGTCGATGCCGCCAGCAGAGGACTGAAAGTGGCTCTGGTGGAGCGCGATGACTTTAGTTCCGGTACTTCCTCAAAGTCTACCAAACTCGTTCATGGTGGAGTGCGATACCTGGAGAAGGCATTTATGGAGCTGGATTATGGTCAGTATAAGCTTGTGAGGGAGGCTCTACATGAGCGGAAGGTCTTTCTACAGACCGCTCCCTACCTCTCGTCCATGCTGCCCATTGTCATGCCTATCTATCAGGCGTGGAGGGCGCCGTATATCTGGGTTGGGTGCAAGGTTTACGACTTCCTTGCTGGCAAGTCGGAGAACCCGAACTCGTCATATTTTATGACCAAGGG
Source organism: Gloeostereum incarnatum (assembly GCA_004338095.1). NCBI lineage: Eukaryota > Fungi > Basidiomycota > Agaricomycetes > Agaricales > Cyphellaceae > Gloeostereum > Gloeostereum incarnatum. Next base: position 4,827,401 of record RZIO01000003.1, read on the forward strand.
ACAAGCCTTGGAGGTGTTCCCGACTTTGAAGGCCGACAAGTTGCTCTGTGGCTTAGTCTTCTACGACGGGCAGCACAACGACTCGCGCATGAACATCGCTCTCATCATGAGCGCCGTCCGCCAAGGTGCCGCCGTCGCTAACTACTGCTCTCTCACCTCCGTCTCCGGCACCCCACGCGTTCGCGACCACCTCACGGGGGAAGAATGGGAGGTGAAAGCAAGGGGAGTGATCAATGCTACCGGTCCTCTCACCGACAACCTCCTCGCCCTCGTCGACCCCGATCACAAACCCATCGTCGCCCCGTCTTCCGGAACACACATCACCCTTCCATCGTACTACGCTCCGCAGGTCCCGAAGATGGGTCTCATTGACTCTTCGTCGGATGGGAGAGTCGTGTTTGTGCTTCCCTGGGAGGGAGGCGTGCTTGCGGGTACCACGGACACACCCATCTCCCTCCAGGCCAACGCGGAAGGAACGGTTGGGCCGAAGGAGGAGGAGATCGACTTCATTCTCGGCGAGGTCAAGAGATGCTTGGGTGGGAACATCGATGTTCGGAGAGAGGACGTTCTCAGTGCGTGGACGGGCGTCCGTCCCCTCGTCCGGGACCCTCGGAAGAGTAAGGAGGGCGGAAAGACAGAAGGTCTCGTGCGGAGTCACATCGTCTTTGTCTCGAAAACTCCGGATGAGAAGGGTCCGGGTATGTTGACCGTCGCTGGGGGCAAGTGGACGACGTACCGAGAGATGGCGGAGGAGACGGTGAACGAGGCTGTCAAGGCGTTCTCGCTGACTGCAGAGGGGTGCAAGACCAAGACCCTCAAGCTTGTCGGCGCAGATACCTGGACGCCGGCGTTGTGGATCGGGCTCCTGCAGGCTTATGATGGGCTACCGGTCGACGTCGCCAAACATCTCGCTGGCAACTACGGTGATAGGGCATGGGAGATCTGCGATATGGCTGTGAAGGGAAAGTTTGGATGGAAGAGGCTGGACGACAAGTACTCTTGTAAGAGCCCACTCTCAGTCCTCTCTGTTACCCCCTTCACATTCTTACACTACATTTGTAGACCTCGAAGCAGAAGTTCCCTTCGCCGTTCGTAACGAATTTGCACTCAGTCCTATCGATGTCGTTGCCCGCCGGACGCGTTTGGCTTTCCTAGATTCGCGGGCAGCGTATCAAGCCCTTCCTCGCGTCGTGGAGATCATGAGCGCCGAGCTCGGTTGGGGATTTTCTAAGAGGAAGGAGGAGACGAAGAAGGCGGTTGCATTCTTGAAGAACTCTATGGGTCTTGGATTATTAGCTGGGACCGCGGGAGCTACGAGCGAGAAGGCGATGCATGTCGCTGTAGAACGGAGTGGCGGAAGCGTATAGATGGCCGACTTTGTAGACATACAGTATCCCTTAGTTTTTAGCCAATTATGTCTGTAATGTATTTCGCAGGTTGATTAGATGTATTGCACCAGGCGAACAAGAACGTCGGTTGCTATGATTGTGGTGTTCCGTCAGAACCCGGATGATACATTTATCTTTGAATGCAACGGGGCCGGGCAAGATTGTAACGCAGTCGTGGTAAAGCCGACTTGAAATGTAGGTAACGAGTAAGATCTCTCCGAAGTTATTTACATTGCCCCAAAGCGCAAGTGGTTTACTTAACACAGAATCATGACGCAGCGCAATACAATCAGCATTAAGATGGTGTATACACAAGACGAAACCGTCCATATCATTGAGCGATTGCGTAAATAAAGGAGGGACGGAAGACGGTCAGAGTCCCAGTGCGTTCTTCACATGCAGTCGCCGTACATGTTCAACAAGCCGGGCCTTATTCTGCAGCATTGACTTACATTTCCCATTCCAACGACATGGGAGCTTCTCGTCCGCACCCTCCGTGCTCATCGCGTTGTCGTATTCGGGATGAAAGGTGTCAAAGTGGGTTTTAACATCTTCGGTGTTATTCGAGATCTCTCCGGTGCAGAGGACGCCTGTTTCGCTGTTGAGCCAGCAGCAGGGCGTAGAGGAAAGCTCGGTCGGTGTCTCATGGTTATGGTGATACGGTTTGCTTGTAGCTGCCTTGTTTGTGTTTGTTCTAGCGAGTACAGAGGGCTGGCGGAGAGTACTGTACGTAAGTAGGATAAAGGGGTTCGTAAACATTCTCTTTGAGGACGGTAATAAACACGTGGGAATGCCACGTACCTTTTCTCCTCTGGGGATTATCCCAAGTTACTGTCGAAGGCAAAGGAGGTGTATTTGAGAGCCATTTCAAGCCTGACGGGAAGCCGGGGGATGCAGTCCC
>RZIO01000003.1:4830245-4850607 GCA_004338095.1 Gloeostereum incarnatum
TGAGGTTGCTAAAGAAAAGTGGATTCATTTCGTTGAGCGCATCGTAATCAATCAAAGCAGTCTTTGTTTAGTGGTATAATGGAAGAAACCAAGAGATAAAAGAGCCTTGAAAGGACATAAAGAGTGGATTTTGGGTGGATTTGAGCGCGCGGCGTGTACCGACAGTCACGTGATCAGAGCTAAGCGGACAACTGAGGTTATCGGACCGATCCTGCCGAGATAGTTTCGGATGTGGCGCAAGTCCGGCGCACTCATTGTCATTTCGTGCGTTTATAAAGAGCTCTACCGAGCTCACTAAAATATTTAAATCATTCGTGCAAATTATTTCGTTGCATGCGTCTTTCCTGTTTAACTGAGGATCTGTAGGTACTTAATAAAGTGTGGCGCAAAAGCACATCATGTGGTGGTGATCGGCGAATTTGAAGGTGTGTGAATCACGAGGCGCGATCTCTGACTCTAGCCGCCATGGTCCAGTTCTTCGACGAGATACCAGGCTTCCTCGTCGAATGGATCAACAAGCAGCACATGTTCTGGGTAGCTACGGCTCCACTGAGCATGGACGGTCATATCAATCTCTCCTCTAAAGGCATCGAGGGGACTTTCCATGTCGTTGATTCGCACAGAGTTTGGTATGAGGATTTAACTGGAAGTGGTACGGATTTGACTCTATGTATTTGGAAACGCTTGTATCAATATCATCACATCTCTAGGCTGTGAAACCATTGCTCATATACGTGAGAACAGACGTACCACTATTTTCTTCAACGCGTTTGAAGGTCCTCCCCGAATCGCGCGCCTGTTTGGGAAAGGTACATACAGCTCGTATGTCTCTTGGTTCCCAACTGTAATGCAATTATTTCATAGGCACCGTATACGAACACGGGACTCCCGAATATGATGCTCTCCTACCCCCTGAAACGAGGAAACCAGGCTCGCGATCTGTGATCATGATAGACGTCCATAAAGTGTCAACAGTCAGCATTCCATCTCCTTCACTTCCTAGCGCCACCTTTAACACAAACCGATTTGTAGTCGTGTGGATATGCCGTCCCCTTCTACGAATTTAAAGCGCATCGTACTAGACTCCTTGAATGGGCCACAAAGAACGAGGAGACGGATATGAAGAAGGCGGCGGCGGATTCCTCCGCGCCACCGAAGGGAGGCCAACGAGAGTACTGGGCCACGAAGAATGCGAAGAGCATTGACGGGTTACCCGGCATCCTGACCGCGCATGTCTCCCCTGTCACTCGGTTTGAGAAACGCGATCTGTCCTCAGACAGGAAACCTTTTTCCGCGTGGCTAAGTTGGAACGGGAAGCTTTCGGTGGATAGGAATCTTCTCGTTGGTTTTACGGCCGGTCTCCTTGTTGCGGCGATTTATCAGGGTTTGGGTTATCCGGTGGCTTGCGTTTGAAGTTGTAGGAAACATCATGTACTCGGGATCATTGTAAGCTGTGTATCCATTCAAATCACAAGCGGAAGAGCTACCTCTTCCGTGCACAATTAATATTACGTCATATTGCGCCACAACGACTCGGATGCGGATCGGAGCCGCTCACGAGTCAACAACAACAGGATTGAAAGAAAACCATCCTTGTCCTCCACCGGCCTAGCTTAAGATTCACCTAGCAGCTCATCGCAAGCTGAGCTCCTTAGTCTAAACCTCGACATACTCCTTCCTAACCCTCAAACCCCGGGTTAATGCAGTGGCGACGCCGGATGGACGTTCAAACCCGATGGTAGACGTGCTCAAAGCGACCTCCTTTCTAACGATGACGGCGAATAATGCAACACCCTACACAGCTCAACCAACTCTCCCACACTCGACGCATTCCACAACATCTCCTTCGACTTCCTCACCCAAACCGAAACAAAACAACACCTCGACCGAGCGGAGCGTGGAAGAAAGATCCAGAGCTGACGCTCCGCATCAGCTGGAATGTGAGAAGCATCCATCATGATGAAGGCAAGGGGTTGAGGCAAGTGCTCTACAGCGCGTTCGGGTAGCTCTATGAGCATCATCCACGAACGGCCATCGCCAACCTCGGACGTCTCGTCGACCTCGTCCGCACCCACCCAAAAACAGATGAGGGTCTTTCCCATGGGTATTGGAAAGACCTTCTCAGCATCCTCGTTCTCGCCATTCTCGATCAACTGGGGTCCGATGAGCCACCGGCATACTTGGGCAGACGGAAGCGAGAGGAAGTAGACAGGTCTTGGTACAAGAGGAGACGTTTGGCGAGGAAGATGCGTGGTCCGCTGGACGAATCGGCGCGGAAGGAAAAGGACATGTCCAGGGGAATCAATTCTACTATGAGCCGCTCTTCCGGAAAGCTCTCTGTCCCCAAGTTCCGGGCGCTGTACATCGCCGTAGCACGCCTCTTCGTCGAACGTCTCACCCAAGACATCCGCATCCTGAACGAGATCGAGAGTTTGCCACCCGCTGATGATCGGGTACCATATTACAAGAAGCTCTCCCTCGCAGGCAAGTGGGCGGCCACCCCTCACGCTTCCCACGATCGCCACACCATCATATCTCCCGCCTCCTCTATCACTCCTCCTCCAACTTCCCTCAATCCTTCCCCGCCGCTCTCGCAACATCCAATTCAGAGTCAAATCATTCGCTCGTATTTCCAACGCTGGGTACTGACCCCGCTCCGCTCCGCGCTCCTGGTCACGGAAAAGTACATGACGAGCAACCAGTGGGGTGATATCCGGTATGATCGCGTGAGCTCCACCTGCATGAAGAACAACACGGGCACGTTCCTAAAGCACGACAAGGAAAGGTTTGAGAAGTTCTTGGCGGAGGTGGAGACGGGGACGAAGAAGATCAGCGGCGCAACACTCATGCCGCACGCGTTGCTGGGAAGACTGCTGGAGTACAGCGACGCGATGGAGTCGAGAGCAAACAAGAATGTCCAGAAGAAGATTCTGGCCAAGACGCAGCTTCGGGTCATCGAGGGACAATGGAAGACACTGGTGGGACGTCTGCGAGAGTCCGGCGCATTGGATAACTCGCTGGCAGTCTGTGATGTATCTGGGTCTATGGGTAGTTTGGATGCTTGGAGCAGCAGGGACGAAACTAATCCCCAGCCCATCTTCGTCTCCGTTGCACTCTCACTCATCGTCGCGCAGCTCGCTAAGCCTCCATTCGACAACGGCTTCATCACGTTCGCCACCAGACCACAGTTCATCCAGCTCAACCCCGACAACGGCTTGCTTGCCTCTGTCAGAGCTATGGAGACCGCTTACTGGAGCATGAGCACTAACCTTGAAGCCGTCTTCCTCAAGCTCCTTCTTCCCCTAGCACTCAAGAACGCCGTCAAACCGGAGGACATGATCAAACGCCTCTTCGTCTTCACCGACATGCAGTTTAACAAAGGTTCCACGTCGAAGGAGGCTGCGGAGTGGAAGACGACTCATGACGTGATTGAGAATGCGTACAAGGAGGCGGAGTACGATGTCGATGCGGGGGAGAAGACGAATCCCGTGACGGCGTGACGGTAAACGGGAGGGTGTACTGTTGATGAGCAGATTCTCGCCGACGGGGTGAAGGTGTTCATGGGTGAGTAGGAGGAGATCGAAGCAGGATGGGAGAAGGCAGAGAACCAAGGAGAAGGAGAGGAGACAATTGTAGATTCGGATTGTAATGAGAAGGAAGGGCTTGAGCGGCGGTAATGACGACGAAGGCCTTGATGAAGAAGTCTTCCAACTGGCTAGTAGTACCTGATTGGTTTTGTACTTGTATTGCTGTTTACATTCGCGCGTGTAATTTCTCAGTTCGCCAATAGTAGAATGGAAGACTTGAACTTACAAGGTGCTCAGCATCGTCGACGACGTCACGAGAAGCTTCGTGTTTGCTCGCTCGATAAAAGTCAACGATAATGCCCAACTAGCTGCAAAAAGAGGGACGTCATTGGTCGGACGCCGATTCTCAAGCTTCGGGCGGGGGAGAAAAGGACGAGTACTGGAGCCCCCGCTGGGCACGTAGACAGCGGGAAATAGCACCAACGTTGAGGGAAAAGGGGTACAGATGTCCCGGGTGAGAAGACCAGAGCCCACAGTTGCCGTTGATCAGATAGTAAAGGGCCCAGCGGGAAGGACGGAGACCTTCAAACCCGAGGCGGAAGTTGCTCTGGATGGCCCAAAACGCGCGCATGGGATGGTGCAACGCACGACGTACAAAGGTAGCCGAATTCATTGTCGCTCTATTTTCGTTATAGACCCTCCGCGAGGTGTAGCTCGGTGCGTTCAAAAAGAGATCTGATCCCTCGATGGTGTTCGGAACAGTAGTCGTTCCACTAGCAACAGCTGCAAGAAGAGCTGCTGCATCTGCGGAGCAGCATGGGAAGGTAGCTGTGTAGACGTATGCACGTGAAGGGCAGGAAAGAGAAACATGCTCCCGGAACGAAGCTCATACGCAACTGTCTGAGTACGTGAAACATCTTCAGTTATGGAATACGGCTAAAACAGTGTGCTCATACCTCATTCACGTCAAAATTCAATGGTACACCCAGTTAAACGTGGAATGTTACAACAAGGAAGTCGCTCTGCATGCCATTTCGCAGAACAGACCTAACGTGAATACCAGCGTGTGGAGCAGCGTGAATTCACCAGAAGCCCCATTAAGTGACGATTTAATCTTCGTGTCTCTTAAATACGCTGGAAGCGAGAGATACAGTCAGCGACGCGTAACTCTTTGAATAAACTTTTACACACCTTGGACTGCAGATCTTGAGTTTCAAACCCTCGCCATGACATCCTTCCAGGTTGGAAAAAGTATAACCGGAAAAATTCCTTTTTGACACGCCGTTTTCAATAAGGAAGAAACTTGCCACAAAGTGTAAAAACGGAGCACATTTCTGTACATTTGGGCAGAGGTAGCGGGTCGAAGAGAACAGTCATGTTTCGTAATGATGCGGGCCGAGCATGGCCGAACCGTGCGAGCAAATGACGTCAGCAACGAAGATTCAATTATTCTGGTCCGTCCATCTGTACTTTGTGAATAAGTTGTTATGCATCACTCAAGCATCACTATCAACTGTGACGGTGCTGGCTCCGACGTTGTTTCGACTGCCGCCACGTTCAAGTTCTTGCTGAGCGCTGAAGAACGATGGTTCAGCTTCCTATACTAAGCCGCCGCACTGGATATGTGTTTCGTCGTGATATTTTTTTCGGAACGGACTCAGACTACAACGCCGGAGGAGACAGTACAGTCATGACGCTTCTGGCCCCGGTTCAGACTTATGCGGCGAGCCATAGATCAACTACCCAATGCCCCTACTAAAGAACATGCAAAGGCTAGAATAACATCACCAGGAAATTCGTAAAGAAAGATACACCATCTTGCAATGCCTACGCCTCAATTGGTTTCATGACGAAAGATAATGATGGAGTACATCATTATGCATGTACGTATGCATACTCAATTCAGCCGCAACAAGAGACGACGCAGGTAATCCATAGTCTCGCTTTCAGAATGAAGTTCTGTAGTGAAGATTCCTTCTTTGAGCTCCACCCACACGCCTGACGCCTTCAGCCTGGATAGCTCGTCGAAGCACTCTCTATCCGTCGTCTCAGTCTCGAGGTCGACTTTGCGAAGAGTCGAAAGCCGCGATTTGACCATCTTGACGAAAGTGGGTTGCCAAGACCCTTTCCCGAGAACCGCCAGTTCCAATTCCTTGAGGTTGGGGAGGAGGGTATCGTCCGATGTCGTCGCTGAGGAAGAAGAATGTGGCGCAATCATTTTTTCTAGGATAGTGGTGTTGAATATGTCGTTCGCATCTTCGCCGTCCGTGTCGCCTCGGACGCAGTATGGATGACGGTAGTGGAACGATGTCAGACTAGGAAGCTGCTCGAGCAATCCCAGGATCTCGTCGGATGTGAAGGGAATTTCCAGGATCTCCAGACAGTCGAGAGGGGATTCGGAGATAAGAGGGAGTATCGATTTGTATTGGGATTCTTCTGTGCCTATGAAGAGCTCCGAAGAGATCGTCATCTTCTTCAATACCGGATAAGAGAGGAAGGGAAGGACTATATACAAGAACTCCATCTGTGCCACCAGCGTCAACGTCTGCGCACCAACGACCTGGCGTAAATGGCAGGAAAGGCTTTTAAGGCTTGGTAAGTTGACCGTGATGCGGTGCAAAGTGACGGGTGATATTCCGCATCCCGAGAAGCGTAAGTCTTCCAATGCTCTGCATTCCGATAAGGCGACGAGCAGGTCATAAACATTCTGCTCGTTGCCAAGCTCAAGAGACGTGATTTGATTCCATGGAAGAAGCACCGTCGTGACATCGAAGAACAGAGAAACCTCACGGAGCTGGGTGTACTGCGTGCAGCTACATCTCCAGCCCTCTAGAATGACTCCTTCATCGCCGTGCAGAGAGTTGTAGACGCTAGTGGGCCTACCAATGCGGAGAAAGGTCAGCTGGCTCAGTCGACGATGATGGACAAGTAGGGGAACCGTGTCCAAGGTAATCAGGGTATTCCGGTGTCCCTGCAGGTGAGTAACTCGAGAAAAGTGAGGCTCGAGGATTGTAATGAGCGGTGATACTATCCATTGTTCCTCAAATGGTACATAGAAAGTGAATGGATGGTCCCCGGAGCGCTCCAAGAACAAGCGTAACAAACCTTCCAAGTCGTATATCCTGAACTCGTCTGGAGGAGCGTAGAACGACCATAGTTTCGGGTATGATTTAACAATACTGTTCCAAGAAGAACAAACCGCAGCGAGCGTCGTCGGCGCCACCCAGGGATTACCTTTCTCGTCTACAATAATGCTGTTTTTGTCACAGGCATGACGAAAGATCTCCTCAAGAATTTCTTGGGGGAGTTTCCGAATAGGAGCCTGTATTGATTTGCATGCCAGTATCTGCGTTGAAAGATCGTCGCTTCGCTTGAGCAGGAAGGCGGTTTGCTTCTGAAGCCAATTTATTTGCGCTTGCATGGTGGAAAGGTCGGTTTCCGCGCTGTGCAAGTACATGTTGATCTCGTCGGAAAGTGGGGTGTAGAAGGGATTAGACTGAACGGTGGATATGAAATCCATGGTCATGAATTTCTCCGTTTCTGAAGAGAGTGGTGGCGTAGTGCGTTTCGAACAAGACATAGCCGTAGCTGATGATTCTCGAGAGCGATAAGACAGGAATAGAAGAATGGAGGCGATGTGTGAAGCGTGCGTGCAGAACGACCAGTCGAATGATAGAATGGAGAGTTTGAAAATCAAGCTGCAGTTTAAAAGGCCCGAGGAACGCAACGTCGAAGAGAAAATATTCACGTTTTACCTTCCCAGGACATCACAACGCAGTCATTGTCTGTGCCGATTCGGCGGAAATGTCTTTTTTTCTTGCCTATGGTTCGAGAGCTTCACAAAAGAATGGAATAACCCTAACACAAGTGATCCTGGCATTCCTAGGTATGTAAGCCAGCCTAGTAGTAGAACGTCATTCGTATTAGACAAATAATAGATAGAAATTACACGCACAGCTCCATATACTCCTTTCCTCGGTCAAACTTGGGAGTGTATTCTCGATTTGAGCGTTCAACAAACGGTTGAGGATCGTAGAACAGGAGCTTCTAAATTCCGTCAAAGACGTTGAACTAAAGGGACTTGTTGCAGGTCTCCTTGATACTGGTGTATTTACCATAGTGTCAATTCGTACAGTCCCTACCGAGGATGGTATCACCCAAGTGAGTACTATGAATGCGGAAGACATTTGTCTAGAGAGTGGATGTAGCGGACAACAGATAGAATTAAGGCTGAAATGACATACCAATTTTCAATGTCATCCTGCTCTTTTCAAAGTGATGGTGAACGGAAAGTAAGTGCGCAGATAATCTAGACCGAGAAAGCGCTCCGAGATACGTCAGCACAGCAATCAAGTAAATATCAGAAAAAACCGTTCATAAGAACATTTACGGTGAAACTCCGAGCTCAAGTATGCAAGTTGACATGATAGTCTAAGTGTGAGTACGGTAGTACCCTGAAGGAATGAGGCGGATCAGGGCGGATTATATGAGATAATCTTATCTTATCTTGCAGGCCCCAACATGTACACACAATTATTTCCTCTATACCACCACTACCGTCTATGCGATGCCCATTTCTTATCATTGCTCTTCGCGCTTCTTTATTGTCTTCTCAAGGAATTCTTAAGTCCTAACGGGCACATCCGACACTCCGCTACGTTGGCCCCGTGAAAGAGCCTGCTCCAACGCGATTTAATGCAAGAACGGAGCCGGCTGGAGTACCAAGTTATTGACCTAGTTGGCGCTGATAATGTTCTGTTATATGAGAAGAATAAAGGCCCAAGATGCGACGCAGAGGCGCCCGAAATCATCGCCGCCAATGGTGGTTCCTGGTACGTTCATTATACTTCCACGATCTTTCTTTACTTGACTTATAATGTTTCTAGCCGATAGTTCTCCTCTGAATGTATTTGACCTGTAATGCTTCCCCTGCCGTGTTCTCCTGAGATCTAAATACCATCGTTTGGGACTCTTTCAGACGTTACAAGGCCGAGAAGACGGCGTGCGGATGAGAACCTTGCGGAAACCAGGTATGCTCAGCCTGCCGTAGTCCTTTCATCATCACCCCATAAGGCTTATTGCATCATAAAGACGTACATACACAGTATCTACACATGAAACTTTGCCGATGAAAGATAAGTGCAAACGGGTTATACCCTGCATCCCTCATAATCGGCTTTTTTCTGGAGATATAGTGCGCCTCGTGTCCTGTGTGTACGGCCATGAGTACGGATGCTTCACTTTTCATTATCTGCTATTTCGTTGATGACATCATTTGTACAGTCAAAGGAGGACTATGCTCTTCCGATGATCGTATGGCATCTGCTGTGTGCCTTCATCCGGGGGTTCTGCTACGAGTTTCTGTCATCGTATTTCTGGATATGATGGCCAGCTCCTCCCGCATGTTTAGTCCCCGCCGTTGCCATATCAATTCATTGGTGCGCCCGCCATCGGCCAAGCTGTCCTCGTCTGGTACGCTGATGCAGGCTCCATTTTCAGCCAGAGTATGAGCGCTTGATACTAAACGCTTGGGCTCCACTCTCGACTTACGAACTGACGCCCAATGCAGGAAAATGCAGGCATTGGCCGACGACACACACTGATTGGCCTCCCCGCGCGTTCCATCTTCCTGATTCGCCAGCTCACCCCATCCAACAGCAGATCCCGCCGTGTCGCCCTCGACCACATCACTGCCCCGTCTTCTCTCTCCTTTTTCGAAGCGAGCAAGGAGACCACTGCCTTGGCTCCTAGGATGAGAGCGGCAAGCAGCCTCTTCGGAGCGCCAGCAGCCGACGCGGACGGGTTTACAGGATGGAACTAATACGTGTCCTGACGTTCCATCTAAGTGCGTTGCAGCTTCTCCGTCCACGGGATATTCCCCGCCGCCCACTCCGTTCGCTGTGGTTGCAGCTTGCCAGTAACGTGGCTGTCACATTCACCTTGGCCGTCGGAGTTACACGACCCGCCACCGACGAGCGTATCGCGGCGAGGAGCATGTGCCTACATGCTATCTCTAGCATTTCCCAACGCGCATCCCCTCCATCGGTGTTCCTATCCGCGGACAACGAGCCAAGGCCGGATAGCTGGATATGCTTCTCCACAACTGCGACAACGTTCATGATGCGAGACCTTACCTTCATACCGGGGCGCGCGCCGTTGAAAGAACACTGCTCTATGGGTGGGTTACCGTCAGCGCCCGTCTTTCTGTTCCTCTTAAAGGAGACCTTCTGTGTGGCGACTGGCGGAAGGATCGGAGGAGGGTGTACGGACAGGGGTCCGTTTGTGGAGTGCTCTACTCTAGCTGCTGGGCTCGTACCTTTTTAGTGGCTCGCATTCTGGATTTTCAAGGACGATCTTTCAAGAGGGTGTGTGTTTCATGGCTTCTTCGATGATCTACAGAGCTAACATTTGTCGGAAGTGTTGAAGGGGTTCGCAACGCAACGTCGGGTGAGACGTTTCAGAGCGGCGGGAAGAAGCATCGATGGTACCACGACCGTATCTAGAATAGATGGCGAGACTTTGGAGAGGAATGCGACTGGTTTGATTCTGGCCCGTTGCGAACTTGTCTTGACGGTCCAGCCGCGTGGCTACCCGCACGCGTCTTCATTGATGGAAGGCCGGATAGGCCGTCGTACTTCGCTGGTCGTTCTCAGCTATGTTGTCTTTGTAGACGTCCCTGTAGATCATTGATCCTCCCGGAATGCTCCACCTACTTTGCAGATACTATTGTACTATGTCCATCGTGAATGATGTGGACTTCGTTGACAGGAATTATGTGATGTCGTGAGCTGGGACCCATCGTCAAACTGATCTCTAGTTCTTAAGTAAGCGGTTCGCTTTGCAGAAAGGGTGAAATTCCCGCCGGCCTCTCAGATTGGTTTCCTGCCTCCAGTCACCTTTCTTGTATTATCACCCAGAGCGCCTCGCCTCAAGAATCCGACCGGTACCTCCTACGAGAGACTGATTGAGAATATTTCAACACGTTTGAGTTAATGTTACAGGATTTAGGAAAGAAGCGAAGTTAAGCAATGATTATATAAGTATTGCCAGTACCTAGTCGGGAGACGTGGACTATAGATTGAGAGCTTTACATATATAACGACTTGGACCTAGATAAAGTCCTTCAGCAATCTCACCAAGCAGCGAAACAACAACGGGGAAGACGAATACTCACTGCAGGAATGCGGTGTCTAATGGAAAGATATCCGGACACTTCTTTCGTCAAGCGCGGTGATCTTTTCATGAACGATCTGAGAATAGTTCTCCGATACAAATGAATCCTCTGCCCATGGGGCAATTTCGAACCGGATGCTTAAAAGCGATAGCGCAGCGAAGGAAGGAGAGGAAATTGTGTGATTTAATGTGTCTAGACCATCAACGAAGTGGTGCTCTGGCGCCGCACTTGAAGTTCTCATGCGGAAGGAGAGCCACAATGTCGTCAAAAAGGGAGAGCTGATCAACTGGAGGACATGGCAAACCCATGGGAAGGGGTCATAGTAAGACCCACTCATTAGATCATCGCTACTGACCACGAGATACCCCAATGAGAGCTCGCGGAGAGCAGGTAGGTCTGGCAAAGACAGCGGATCGGCATCTGGCGTTCTTCGATGCGCTCGAGATTTTTTCGATGGTTCGAAATGTAAGCGCTCCAATGTTGGGGAACATGCACGCAAAAGGTTTGCGAAGGGGACATAGTAGCTAGAAGTATACTTTGGAGACGCTTTATCTTCTTGTACATGGAGCGACCGCAATGAAGAGAAATTAATCACATCAGCGTCATATAGAAAGGATTTGATCACCATCATGAGGGGCATGCCCCAGCATCCTTTCATGGTCAAAGCCTGCAATCGTACGCCACCGTTGCGCACTGGAGTAGTGCCGAACAGAAATTCCTGGTGATGCTTGACCCCAACAAGAACAAGCTCCTTCAAATCCAAAGAACAATGAAGATAGCTAGAAGGAACTCTTCCGAGCATTTTCATCGAGAATGTTTCGACGAGAGGCCTTCGGAGGACCGCTACCAAAGATGATTGGAATTCCTCTGTGAACGGTGTGAATTTGATGGAATGATCCTCATCTCCAGAACCCAAAGAGATGGAAGAAATATTAGGGAGGAGGGTGAAAATGGCATGCAAGCGGAGATCATGGAGAACATCATCGGGGTATGTGTCTGCGATATCGTGCAAACAAAAAAACTTTGACATATTGGGCCACATGAGTAGATTCGTTGAGGAGACGGAGAAGGGAAGAGCGATGTGAAGCACGCGTGATTGTGACGGTATAGAACCAATGCCTCTGTGCCCGAGCTGTGCAAGCCCTGCATGTAAGTGAGAGAGACCTTATATCTTCCACATCTGCGCTGTCCACGATCAAGTCCAAGACTTCTTGGGGTATATCTGCAAACTGATCGCGTTCTAATGAAGCTGAATCAGTAGACCAGAGACGAAAATACAGCTACTAGATCGTACTCACCCATGCCTGGTTTTGTCCTAAGTGTCTATCAAACGGTGAGGAACTGTGATCAAACTGTGATCCGATGAGCATATGTCAGCCTCTGTTAACACCGTCTGTTGACTTACACGGGATGAAGCAAGGGATGTATCTAGGAACACAGAGATCCCTCACGGATAAGGTGAAGCTGAAATAGTTCGGCAATGACCGGACCATCCGCCGTTGATTGGCCGCTGATGTCATCAATTGTCTCGGCATCTTCTTGACCTCTCGCCACCACCACACCACCAACGGGGATCGTCACACTTTCTCCAATATTTGAGCAGATAGTACCTCTCTTGGAATGGACTTCTATCGATGTTTTACCCTTCCTCATTCGCTGCGTTGCCCCCCGACAGCTGAAGATACGAGACCACTCACATACAATAAAGAAAGGCCATGTTCTTAGGTGTGCCCGGAATAGACTCTAGAATATGCGATATGACATGCTGAGCATTCGAGGAACATTATCGCCAGGCTCCGGCCACATCGCACAGCGGATCGAGCATCACATTGTCAAGAAGATAAGTACGTCCACGAAAACGATGTTTTTTATGCGTAACTCAGACAATCTACAAACGAGGAACACCACCGTTCAAGTCATTTATCTGTGCGCATCCATGCCTATTATGTACCTTCGCAAGGTACTCAAAGGGAAGTTCGACGATCACCTTAACAAGGGTATCGCCCCTCAGCGCACAGCCATGAGGCTGGCTCTTATTTCATCAGCGCATTGCCGTGCATGAATAGGAGGACCCTTCAAATAGACACGTTAATTCATTGTTCAACGAGAAAAATATTTTGATCTCACGGCATTTCCAACCAGCTTGTACTACTGCTTCAGCGATCCAAAGAACATAAAGGAATCCGGGAAAGAGGTAATTTGTGCGAGTTCTCTCACTGTCAATAAATCCTCTCGTTCTATTACCAAATTTCAGCTTGCCCATGCGCCAAAAGACGACGGCAAAAACCACTTACCTGGATGCACGCATGGTCATCTCTTCGTCAACGTTGTCATCACGGTTTTCGCGGGGGCGTCAAAATTGACTCTTGGCCAATCTTTATCGTCCGCCACATGGTATCCTGTACAATGGTTTCCAATGGTTTCTGGCGCATCATTCACCAAATCCCACACATAATCACTCAAAGTCAGAGGCCCAGGGGCATATTCCGAATAACCAGACGTTCCGCCGTGTCCCTCTCCCTCATTCTCAAAGTTCAGATCCTCGATCGCGTCCTTCACGGTAAGAGGTTGATCATTCGACGGCTTTGGCCCATCCGGAAGCTGATACCCTTCCTTTGCAGTGAATAAGATGAGTCTCTTTCTGTGCTGAGGAAGACCATATTTCGAGGCGTTTAGAATTTTGAATGAAATAGAATAACCCGCAGTCATCAGATCGTGAAGTAGCTTATTCCAACGGCGTCTATGCACTGCTCGGAGAATTATATGAAGAAATCAAAACTTAAACCATGTATCTTGGACCACGGAACAACTGACCCAGGGACCATCTCGAAAAAGAGGTACGGCGCCCGAAAAACTTCAATGGACAGGCGAATCGTGCAAAGAAGCTGGTTGTTTTCCTCACCATCCTTCCCCCGGCGTTTGAAGAACTGAACCCAGTCCATGGCAGAGATATGAGTATGACGCATACTTTCGCAATCTCTATTCGACCATCAGCTACGTCCGATAGGAATTCCAGTATGTCTTGACGGTGGACTCTCGCGTGGACGAAATTGGCCTATGATGTACTATGAGCTCTGTCAAGAATGAGTAAATGCCACAAACCTCATACGTCGCATGAGCGATGGGATCCCAGTCTACAGCAACAATACTCTTGAACCCTGCTTGCTCGAACCCTAAAGTTGAGCCGCCTGCTCCCGAAAAAATATCCGCTACCGTAAGATCTTCTGGTATGTTGGGAGGACTGTGTTCTACCCAATCAGCGGGATCAACAAGGTCCTCAGACGGGTGTATTATACGTGTCCCGCGCTCTGTATCACGAACACAAACCCAACTGAAAAAAAAGGCTTCGTCTCGATTCTCTTCGGAGCGACCGGGGTCAGGGGACGTATTAACATAAAGCACTGTCTGGAACTGCGCACGTTTGATGTTGATCATCTTCTCCAGGGGTAGCTCCTCTGCATCTAGTGCCGTCGCCATCTCGTTCTCGTCAAAAGCGTTGAGTATCAGTTCATTTGGATCGCATTCGGATTCCGGAAGAAAGAGATGCTCAAAGGGATAGGCATACTGGATGAGCTTGAGATAGACCTTTGACGTCTTCTTTGACTGGGAGATCTCTAGGACCCGCCCGAGGAGATGTCTAGGAAAATGGGAAAGTGCAACACGTTGCTGGTATTCAATGAGGTCGCCGCATTCAATGTGAAGACCCTCAGTTTCGTAGTCATTGAGCCAAAATCTAGGCTCCCGAAGCTACTCAAAGATTCCTGGGTAGGCAAAATGTTCTTAGTACAAAGCTGAACGTTAACTAACCTTTATTTCTCCGGCCTCGCCCGTAATCGAAAACATCTCTCCCACTTCTGACTCGTCTGCACAGTCAGAATCCGCCCCATCGTCCTCATTTCTGTGGTCTTCGTCAGAGGACGATTCATAGGATGCATCGTCACGTAGCCGGCGCGTTTGCGTCACCCCACACTGGAGACACAGTTGGAATCGGAGCTCGCAGACGAGGATCAGCAGCGTTTGGAAGCAATCCGATGCTGCCTAGGGGAAGTATGATCCAGATTTCGGCGTCGCTGCTAGAATTCAATCGTGGCGTAGAAATTTGTGCAAATTGTTCGTTATCACTATCGTCGTCCAGATCAATATCAAACTCGTCCGCGAGCGCCAAAGCCTGCTCTGGAGAATATTTTCGTTCGAGAGACGGGGAATGTGGAGGCACAGATTTGATCGGAATGTCTATCTTCACATCTGGCGTCTTCAGATCCGCCACAGATGCAGAGACTCCGATCGAGACTGAACCCTCTGGGGGGCGCGTCCATGTCATCTGTAATGTAGGATCCTGAGACTGCATGCCTTCCCGGTCGACGGTGACGTTCATTAGCTCTATCCCTTCATCAGAAAAAGGCACAGAATGTATGGAAGCGTATTCCGATGATGTCCAGTGCAGAGAGAGCCCGCCCGTCTCATCCCATAAAGCGCTAACATCCGACGGCAGTGGAATTGTTGCACGGAAATAAATGGGGACAGAGAAGAACGCCGATACGCTCTGGTGGGGATTGTCCGTCCGGATCTGTGCACAATAACGGACCGCAGGCTTTAGTGTCCCGACCTTCAGCTCATCTAGACTGGCTTGAGCGAAGTACTGCACTCCTAGCTCTTCAAAAAAGTCATAATAAGTGTGAGCAACAGATGTCAAGGAGTGCATACTCACTTTCGTCTTCGCTTGTGTCGGGCTGGATTGTTACCGTGCACGTGGATGCATCTGAGGCGTGATTTTCGTCATCCTCCCAAATACGAATCAGGAATTAACCAGTCAGATTTGACGAAGAGCATTCAAAACCTATGCAGGGGGGAGTGTCTGGATAGTCAAGGACTGCAGACACGCCTCTGGGCATGAGTGGCGCTAGATTATACATCTTTTCCGTCATTGAGTGGATGAGTGCATTCGAGCGGGAGGTAGCTGTATCATTACTGCTCCCTGACTCTGGGATCTCCTCATCTCCCATAAGAACAAGAGATGCTAGCTTGTGGGCAGAACAGTCGCAAGTAAGATCACGAAGTTGCTCGGCTCTATCCTGAGCGTTAGACGCAGAGATCTTCTGGAAGGGAACACAAGTATCATCGTTAAGATGGACGGGATGAGGGAACAGGTTCCTGTCGTTCAGGTAGATTCCCTTCACGTCGGATTCTGTGAAAGTCGTCATGTCAATGGTATTCTGATTCGGAACGTGCCTGAAGGAGTATGATAGCTGTCGAGTGTGTTCATCAAGCGAAAGGAAGCATCGAAACAGGTGAAGCGTGTGCCGAATGAAGGGAGTATCTTCCTTGGCAATCGTCGATTCACAGCTACCTCGGAAGGCCTTCTTCCTGGCCATCCCTACCGTATGTATGACGCCATGACGACGGAAGATGTCCCACAGCTCTTTACTAAGGGGTATGGGCTCTTTGTAAAGTACTTCTCGGATGAGGCGTTCATCCTGCACGTTATCCTTATTATAGAACCAGGCGTTGGCGTGCATCGACACAAGCTCACGGGAAAGGCCTTGTGCAAAAGGAGCATTATCGAAACTGCGGTTGATGCCAATGTCGGAACAATGCGGCAGAGGTCGAGAAATCGTCGACGCGCATTGGATGCCGAAGGATTTAACTCGCCATTGCATGCTTGGAGCCATTTTTTAAAACGAACGTTTTGAGAGTGTCTGCCTTTTCCCCCATAGTACGATCACAGTTTAGAGGGACCGATGGGAGTCTCGTGAAATGAGAGATCCGTTAGTCGTAGTTGGACCATGCACAAAAATACCACCAGCGAAGATTGATTGCTTAAATTCCCCACCGAACACGATGGTCCCAGCGGGACAGGAAAGAGTGTCTCTCTTGAGTGGCCGAAGAAAAAGGAACTTGTCGAAAGAAATGTCTTCGAGGTCAAGTCCTTCTATAATGGCTGTAGTGTTCGAATTATATAGCGCCTTGCGCGTCTTCCCGATCTTGACCCAAAGAGTGTCGTGTTCGTGATAGAACGTCCACTTCTCAGGGCCTGTCAAGTACGATACTTCATACCCGCTGCAGAGAAGAACGTTGATTCCTGTTTGACAAATACCTGAGTGTATGTTTCAGTCGGATAAATGAATTCCATTTACCAACTTTCATTCCTTCACCGTGTTTCCCTAGGAAGACTTTTCCCTCACCGCGACTATTCTTTCCCGAGGCCCCTATGACCAAAATGTCCGGAGGCAGGACGACATCATGGTTAATCACTTCCAATCTGCTCTTTACCGCTTCGCCCTTCAAGTTCTTGGACTCCGGCGTGTAGACAATGCAACCCAGATGCTTTGGAGGCTTTGGAGGCTGTCGCAGGCGAGCAGTGAACGTGATCTTTCCGTTTGAGTTCTTTTCCTGGACAAATATATCCTCGGAGGCTTGACTTCGCACGTCCAACTTATCCACAAGCCCATCCCACCAGTTCTGGATGAGCTCTCGGCAACCGTGCCAAACCGTCCAGCCCTCGGGATAGCTTTTACGAATGTTGAGGGAGATTTTCGATGGACGACCCATCAGAATACGCTGAGCCTCGGGAACGTGGATGGAGGAAGCAGAGATGGCCTCGTGGGCCTTCGACGCATGTAAGTACCATCATAACATGGCCCGGGTCTTGTCCATGCCCTTTTTCTTCAGACGACGCTCATGGGAATAATTCCAACAGTCATTTCTGGCATGTTAGCACTCAATGTTCAAATTCAAAGCTCTAAATATGGTCACCTTGTGCATAGAGAATCTTATGGTAGATCGACAGGAATCTGACAATGATTTCCGGTGTAGAGCCGCACGTCTGACAATCTCTTTGACCTACATAAGTAAAGGTTCGTTCATCTTCCTAGTTCAAGAGTAAGGATTCTCAATTGCTGTACATTTAATTGCATCTGGAATGATCAAGTCCTTATGCATCTTAGTCCGACTCTACTCCGATGTCTTCATTCTTTCTCGCCTTCTCGTTCGCCGCAAGTTCGCCACAGCTGACGAAGAGTTCAGGTCCTCATGTTCCCCGGACCCCAAGCGCCAACATCGCCCTTGGAATCAGTTTTATTGAACTAGAGCACGACCAGCGCATCGTTATCCCAACGGTCTTTGGTGAGCACAAATCCATCCGCATTAATTCATACTGATAACACTGAGAGCGTCCTGCCCAAACATATTCACGTGTGCCCCGACCCCGACATCTCTCCGTATCATTGCCAATCGGCTCGCTCTTTGCTACCCCACATATGTGCTTATAGCATTCACATGCGCGCTTGAAGTGTTTCATCAGGAACAATCTCGGGCGTTCATTCGATCACTGATATGTTCTCCCACTTTCGGGCCTCGTGGGATGAGACCGTATTGCTCCAGGAAGGACCTGTCGGTAAATTCCTGGTGGCTAGCGGAACATGAAGACGGTTGATCCTGACTTATTATTCGTAACTTGGATCTAATGGTGTGGTCACTGGGTGTGTGCTTCCGGGACGATAACCATTCATACGATCGGGGCGACGGGCAGCGGACTCTTTTCCGATTGCCCAGTAGGTAGGAACTTCAAATTGCGATAAGGGTCTTTGAAGGGTCTGGAATTTGAACAGTTTGATCGTGTCATTTGATTAGTAGAGACCAGCTGGCCACCTCCGATTGGATATATCACTTTCAATCAATAACGCCACACCGGTCCCAACGGGCACTTACACGGAAAGCGGTGATTTCCTCTTTGTGCTCTCCGATCGCAACGCTGTGTCTTCCTTTTCATCTATCGCGTACGCGGAAGAACGAGGACGGGAAAGGAATCTCATCTGCGATTATGTGACGCCGATGCATAGTGCTGCGACAGCTCATTCCTGCTTCACCGTGTTATAACTTGATGTGACGGCTCAATCTGTCACTGTCTCTCGAGTCGCCATCCTCTCACTATAGCTAGCACTCTTCCTCAGTGGGCGCATGGATCAGCGACCACAACTAAAAAACACTCTTACATATACCTCCGCTTCCGAAAGTCGAGCAAAGCCGAGATTCAGGTACGCTTCTCAACTTGTCGACTTTCTACCGTGCCTGACGATCAACCGCTACCTTTTAACGCGTTCCCTCCATGGAATGGGCGTGTGTGGCTCGCAGCATGTCTCTTCCTTCTCGCGTCGAATCACTCTTTACTGCAGGGTCGTTGGTTGCATTCCACTCTCCAGTCCATCCGCTGCAACTGCGACGATTCTGGTAATATCGCATGCCTCAGGAATCAGGAACGATCTCACTTGAGCTCATCCGCCGTTTATTAAGTATAGATACTGATGAACATGGCCATCGCTGTCTCTGACTGGATTCCCGTGACCGGAGAATCGCATTTGCATTACTATCTTGCGGTTGCGGTTGCGGACGCTCAAGTTCTCTTGAAACGTGAAGAAGAGTACTTTGGATCCGTCGTGGCGTCGTGGCGTTGTGTTGATGGTAGGCTGAGCCCTACGGCAGCAGCTTCTGACTATCTCTCCATCGTTGACAAGCCCACGGTATGGTGAGGGTGTCGATCAGCGCCGAAGGTCAAAATTAAACCCGCCGCTCCCCGTTTCCGCTTCCGCTTTCGAGGGCAAGGATGCGATCAAGGTACGCTGTATGAGTCGACGAAGGAGGTGCCTGAGAATCTGATCAAAGTTTTGAAGATGCTTTACTGGCTCTTTGCAGTTTTTCAAAGAATAATAGACGCCCCTGGGGGAGTACGCGCGCTTGGTTGAGGGAGAATCGGTCTCGGTGGCTGCAACGCGGCTGTTCCGGGGATCGGCTTATGTCTACTCACTCAAGACAAAGGGCGAGTATGGGTCGAAAGCGAAGGCAAGACAAGGCCGAAGATCTTGAGCGCCCATCGCAAGCTAGGTTAATTTACTGCGTGATCGGCAGATTGAGTATGTATGTATCCCGATCGTCCGCCCTTTTTCCGCTACTTAGGCTTTTCATTCCACTTATGGGCTAGTATCGAACTTTTGACAGAACCTAAATCGTTCACCGAGCTGGAGATTTCTGGATGGTGGGCATTGCTGCCCGGCCCACTCTCCTCTCGAGAACGACGGATCATTTGTTGGATACTATGGGCTCAGTCTTGCGCGGCGCTGCCAAGTTCGTCTGTCTTCCCCACGGCTGGTTAATAATACAGTTCGAAGAGCGCTCTTACGCCCTGATCCGTGGACGGCTGGCTAAAGTATCGATGCGGTGTCAATAATAACCGTCTGTTTTGATTCCGGTTCACGGGATTTAAGGTTTCCGTTATTGACCTCGAACGCTCCAGCGTATCGTATCATAAACTTTCCATCATGGACGAGTTCGAGAAGATGCGTCCGCTACAGTAATAACATAGAGTAATCGTATCGTACCGATCGAAAACACCTCCACGTCACGTCTAGATCCTCCTAGCCTGTCAATCAATGCCGAGGCGAACTTGACCTTGACCTTTGACTTCGCTTCCTCCGATCTATCTGTCTATCTGTCTTGTCAAAATATGTCTCCTGCCGAAGAGAAATGATAGATATGACTCGATCCTCACCTCCGGCCTCGCTCCACAACGTCTCCTGAAGGGGAATTTGGATTTTTATTTATTTTCAAGTAACACTGCCGGCCACCGCTCAATCACCTCACGCCTTGTCTTTCCGGAAGTCGAAGCTTC
>RZIO01000017.1:20813-37995 GCA_004338095.1 Gloeostereum incarnatum
ATATGTCTATCTTCTTGACGCATTTTTATCCCGACCTCGACCACGATCACAACGACAAATCTATCCGTCCCACTGACTAGCTTGGCCACTGGCGTCTACCGATTGAACGATGAATCTCTAAACAAGAAGGCCAAAGAATCTTGTCGAGTCTTCATATCGTGGGAAGAGACTGGAGCAGCTCACTATCCATCACCGCAGTCTCAGCTGCTAGTTTGTCAAAGCGGATCTATAGCTGCGTCTTCCCTCGTTCGTCCCACAGGGTTGGATCCGAGTACCGCGCTAGCGAGCGACATGGACCGACTGGATTTACGGTTTACCTGTTTGAAGTGCCCAGCGCGTAGTAAGAGAGGAAGGCCAGCATTTACGTGGAGGGAATGTGTAAGTACCTCTCCCCATTCCCCGTATTTCTTACCCAAAGACGTGATTAATCATTCGTCCCAGATCCAACACTTTTGTGAGCAAGAAGTGTCAGAGAAGAGCGGAGCTATTCACGATGAGCCATCGTGGCAACTCATCGCACCGGAGATCACATCGTCGATTCGGATGCGTGAAACTGGCCGAGGTAATCCTGTTCTAAAGGAAAGGTCCTGGGCTTGTGAACATTGTTCCCCACATCTCCTCGTGTTGGAGCGTGTCGATCATGCTGGCGTTCTGAAGCATCTATGAAGGGCCTCCAAATATGTTGAAGTCGTCGTTGCGCTGGCAAATGACATTCCGATGGATGGCGGAGTCTAGACAGCGACGTGGCGCGCACGTGGGTCGGTCTTATATTCCTAACACGGAAATCACCTCTTCACTATCTGGGATCCTCGCAAAAAAAATTCCTGACGTATGTAGACGTAAATTATTAACACTATGTACTCATGCATATTAACTTCCTTGAACGGCACGGCTACGTATTAGCACAACTTTGAAATGTTTTAATATCTAACAAACGGATTCATCAGCTTCCCATTGCGAGAACGAAATTGAACAGCTTACGCGCTCTCTTTCGGCGACACACCTGTCTGATGTCTTGCCGTCCTTCTGTCCCGATCACCGACAACAGCATCCTCCCGATGATACTTCGGGAACTCTCCCGGCTGCTCTGTCAGTGCTCCAGGCGTCACAGCACGAGGACGGTCGGTGTGCAATGTCGCGTCAATAGGGTGTGTCTGATGCGCACCAATAGTCTCGTCCTTTGGATACTCCTCGTGGCTGATTGTCGTGTCCTGTGGATAACCGGCACGAGTTTGATGGCCAACGGGGTTTGTAGTATTCCCTCGATGATGACGCCTCTCCAACTTTGACATCCCCTCCGACGTCTCTGCCCGTCCTTTTTCCGCTACGCGATCATTCTTGTTCTCATCTGGCCCATGCGCGACGGTATCGACAGCACCGAGGGCGGTGCCTCGGATGTTCTCTCCAATCCCGTGGACAACGTTGGCAGCCCCACTACAACTTCCGAGTGAGTACTGATCATCAAGAAGTGATAAAAATCAGGACGCACCGGACTTTTTCACCCATGGAAGATCCCGAGGTCATAATGGCAGACAGTGTGAGATGATATTCGAGGAATGTTGGGGAAGATTTCGCTCTAGATAGAGTCTTATATATATGTGCGTGTGGAGTAGAATGACGGAGAGGCAATCTCACTATGACGTCATGTAACGCCACGGTTACCGCGGTCCTTTGTTCCGGGGCGGTGATTTCCTTTTTCGTACTCTTCCCTCTTCCTCCACCCCTGCAACCTGCATCAAATCTTCGTAACCACTCGGCGTCGATAGACTTTGGGGCAAAGCTCTACGCTTACACCATCCGATGGATATCTCGTACTACACAGCCGACTGACTACACAGCACTAGACCAGCCAAGAAATCGTTGGACAGACAGACTTGAAAAACAACGCAAAAGAGTGGCAAGACTCCTCTCAGAGAACGATTAAGATAATTGAGCACGGCATTGTCTCCGATCTTCCAAAACTTCGCGCCCTCGAACTCGTGCAGCACAGTCTTTTGAACAAGAGCGAAACACTGGACATGCTCAGGCCCAGATTCCCAGCACTTGTCCCTGCCAATATCAGCTGTCAAAGCGGAGGACTGGCGAGGCAATGGGGCAAGAATGTCGATGAAGACAGTGCACGTTGGTAACCATCCAGTCCATGCTGTTTCTTTTCTATCATCAAAACCTAGGGCCACTCACATATCGTTTATATTCAGAGCTGTGTTGAATCCGTTCTCACGTACCTGAGTACCACTGGGATTGCTTTCGTACAAACATTAGATTATGTTGTTCTTCCCGCGTCGATGATACCGAGATTCGTCTTCGCCGACAATGACGAAGGAGAGAGAAACACGTCGGCAGTAACACTAGCATTGATTTATTTGCCGATTCTACCTGTACTATAATTCTTCACTTCTTCACTCTCGTCTATATTCTTCAGGAAACTATTTCGTCGTAGCCGGCAGTCTAAGCATCAGAGGCATGCCGTACCCTGAGAAAGCCAATGTGGCGTCTTGAGGTTCCGTGTACTTTCGTTCCGAGTCATTTGGTGAAGGAATACTGATATGCACGCTCGCCAGGAAAGGGTCAGCTGAAGAGAAAGGTGACACTTCTAAAGTAGGATCATCGAAGAATCGGAAGGAGATCGGCGAGGAGTATACTAGGAATTCAGGCGTCGGATCTTTTCAAGAAGAATGTCCGTCGCGTGCTGTATCTCCATATCCACATGCTCGTTCATGTCATCAAAGAGACTGAAAGATTCCCTATTAAGAACTCCCAATAGCTCAGGATATCCCCAATGTAGTCCCCGATCTCGCACCAGACCCAAATCAGAGAAATCCCATACTCTTTCATGCACGACGTGCTGGGCGGCAATTGAACAAGTCCAGCAGACGTCGCTACTGGTACCTATGGTATCCTCCATCGGGTTCAAACCTGTCGAATAAATGTACACCACCATCTGCATTACTGCGTGAACTCGGACGGGGATGACTTCATTCGGTGACCAGACCTGAAGATCTTCCGAAGGAACACCTCTCAGATCATGTTGGTCGCGTTCGAGGACTTCCCTCGGTGTTCTAGTCATCACGACGGACGTCACTTCGGGCACAGGAATCACTTCCCCAGCCCATGCCACACGGATATGACCCCGCAGGCTTCCTATTGGGTGTACTGTCCGGAAGAGATCGAACCCCTGCGTGAGCAAAGTCCAGGGGCCGACGTGATGCAGATACAATCTCCTGATGCGGCGGTGGAAATCTAGGAAGAAATAGAGATCATCAAGCCGCATGACCTCTTTCCACTGACCAACATTGCAACATTCTCGAAAGAACGTGGAATTCACCAGCACCATAGACAGCTGAATACAAACATGCACGAAAGAAATCCGACTGTCCACATCATCGTCCGATCCTGCAAAAGAACAATCGATGAGGGAGCGTACAGTCTCTTTGAGCGCCAGTGTGGTATCTCCACCAAAGAGGTCTTTGGAAACTTCGTCTATGAGAACAGAATCTTCACCTGGAAGATCATGGGCTCTCCGATACTCAAGCCACTTATCGAACAACCGGAAGAAGACTCCAATTGTCTGATATGGCGATCCTGCTGTTCTCTGCATATCTTCTATCGTATGGCATACACGCTCCCAGCTTACCCGCACTGACATCCGCAAGAGACGAAGGACGCCAGACATGACCCATCTCGATTCATCCTGCAAGTCCTCCGACGTTTGATTATCGAATATGGAGCAGATCGCGGAGAGAAGAAGGGCCGCAAAAGCACGTTCAGCGGGTGAAGGAGGGCCACCTTGATTGTTTGAAACGTGGATGGTGATCATGTCTGGATCAATGGTCATTGTGATCGCATATGCAGCAGAGCTGTCTTGTCGATGAACAAAGGACTGTGCGAGCCAGTTCAAACATTCGAGCAGGGGAGGTTCACGAATAATTGCACTGTAATCAGAAGGTATGTCTTCTGGGTATCTGGAGGCAAGGTGGTGAAGGATGTGGAGGCGTTCAATCCGTGTATACTGCAACGAATTTACTCGTGAGGGGATATCCAGGCTCTAAATGATAACATTAGATCGTTAAAATATGACCTTGACTACCCACCTCTTCATTCAATGCGGTATTACCAGGGATGATACGAGCAGACTTTGAAACCATGTCCTCAAGATGATGGCGTTCAACTTCAAGGTTGAATTCGGCCACCACGCGCCACAAACCTTTGATCCGAAAGAAGTTCCCACGGTATACAGAAGCTATTGTGAATACAAAACAAAAATACGGTTCATTCTCGAGTTCTACTATACACGCGTACTTGCATCCGGAGGTACAGCCAAAGCATCTCCGGCAGCACCCTGGACGCTATCATGAACCCAGTACCTTGACAGCACAGGATGATGAGCGGTGTCTAACGCTGTGGGCAAGGTGTATCTGAATCTCTGAGGCTCGACGCGGGATTTTCTCATTCCTATCGCCCGCCATCAGCTCGTGAGGTGGTATGAGAGGGAGAAAGACGTACCAAGCCTTCGCTTCCACACCTGCTTATTGCTCTCCGTCTTCTCAGTCGATGATGGAGCCCGGCTAGGACTAGGAGGGAGCGGGATATGGTTGAACCTCCAATCGAATATGGCGGCGTATCGCATCCTCCAACTCGTGAACGCGCACATGGTCCCGATGAGCATGCCTGTGAGGATGTCGTACCACGTGTGAGATTGGTCCAAATTCAACGACGTTGCCAGTGTCAGTCCAATGAGGATCGGAAACCTAGGTACATTCTGATCAGGCAACGAGAAAGAAACTACGAGAGAGGCATACAAGAGAGCAAACATCTTCCAGTACCTCGCCCTCCGATCTGCCCAGACCTTCAGCTTGGCGTTCAAGTACAAGCTAACGAAGACAGCGCTTCCCATCGCCGCGTTCGAATGTCCACTCGGCCACCCGGTAATCGCCTTGCGGAGGTCCGCCCACTCCCCCGTGCAGACGCTCAGGTCGAACATGACGCCACCGAAGCCCGTGCCCTTGAGCGCGCCGTTCTCGTCCAGGAGTTTCGCAGGGTCCGGACGGCAGGCATCGTAAAAGTAGGGTCGCAACCCACCTATGAAGGATTTGAGGGCGCTTTGAAAGACGGTGCCGTGTACGAGGGTGGTGAGGAGTCCATAGACGCTGGCGTGGAGATCTGGGTAGCTCTTGAGCTTGAGTTGGAAGAGAGCGAAGAGCACGATGGGAGGGAGGAGCGCGAGGAGAGCGCTGAGCCAGACGGGGATGATCTGCGAGCGGAAAGGATACGAGTTGGAGAGGAGGGATCGGGCATCGGGGACTTGGCCATACTGAGAGGTGTAGTCGGAGAAGTACGGAGAGGAGAACGTTGAATTAGAAGGCACAAACGGGATGGGGAAGAGCCGGTTGCCGACGACGCCTGGAACTGCGTTGACGAGTCCGTATACGACGCCCATGGCGGCAATGTCCTTCCTATGATCAATCAGAATAGTACAGCATGGAAAGATCCTCGCGCACGGACCATTCGTCAAACACAAACTCCTTCAGAGTCGGAAGCTGGCTTATGAACGACTTGGAATCAGAATCATGGTTGGTGCTTTCGTCGACCCAATCCCTTTCATGCTCGTCGTGGGTGTTGTTCATTGTGTTCGTTGTTCATGATGTCATGACACTGCGGTCTTATAATGTGCTCCTCGAGGCGATACGCATAATATACTCTTGAGTAAGCCTCCGATGATGCTCATCTTGGCGTGTCATCGCCTCCCGTGATCCATCCCAAGCTGCCAAGCGCCTCAGGAGCGCCACAGCGCCAAGGTAAGTCACAGTGCTGCGGACGGAGGACAGCGGTAGGCAGTGACACTGTAAACAGATAAGCACAGGTTAGCAAAGTGACAGGGATGGGTAACGCATAATGCTGAAGGGACTCCCGACTCATACCAACTCACGCAATTGGTGGAACTTGTGACAATTTTCAATCTGATCGACTCTAAACCCATTTACAAAGTCGTCACGGTCCTGCATCCGCGAATATCCTATTTATCCGGAACACAATACAAAAGATAGAGGAAGTGGGATGTTTCCCTTGAAGGCTCAAGTTATGAGTGCCTAGCTGGCCGGTTGGTCGATTCGGACATCATGGAACGTGGGGGAGCACCAGGGTGTAACACGACCAAACAATCCGGAGGTGATTTCCTTTTTTGATTTTAGGCTCGCCACGTTCACTGTCAACGCTTACGACGCGCTCCAGGTCTTGGGCACATCTGTGTCTGCTATATTTGGGCTCACGGTAAATTCTGCAGTGAATTGATGTGACATATAATGCCGTCGTATTCAAAGACACATCAATCGTCTTGGGCTTTGCCCGTTTCTCAGCGCCACAAAATACACGTATTCACTGTTTCCACGTATTACTCGCAACGGCGCCTTTCTTTCGACGATCAAAGAAACACCCCTCAACGCAAATGATACGTTCAGAAGCTCAACAGGAATACGTCCCTACCATGGAAGAAAAAGACCAGTATCAACCCAAGTTCTACCGATCATCGAGTTCATTCGATCTCCTCGTCGTCTTTTCAGAATGGACGTTTGAAACAAAACCGCATCTTACCAAGAAATACAAGAACGATTCCAAGTATCAGAATGCGGTGATCCTTCCTAAGTTCCAAAAGCCGGTCTATGTGTGAGGCGCATGTGGCGTTCTTGAGGCGTTTGATCGACTAGAACAAACGAAGTATCACGCTAGTGATGTGGGAAGAGGCGAAAAAAAACCTTGCGTAAATTCTCAGAGGTTCTGCTATTATTTCACAGAGATGCTCTTAATAACTCGGAAGTAGATGGAAATGGAAGTGGTCGTGTACAAGAAAATAAAAACATGTGTCGAATGAATGTCGGAGTATGTAAGAAATGAAGGGCAAGAGAGAGTGACTGTAGGATTGACCGTGTAGAAAGATTAGATGTATATGATATGGGAATTCCGTCTCGTCGAGGGTGTATAGCTCTACGCTGGAGGAAGAGGAAGCGGCTTGCTATCCAACCTCCTCCCACCGAAGGATAACTCTTCGCTGAGATCAACCCCATGAGGGCGGGAATTAGACGACGTATCCTCTGCTAACTGACTCTGAGAACCCGAAACGCTCCATTCAGATTCAACGTGTCTTCCAGCACGAGAGGCAAAGTGAAGATCAGATAGGTGTTGCGAGACCTCCGGAGAATCCCAAATGGTCTGCTGAAGCTCTACAAGAACGATGATGATGGTCGGGTAGATTCCCTGAAGGAGTAGTGGGGAATTAGATAAATAATTGAACGACCTTGTTACGCACAATAGCCTGATTTTGAAGTCCTCGAAAAGCGGAGATTGCGACTAATCCGGGGCCGTACGGTATAGAATCCGAGATTAAATAGTCGATTATTTGCGTCGCCTGAATTAACTTAAATGAAATGGAGTACTTTATGGAGAGGAAGAGCGCAACGTACCCAGATGATCAGATAGACGAGACCCGATTCAATGAGCAGCGATAGAAACTTTTCGACTTTTGTTGCCGGTGTCGATGCTCCGAGGGATTCCTTGATGACCCGGCGGTGTTGCCTATGGGAGAATACCTTTGGTGAGATATTGTTTGCAAAAGAGCTTTTTCAAAAGACGTACCATGCTTTGTAGCCAATCATAGCGGTCGATAGAGAGTTAGAGGCGGTAGACAAAATAAAGGACGCGAGTGAAATATTCCAGGCTGTGCTTCCAGACGGCGCGTAATCTTCTCCGGCTTCTGCACGGGATACGACCCCCGTGGCACAAAACCCAAGCAACACCCCTTGGTCGGCGATTAATGAAATTTGGAACTGATAATAGCGAGAAATACACACCAATCGAGGCAATCCATGGGAGGAGAGGAATGACGATCACCCATTTTATGTCTTTCCAAAGCACCCAACTGCGCCACATGACCACGGCGTCCCCGACTAGATACTGGAAAGACCAGGTCGTAATGTGTTCCTGGATGAGAAAGGAAATGAAAGAAGGTGTACCTGGAAGGCGAACAGAAGATTTATGACAAGTAGGGTTCGATGGAACGTGATATCAGTGGAAAAAACCTTGTCGGGTAGTGTTTCTCCGATGCGAGTGGCGGTCAAGTGAATCGCCTTGACTTGACTGAAAAAAATGTAGGCGTCCAACGATAAAAGGATCGTGGATATGAGCAGCATGAACATAATCAAGAGAAGCATTGCAAGCCAGGGACGTGATTTTCGAATGCCCTTGGAGCTAGATTTCGCAGGAGGATTGGCATGAGGTGCAATGCGGAAGAAAGGATAAAGTACCACATCGAGTATACGGCGAAGCCAACAAGAAGAACATATATGCCTACAGAGGATCATTCGTGAATTGTTCTAACGGCTTGAAGTGGATTTACCCCAGCAGAGTGATTCCATCATGAGAAGGGACGAGTTCACCACGATGAACTCGCCATCCATTCGGAGGAGCGTGCTCTCAGATAGTGTCAGCGGTGCCGCCATTAGGATTCAGATTAGAGAGTGGGATCCAGATAAAGTAGAGATTCTGTACCGAACAGCCTTTTATCCTTGCAAGGGCAATCTTTCATCCTGGTACCCACCATTCGATCGAGGTGAAATGGGAGCTTGGATCGTTTCATTCGTCCCAGCGCATAGCGAATGTTTACCACTAACATTAACATTCTGACGTTGGCTTCCATGATTTGACAGATCGAATCTTTGAGAGTCGCGACCGGCCATACTTTATCTGAGACGAGGCCGCAAGTGACAGTAGAAGCGATGGGCATTTTCAACGTGTTCGAGGAATTGCCTCTGCAGATGAAGTTCGAACATGGATTGAACATGGACGGCGGGAAGACAGTGACACGTGGCGCACGTGGGTTCGGGTTCTATACCTCTTCCTTTCCACCCACCATCTCTGGCTCTGAGCAAGGACAATTTCTCCCTTAATTAAGACGAATATCTCCGTATAATATCTAGGATGAGGGGATACTTGTTCGGCGTAAATGTAGCCTGATTAATGATGTCATAGTGAGATCGTTCCACTCCACCCAGCTACATATAAGCTCTATGTGGAACGAACGCTTCCCCAGCATCAATGGAACATCATCTCACCTGATTTTCATCTACTGTTATGACTTCCACATCTTCATCTGACGAAAAGCTCGGTGCGTCCTATCATCACTTCTTGATAATCAGTTCTGTAGTTCTTACTCGGAGTTCGTAGTGGGGCTGCTAATATAATTGTCCATGGTATTGGAATTTTAATTTGGAGAGAACATCAGAGGCACCGCTCTCGGCGCTGTCGGTACCGTCGCGCATGGACCAGACGAGAACAAGAATGACCGTGTAGCGGGACGAGCAGAGACAGCGGAAGGGATTTCAATGTTAGAGGGGCGTCATCATCGAGGGGATACTGCAAACTTGGCCGTCAGACTCATGCCGAGCTTGCCGCTTATCTACAGGGTACGACGATTGTACATGGCGAATGTCCTAAGTGCGCTCAACCGCATCCTAGAGAGTTCCCGAAGCGTCATCGGGAGGGCGCTATTGTCGGAGGTCACCGATCATGACAGAAGACATCAGACGGGTATGCCCCCGAAGGAGAGCACGTATGCCGTCCAATTCCGTTCTCGAAATAGACAGATGCTGACGTCGTGTATTAGGTATTGGGGAATTTCAGAATTGTACCAAGATGTAGCCGTTTTATTCAAGTTCAGTGTGTATCTTATAGTCCTAAACCAGACGGGTAACATTCGCCTTCGTATTCTTTGACGCGTACTTATGTCTTAATCACAGGTTAGCTTCTTCGGGTCTGGAGTAATACGCGACGCAAGAGCTGGGCAGAACGCGCTGACACAAGAGAGTACCGCAGCTAAAGTGTATCTCGCCATTGTCGTGTTGTCCGCTACTTCGAATGCTCTGTCGACTTTGATGATCATCTACAAAGCATGGTGGGTATTATTGTATTTCTAGAGTCCTCGCACACTTGATCACATTTTTGATACAGGAATCATCGTCGGGTCATCAAAACCACGCTGGGCTCGTCCACTCCGACCAGCCAGGTTGAAAAACTGCTAGCGCTCCTTGTCGAATCGGGCCTCATTCATCTAGCAATCTGGGTTAGTCCGCTACTTGGATACAATCCCTGCTCATTCCTCATACTTCCGCTCTAGGGTGTACAACTCACAATCTTCTATGTTCCTCTAGACTATAGCCCTGGAATACTCGCATTTAACGCAGTCCAGACGGGCCAGGAACGAGCTGTCGTACGTCTTTCCTTTCGAGTTATCTGTGGACAGTTTCCGATTATTTCTGCCTTAGGGAATGTATCCGCCGATTATCATCGTGCTCGTCCAGTTCCAACGTACGATCTGGGAATCTCCAGAGGTCTCGGAACACATGTCTAGCCTTCGCTTTGCATCGCGTGCTGGATCGGACGTCGAGATCGCAGTCGAATCTAGACCGAGTACTTCAAGTTCCCCAGGCGATGGGGACATGCACAGTCGGTCTATTCATCCCGTTGTAATGGATGACCAGGGATCGGATGAACAAAAGCACAAAGAAAAGCACAATGTGCAAGTTTCCGCCCCCGAATGAGGATGGCGGCTATTCTGAAGCTTGTGAAGCGGTCAAGTCACCTCAACTCGCAGCAACACTATTTGAGAGAAGTGTACGATTAGTACTTATTTTGCCTGTGTGTCTATTCAGAATCTGTCTGGCTACAGTTCCAGTTCCGCTTTCTTTTGATGGATACGTATCATACCCTTCTGCATATTCGACAAATTCGATGCTACGATGTGTATTTATCAATAGCCCAAGAGTTCTCGTCGGCAAAATGAATACGGCGGGGTAACGTTCAAAGAAACTTGCTCCCATTTGTGAAATTCTACAAAATTCCATTCCGTTACATATGGGACATACATACAGATTGACATTTACTTCCAGTCAATAAGACTCTTATATTCCCTCTTCACAGATCTCTTCCCATCGCGCACCGTGTGCGACTCCGTGTCGAAGCACCGATTCGCAACGGTGCCATTGCACAACGGCCACTCTTGTTTGTTGGCCATATCGCAGTAAACACCCTCTGGTACGGAGATAAAATCAGGCCCATAGGACGTCTCGCTGGAGCAAACGGATTTGGCGCTGTGTGCCGGGTCGGAGCTAGTGACGAGCTGGGATTCCAGGGCGGGGGTGCGTTTGTTGAGGTTGTATCGACGGCGGCCGCGGCGAGATTCAAGACCTCGTTTCTTCTTGATCCCATCGAACTCGTCCCCCTCGTGTTTCCAAAGCATGGCTGGGTAGTTGCAGTAATGATCTTTGTTCTTGCTGTAGTCATCGTCTTTCTGGAGAAAGTCTTCGGTGTGGATCTGCATGCCGCCGAGCCAGATATCCTCGCTGTGGTCTTTGTCGAGCCAAACGCAGCCGGTCTTGTGGCCCTTTTCACCGACGACGATGTTCGAAGGGAACCTGAAGATATCCCATTAGACCCGAACAACCGACACCGGCTTAAAAACAAACCATCTATAATCACAAGCTTCACCCATATCACCCAACCACCCCCTCTGCTGCCCATCCTGCCAAGTAATCGAAATATACGCAATACACACCGCATCGTTCCCCGACGGCGTGAACTGCAAATACGTCGGCTGCTGCTTCGTCTTATCCGTCCCCGCCGCATTCTGATCCAGAATCATATCAGCGAACTTCCCATTGCCGATTTTGTCCCCGTTTTCGGTCAGCCCGATGGCTTCGCCGTTCTCGTTGAATCCGACGACGTAGGGGCGGTGGCCGCCGGCGTTGGAGAGACCGCTTCCGTCGAGGCCGACGGCGACGCGGACGACGGCGCCTTCGGCTTCGTTTTTTGCTGGGAGGTTGCTTTGCACGAAGCCGGTTATGCTGACGACACCGGATACGACGCCGATGACGTTTATTAATGCGGTAGCAGCCATAATGTAGTCTGTGAGTGAGACGGATTAGATTTTGTTTAATGAGAATACACATAGAGTGAGTGGACGTTACCAAGAAGCTCGTGAACGAGATGGAGGTTGAGTGGATATTAGGTAGTGTAGTCTGAAGTACTGCGTCCTGCGCTTGTACTTGAGGTCGGTCAACGAGTGCTGCCGAATCCAGGTCGATACATGGAGTCTTTTATAATTCGTCCAGGAGACGGACTTGTAGAGACGTCGGGATCGTTATCGTCGGCCTAGTTACTTCACTATCATCCAACTGAGATGCAATGTAACCACCACTTTGTCAGTAATAGAGCCTCTCGTACGGAGCATGCAAGGTAATCACTCCAAAAACGATATTGTAGCCAGCCAGTGCAGACCGAAGGTATGTATGATCGACAGCCTCCCTTGATCAAAGCCACTTGAACGAGCTCAGTAACGAGGATGAGGATGGTCCCAAGACGAAGGTGTATCACGGTTGATGCGATCAGTCCTGGACACGACACGACATTGAGTTCAGAAATTTATCCTACTGATGAGATGAGATATGTATCTTATCAGCTGCGTAGGTAGCAACGACGCCGCCCCAGATCACGGTATCATGTCGATCCAGTATTATTTTCCCGCTTGGGCGCTACCGCAGTAGAGCTTAGCTACAAGAGCTCAATCATGTCACCATTTCCATGGCTTCCGTATCTAAGAGAGAAGTCATACCCCAGTTCTGATCAGATTCCAGAGATGTGTAGTACACCGTTTTCGCGTTTGCGCATCATCCAAGGCTTTCTTGGCTGGTCTAGATGTCCAAAATTGTCTTCGCCTGCGTATTGAGAGATATATGGCGCGAGTGTAAAGCCTTGAGCCCGAAGCTGAGTCGTAGTAAGGAAAATCTGACGCAGCAGATTGCAAGAAGAGTACAAAAAAGGAAATCACCGCCCGTCGGAATTCACTCAACCCGCACCGGTGGCTGTACTTTGACGTTCGATGTTCGCGGTTCACTAATACTACCTCACCAGGGGTCGCCGCAAACCTTGCTTCTCTCAAGCTTAGACGAGAACTGTGGAAGCCATAAAAATTTGTTATGACAAGCGATATGACAAATTGGGTAAGAATGTTCACTACAATAAGTACATCCACAGTCGCTTCCAGTTCGAATCAGCTCATAACCTCCCTCAAACCCTTCAGGCTCTTCTCTTCCAGTCGCACACATCAAAATGAATACGCTCGCAGTGCTTACTTAATCCTACAACTGGCGATTACGGTACCATCTACCATCTCCTACCACGGCACGGCACGTCTTCATAGACAGCATTGGAACCATGAATCCATCGGTTTAATCCCAACCAAGAATCCTGGCCTTCGCGAACTGTTCCGACTTTATAAAAGGTAAATAATATACTTCTTTCTGGATCGCTTATAGTCACTTGGACGGACGCAGATGATTACTTACGGCGAAGTAGTTATCAACCCGGACTACATCGGTGCAATTTCCGAATTCTTATTCATCAGCGGACACCTTCCTTCCATCATGATAGCGATGCATGAAGCTGCTCCGTCGGTGCTCCATGAGGAATGGTCCGTGTGCAATGGGATGAACCAATAGTCTCTACGTCGTTCGGTCCGATCGTTGTAGGTTCGGGATGGGACGAGTTTGGGGGCTCCGATGCGCGTGCTTGTCCTTACAACTGTGCCATCCCCTCCCTCCCTCCCTCCACCATCTCCATCTCTACTCACATCTCGTCCATTATCTTCTACTTCCGCGGTCAGTCATTCTCGTTCTTATTCTCATCCACCGCCGCCGCCGCGCCGCCGCGCCTCGGACAATGCCCCACTACATATGTATTCCGAGGCGAGCACATACTACAGAGCGATTTGATTATCCAGAAAATCCAGATGCAGCGTGATCCCTTATACATCTCTCCGTAACCTCTCCGTAATTCCCGGATAGGAGGGGAAAAGTCAAGAAGAAAAAAAACCTGGGACAGATCAGATACATAGTACAAAGGCGAATGACCGAATACATAGTGTAGTATTGCCCCGGTTTCAGAATACGAGGTACTTTCGTTCATCCTTCCCTTCCCTTCCCTTCGCTAGGTGACAGTCCGTGCTGTGCTGCTTTTGCTTGAAAGTTGAAAGTTAAAGTTACGTATAAACCCGGCCTCCGCGGTTCCGAGACGGCAGGGAAGGTAAGGTGTGAGGAAAGAAAGGGAAAGGGAAGGAACACGACTCATAGGAATACGGGGGAGTGAATGACATCACAGAGATGGAGAGGGAGATGTGGAGGATTCATCTGAACGATAAGCATGAGTCGGAGAGAGAGGGTGCTCGTTACAGTGATTAGAAGGCCCGCGTATGGTTGGCTCTTGGCTCTGTTATTCATCCTTGCACATGAGCAGGAAGTGGAAGTGGAAGTCGAAACGACAACGCACGTCCCTCTTCATTCTTAATAATGAGAATATCGGAATCTTTTCAACGAACTCGGAGAGGCTTCTTCTTCATTCCGCTGGATAGTAGGCAGTCGGAGGGTTGAACTCGGAATCAGTGGAGTTCTCCTCATGGTCGTATGAATATGACATTCCGGGTTGGAGAGCCGCGTCCGGGCAAGGCATAGAAGGACTCGTCCACAGCTCGTGGCTTTCACATCTCGATCTCGATTCACCATTCACTGAATCCCGGGATGGACGCAGTGAGATTCCTGCGCCGGATCATGCTTTGGCGCTGTTTGCGCGATCGTCGGAGATAAGATCGCGGGACCAGATCGGGAGCAGAGTATATATATGACGTATTGCTTTCCCTTCCACCCACGACCACGACCAATGTCAGAGGAAGCAGGCGCATCTGTAGGAGGTTGTTGCGGAATTTTCTGTGCGTCATCGCTTCCTTCCTCCCTCGTTCTTGTTCTCTAATCAGTCAGCGATAGGCTTCAGTATATTCGGAAGCTGGTGCAACACTAGTACGCCCCCTCCTTCTCTTCCCACTTTCCATACGTCCTCACATGATGTTAGTTGCCCCTGGATACAATTCCACCGGCTCAACAGGTTGTTGTGGATCCTGTTGTTCCAAATCCTTCGACGAGGATGTTTGGGACAAGGAGGAGCAGCAGCCGCAGGACCGCGCTCAGCAGCCGAAAGCGAAGGAGACTATGCATATGAATACGAAGCCAACGAGCGAGGATGTGTGATGCCGGCTGGACATGTTCTTATATTATCTCTTACGAAGATATTACATACTCTCTTCCCTGCCCTCATGATCTTTCCCCGTTTCCCCTTCGTCCCGTCTCCCCTCCTCTCCTAAGCACCGCATGTTCTCACCTTAGCTCAGGGCTGGAGTCTGTCCAAATCCTTGTTCTATCTTCCTGTTCCTCAGAGCGCTTTCAGCCGACGTACTGAGGGAAACGTGCTTCTTCATCTCGACCTCTGCGCTCCCTTTCCCCACACGTACGCGCATTATAGGCCGTCCCTTCAACCGAGCCTGCCCCTCAATCTTTCTCATATCATGCGGAGAGTACTGCGACGGATCCGTTCTTCACAGCTGCAGTAGGTTCCCAAGGGTTATAGATTTTGTATGTACCTGTAACGTTGAACATATCTGACAGCGCACTTATCCCTAGCGTGTCCGGAGGTCCGCCTGGGCGCCCATCAAGCGGGCTGTCTGTTCATATCTGTCTTCTTTTCCTTCCCTTTCTCATGCATGTATCCAGCACGTATCAGCCTTGATAGAATTTCCAGATTTCACACCTCACACAACACTATCTACCGTCCTACACGACCTATGCCATAACGCGGAGCATTCCGGCGTTGGTCCCACTTTAAGCTCATACCTTCGCTATCCGTACAATCACCTCTCTGCATCCACCTGCATCATTCCGACCGATGCAATCTTATCGTCCTTGAGCCCTCTCCGAACTGCCTGTACCCCATACATATGACACTCTGAAGCCGAGCACTGCTATTGCCGCCATTCCGACATTATCTACGGGTGTCCTAGCACCGCCAGTCCTGATTATGCCCTGGATTCTCTGTCACAAGGACGCGTCTCTGTAGCACGATCTCCTGCTCCCTGCGAGGGTCGATCTCCTTCAGACTCTGCGAAAAAATGGACACTACCGTTCCCGGGGGCTTCTAGGCTCCAGGTCTAAGCGCTTGATGGAATCGGTAAGTGCCGTACCACTTCCTTGTTCCTCCACCGACTCACCTATGTTTCTCCTCTGGCTAGCCGTTCTGCCCAACTTTGTGACTATGTAAATATCAGGAAACTTTTCGTTCCTTCAAGCCGCGATCACCCTCGGATAGATATCCAAACACGAAGAAGCTAGGCCTCCATCGCGCTCGGTGATATGGCGCTCATATTGAACTAGGCGGGAGATACGTGGGGACGTTCACAGTCCTTCTTTGTGTTCCATTCTCATCCGGATCTTCTGCCTACGAGAAACAAACAGTTCATCACCAAAGATGGCGTAGCCCTCATCTATAGTCCGTACCCGGACGCGCTGGGCTTTATGTGTCGTCGGGTGACCGAGCTCTTTTCCCCTGCGGTTATGTTGTGGTACTCTTCACTTTGGGAGAGAGAGAGTTCACTGCTCGCCGCCACTGCGATTGGATGCCTCTCGCCCGTTTCAGGTTCGCAAGTCGGAGCCGTTGTTGGTTGGTTATCGCCAGTAGAGGCGTCTCTTTAACGTCGATCCATTACACGAATAGGCTTTATGTCACGCTCATCGTTGCGAGCGAGCAATTCTGTCGGACGCACATATGCGTGTGTTCATATCGGTTGTTGCTTCCTCGGCATGGGAACGAACGGGTGCGGATGACGTACGATGTTCAAGGAGAGCAGGAGTCCATTCCTGTAGACCGTCCGTCGTCGTGGCAGTCGTAGCATCAATTGGTGACCGTGTGAAAGATTATATCAGATCGCATGTCTTCCCAGAACCAACGGCGATTGTTTCTTGTCATTTCCGAGGCTCTCATCGTGATGGCATCAAGGAAGCTCTCGCACTGCTATGATTATAGCATCTTATCGGTATCTCTCGTTACAAACATCGATGCTAGCAGGAACTTTATGCGCAGTGCGATGAACTAACCTCATCGGCTTCCTTCTGGCGCGATACTGATAGGGGTGGTGAAATTTAATTAATTAATTAA
This sequence comes from Gloeostereum incarnatum, assembly GCA_004338095.1. NCBI lineage: Eukaryota > Fungi > Basidiomycota > Agaricomycetes > Agaricales > Cyphellaceae > Gloeostereum > Gloeostereum incarnatum. The sequence goes on from RZIO01000017.1 coordinate 37,890, forward strand.
TTAAATTCCCAATGCGGAGGAGGCGCAGGGAAAGAGGTCGAATGGCACAGGAAGGAGCAAGCAACCAAGTACAAACCGCGGTATATCACAACACGAGTACAATACC
>RZIO01000017.1:44114-54180 GCA_004338095.1 Gloeostereum incarnatum
GCGGGCAGGCGCTGAATTGGAACGGCGCAGCCGAGGCTGCTCAAGTAGCAGAGTCTTTTTCGAAGAAGGGGGGGCAGAGTCAAACAGGCCAGGAGGCGACTCTGAGCGCTGCTGCTCCGGCTTATTTTCTGCTGAGCACAATGAGGGAGAGTTTCCGAGGAACGAATGAAAGGCTCCCTTACCATCACCGGAATCTAAGGGAATGAGCGCAAAGTCAGGCTGAGCGACTTCTGCAACATTGCCTAAGGGGATCGATATGAGTTGTCGGCATTCCCGGTAAAGAGGACTGGAACACACACCAGAAGCTGTACCAGCTGAATCTGTAACGGCGGGATAGCTCATTTGGAGGATAAAGTGCTAGGATTTCGAATCGGTTGTGGTGGTAGCACGATGAGAAGGTTTATATGTTCAACATTCCAGAGTGGCACTTTCGAGGCCCTTTCATGAACCAGAAGAGGAAACAATGGCGCGGAAAGTTGCGGCCACGTGTTGCTAAGCATTGGAAGTCTCCGGATCCTGTTCCTTTGGTCTACCCGTAAGTAGTCGAAGGGTTTGCTTTATCATGCTTCATTTGGATCCACGAAGGAACTAATTGGGAACTTGAAAGAAAGCCATGATGCATGACTCGTGGGTGATTGGCGCCGCTAGGTGGCGGTGACTTGAGTGGAAATTACATATAATCACTTCTTTCGGTCATCACTACCGCCACTGTGGCGTCGTCAACAACAATCTAGTACAGCCTGCACAGGTGTCGCTGTCGCATCAGATACACCCTTAAGTTTAGTTACCCCCGCAAAAATCCTCCAGATATCGGTCCCGATGCATACCGGAGACTCGATGCAAATCGCATGATCAGTGCGGTTTTTCTTGAGTAAGGAGTTAATTCTTCGTTGGGATTAAACTGTTCGGCAATCCCCTTATTGATAACACCTCCACCATTTTCAGGTTCCTTTATCTGACAACCCCTTCTATAACTGACTCGGATTTCGTGACGACGCACGTCAAGACGCGAATTTCGAGGCTAGGCTTAGGTGCTCAGGTCTGGGGCCTCGGGAATGCGAAATTCGACAGACCATGTTGCATTGCTTATACTTCCCGCCATCAGCCGTTGGATGGCTCCCTCGAATCTGTTCAACTTCAACGCCCAGACACAGTTTAATCCCTAGGGCTGTCCATATCACGGAGCGTAAATCCTTACTAGACATTCATTCCTCCCATCCTGGATATTAATTACTGAACACGTCTGTCACTGGTTCATTTGCAGAACTTCCTGTACAAGAAGCGACATAAATGTCGCGTCGCGTTGCATTGGACGTTATGAGTGCCTTACTTCTCCCCCCCTTGTGTCGTGAACAGACTTATCGCGAGCGACAAATTTTACGACTTGCGACATTGAGGTACTAACCTCTCCAGGCACGAACGTAATACCAGCAGGTCAATTTGCCATAGATGCTTCCGTTAAGTTCAATGTCGCGTCATCGTAAACCCTTTATCACCGTTGAATCTCCCAGTATGGGGCTGCGTTTTGGATCTCTCGGATTCATTGTGGGTACTTTATCCTATCTTGCAAAACAGCTGACATGAAGCTCGAGGCATTGACGCTGCCATTTCCGCTTTTTTGACAGCTGATAGATCTTCGTGATTCACAGCTGCGTCGAATCAGCAGGTTTCCAGGCCAATGGAGCAATTTCTCGGATATCAGGACGGCGTGGACGTTATTGGAGGCGTTTGGAAATACATCGCAGGTTTGCTCTGACTTCGCTCAGAGCCATTAGCGGTGGTCTAAGTATAATTTCATCGGCCACATGCATGATATGGTGTGATGGCAACAAGCTACTTTGACATTTGAAGACACGCCAGCACAAGCTCAATCAATTTGTTGAATTCAATAGGTCTTCGCGGGCTCTACATATACCCGACAATGACAGAGTACCTCGATCCTCCAGCGGAAGATCAAAGGAAGTCACATCTTTTCCCACCCGATCTAACAAACGAGTGCGATTAATAATGCTGTGAGTCGTCCTTTTCCTTTTCCTTGATCCACACTTCCATCATGGTCGCCAAGTCCAGCGATGATGCTATGTTGGCCAAGCTCGGGTACAAGCAAGAGCTGGTTCGGGACTTCAGCCCTCTCGAAGTGTTCGGTTTGGGCTTTTCTATCATTGGGATTTTGCCTTCCATTGCGTATGCCATGGTCTTCTTGCTTTGAATTACACGGGGATCATGTTTCTGAATGGGTCCTGGATCAGGTCGGTCCTTCTCTATTCGATACCGTATGGCGGGCCTGTCTCGATGGTCTGGGGTGTAAGTCTTCAATTATTTCTCTATCCCGCCAGTTGTACTAACGGCCGAACCAGTGGGCAGTGTGCTCTTTCTTCTTGATCTTCATAGCAATCGGAATGGCGGAACTAGGCTCCGCTGCTCCTACTGCCGGGGGAGTGTACTACTGGGCTTTCAAGTATTCTTCGCCAAAGTATCGCAACTTCTTATGCTGGATGATCGGATGTACACCTTTCTCTTTTCTTTTTCTGATCCTAGTTTTTTTCTTATCGCCTCGTGCAGACGTGAATTCCCTCACGTACATCAGTGGAATATCAGTACGTCTTCCCAACTCCGCCGAATCCGAGTCCGCGTCCCTATCGATGACACTCCCGATAGGGAATTAACTGGGGATGCGCCGTTCAAATCATGGCTGCCGCGTCCATTGGATCCGACTTCGTGTTTCTGCCGACGGTTTATCAGACTTAGTGGGGTGATGATTTATCTTGGCTTTCCTGCAGTGACTTATCCATAGTGTAGCGCCGTCTTCGTTGCCGTGACCATATCTCATCTGATTGTGGCAAGTTTTGCGGCGAAGGTGGTAGCGCGGTTGCAGCATCTGTTTGTTTTCGTAAATGTTGCGTGAGCAGATAATGTTTCGTCTATCCGCGCTGACCGCTTCTCTGAGATTTCTCCCTTGTAATAGAATCGCTTTTGCCGTCATTATCGGATTACCCGCTGGAAGTCCCGACGAAGTGAAGAATACGGCCAAATTCGCATTTGGCCATTTCGAGAACTGTAAGTGTTCCTTCATCTTCTGTATCCCCCTTCATCGGTCATCTCGATTTGCGCACAGTGTCGAGTTGGCCGAATGGATACGCCTTCATTCTTGGGTTCCTTGCGCCTCTATGGGTCGTCGGTGCGTCTCCATGGTACTCTCGAAGCTTGGTTACTGATGTTCGACTGTTTTTAAAGGTGGATTCGATTCTACTGTTCATCTGAGTGAAGAGGCTCGCAACGCGAACGTTGCTATCCCATGGGCTATCATTTCTGCTACGAGTATCGCCAGTGCGATCGGATGGGGTATGCTCGTATTCGATTCGCAACTCATACGTTGGCATTGATGCGTCCTTGGAAGCTATCAACGTCGCGTTGGCGTTCAATATGGGTCAAAATACCGCTGATATTGCGTCTAATCCGATCGGACAGCCGTTGGCTACTGTACGATTCATCACGTTCTCCGTTGAAGCCCTACTAATGCGATGGGCGTAGATATTCTTCAATAGTTTCGGCAAAACGGGAACATTGGCTCTTTGGTCGTTCCTTATCCTCGCTCAGTAATTTTTTCGTTTTGTGTTGGGATTCATCGTGCTAACTTTCAGATAGGTACATGATGGGCGTGAGCTTTGTACGCATGATTTTTCCGTCTCATCAGTTGTTCCGTTCTGAATAATAGCCCGTTGCAGGTGACTACGACTTCGAGACAGATATTTGCGTTCAGTAGAGATGGTAAATGCCTTCGATCGACCCCCATGCACCTCGTTTACGTTGACACATCATCTTTTAGGTGCTCTTCCCTTTTCAAAATTCCTATACCATGTACATCCGTCCAATTCCGTTCCTGTACGAGCCGTTTGGTTCGGCGGATTCATCGGCATCCTCATCACGCTCATCCCTCTTGCCGGTCCAGCAGCCAGCGGCGCCCTCTTTTCGTTAGCCGTCGTTGGACAGTATACAGCCAATGCTACTGTGATCACTGCGAGGTGGATTGGTGGACAGGAGTTCATTCCGGGACCGTTTTATTTGGGAAAACTCGTGAGTCTGGAGTGTTTGCTTTGAAAGAATTTGGACGTACTGAGATATTTGGACATAGAGTGGACCTGTGTCGTTGGTGGCTGTGGTTTGGATGTACTTTATGTCTGTCGTGCTTTTGTTCCCGGCTGAACTGGCTGTCGATGGTACGACTATGAATTGTAGGTTCCACTTCTCCTTATACCCGCCTGATTTATCTGATGGATCTGGAGATACTATCCTGGTATACGGAGGTGTACTAGCTCTCGCTGCGATTTACTACGCTGTTGCTGGAAGAAAGTGGTTCAAAGGCCCTGTTGTCACCGTCTCAATTGACGACGTTGTTAGTGAGCTGGGTTCTGAAGAGAAGGATGAAAAGGTTTGAAGTGTATCGGAGATAATTATCTTGGTTTTATGCTACGATTTGCAAGAAGGCGTGTCGTAGAATACATTGATTTGTGAGGCGTATCTCCTTGTGTGCCCCGACCGTAGGGTTGGGACGTAAGAATTGCAAGAAATCTAGCAAGTTTTTTTGGAAAATGCGATTTTTTTGGGCATAGTTTCGCGTGCCGGATGGGCACAATTCATTAATGAGTTTGGTGTCTACATACATGCTACAAAAAAAACTGTCCCAGTGCTATCCGCTAGGCAGGTCAACAGAGATCGGCTCCCCCTTGGGCCCAATCTTACGAGCATCTTCGGAAGCTCAAGGGGGTCTCTGTTGCCTCGGCGGACCACAGACCAAGCCCACCGCCGAATCTTACGAGCATCTTCCGAAGCGGTAGGTTGGCCAACGGTCCGCAGGAGACGAATCCCGCATCTGGTGCTGACATGCCGCTGTGTTGAGGAGAGCAGAGCTCAATCCACAGTGACCGGCCGCCGCTCTTCCCGCGTTGATTCGTCTCCCCCGGGGCACCAGGATATCTATTTCAGTCAGTAATGTCCTTTTCTTTTGAATAGATAGTCCACTTACCTCCGCAAGTTAGTACTCTACCAACGCCACATCGAAGCAAAAAGGAAAACTTACCAAAGCCATCTACTACTACATAAGTCTACTATTGCTAGTATAATATCTTCTGCTCCGCTCGCAGAAGCCATCTTTAGATGAATTTAGTACAGCGCCACATGAGAAAGAATGAATCGAAAAACTCACAAGATTTGAACACCCTACACGTACAGGCAGTGAATCGCGTGGGACCCCTTTCGCTTTCGGTACAAAACTACATAGATATCAGTATCAAGGTCACAAGAGGTGCGGAAACATGCTTACTCGTCCACGAGATCCATGTACGCATCCTCAGCATAGAAGGAATATGACGGCAGTTGATAAGAACCTTCCGTGATCGTTAGCAAAGCTCAACAGGTAATTGAATGACGAGAAAGAACTTACCTCGAAACCGAAGTCACAGCCACTACCACCCCCCGATAGCCGGATGACGATCCATAAAGACAGCATCGTCATCATGTCTACGATGTCGTTCGCAGGACCAGGGGGAACGGTGGTTTCACTACAAAAACAATCAGTAGGCCACAGCAGATGTTAAAGCAGGAGACTTATGAAAAGAAAGAACCACAACACCGATATCCGGAAGCCGATACATATAAACATCGTCGAGCAACGCCTTCGGAGACATCACAAATGTTCATAGAGTCTAAAATGCCATCGAACATTCAGTAAGGACTATACCGAGAAGCCATGTTGACGTACCATAAGTATACCAAAGGAATGACGCTGCCCTTGGCGCCATCTCCCATCCAACTAATGTGTGCGCAAGCTTTGTCGACGCCACCGGCGACTACAAAGAGCGGGGTAGATAGTCGCCGGTGTGGCGCTCGCTGCAGGGGCTCGATCTCAGAAAAATGAGGGCAAAAAGCATTCAAAAAGTGCCTAAAGAGAGAGATAAAAGCATCAGGATTCAAAAGCAGAAAATACAAGGGAAAGCAACCGTACAAGACATGAATCGTCGTCATAGATTGACGATACCATGCCGCCTATGACGGCGGTGAGTCCGACATGCACCTCGGTGACGGTACGGGTGGGGGTTCAAGAAGACGGTGTGTGGGAATGAGGGATTCAGTCTAAAACGGCACTCAACATTCAATATGTACGATACCGAGAGACCGAGACGACATACTGTTGCCAAAGGTGGATGACGCAGCCTTCGGCATCATCCCGGAGTAACCCCATCCTTCCGACGCGCAAGTTTTCATCGATGGAACCGTCGACTACAAGAGTCTGTATAAAATAGCAATGGGTGTTGCGCTCACTGCGGGGGCCGAGACCTCAGAAAAAAGAGTTGAAAGGTAGGCTAAAAAAGGTCAAAGCGTTAATATTCAGGAGCAGAAAGACGAAAAAAACACACATACGAGACACATATTCTCGATGTGCAGACTCATCACATAGGCAGGATAGTGTGCAATAGCCACACCGTAAATCATGCACGTGGGGACCATGGCCAACATGAAAATCAAGAGTGGAGTCAGATACTCCATTGAACATTCTGTAAGAGCACCGAGAGATAGAGCGACGTACCATACATCAAAAGCGATGATGCCACCTTCGGCGTCGTCCCAGAGTTATCCCCTCCGTCTCTCCTGTACGCAAGTTTCGTCAACGGCAGTGTCGACTATGGAGGGTTGAATAAATCGGAGCGGGCATTGCGCTCACCGCGGGGCAGAAACCTCAAAAAAATTCAGTCAAAAAGTAAGCTAAAAAGAGGTCAAAGCGTTAATATCCAAGATCAGAAAGACAGCGGAAATTGCACATACCGGAGGAAAATTTTTGACGCGCAGACAACGGGTCCCTTCGCAAAGTCAAGATAGCGCGCCGCCGTTGGCGGCATGACCATATCATAAGTCATGCACGCGGAGACCATGAGCATGAGATTGGAGAACGAAGTCCACTAATCGATTGAACATTCAGTAAGAACAGCACCAAGAGACAGTCGACGTACCATATGACAAAAGTGATGACGCCGCCTTTGGCATCGTCTCAGAACTACCCCCCTCCGTCCCTCCCATATGCAAGGTTCGTCAATGGCACCATTGACTATGAAGGATTGAATAAATTGAAGCGGTGTTTATGCTCACCGCGGGGCAGACACCTCACAAAAATAGGGTCAAAAAATGTCGAAATTTTGTCCTAAATGGAGGTCAAAGTGTTAGGATTCGGGAGCAGAAACGCAGCGTAGAGTCATACGCATGATACCCAAATTCTCCGCACGCGCAGCCCATGATGACACTCAACACATGTATGCCCGCTTCCCCGACAGATTTGCGCCTTCAGAACACGTTTTCAGTTGTTGGATGTGTCAGGGAGGCCTGAGCAATGTTGATATTAGATGAGATGCAAATAGGCAATCAGAAAAACATACCGAGTATCCGGCTGGCGCGCAAGACTCGTTCTGATGGATGGAGGGCCTATACAACATCGACCGCTGTTGAACACGCTATTTGAGTGAATCGCATCACGAAATAGAAGTAGTTTATTTACCTTTGTAGTGGCCACCTTCTTTATCAGGCCATCTCCTCCTCATCGTCTTTCAACGATGCCGATAACCCATAAACATCGAGACCGAAGTGTGATGGTGTACACCTCATAGAGAAGAAATTGACACTGAGATAGAGGGCCATAATGACAGCCTAGGTGGAGAGGAGGCTGAGGGGAGAGACTTTAAAAGATCAGGTATTTATATATACCTTTTGGATCCGTGATTCAGACTCCGCGAGCGCTAACGAAAGCCAGAAAATTCATCCAAGATTGTTTTTCCACCCGCATAGCCGTAACCAGGCTCTCGGATGCAAAAGACCCTGAAAAAAATATGCTAGTGTCATCAAACACATAAATTTACCTCCGGAAGCAAAGTTCATGGCACGGCAGCTAATGGGAGGCCAAATGGATGCTGTAAGGTCAGATGAAAGTATTCCGGAATAATTACAGTGAGGTGGTATTGGAAACCCACTCTGATGTCTCAGACAGGACAGCAGAGGAGGTTTCCAAGAGAACCTCACTGTGGCTTTGCTTACCATTGCAGAAGCTCTACATTACATCACATGGGAAAAAATTCTCTGGGGACTAGAGTAAAAGATCCACTTGGCTGCAGGCTTCACACAATATCCGAGATCCTTGGAATAACACTCAGGAGCAGAATCCAGACTTCACAAGCCAAAATCTATTTCCGAGAACAACCCAAGCCCAAGGCTGACACTTGCCTCCATTGAAGCTCGGTTCCGGTGGTATTTTCGGCAGATGGCCTGAGAGGGCGAGAACTTGTTCTAAGTAGAATTATTAGAGTGGCGCCAGGGATTTGTCGTATCTGTCTTTGCGGGAGTACGACACGAACATGTCAAAAGATAAAATAAACAACAAATTTCAGTACAACACGTTGGAGATGAAACGGTTGAAAGACGAACCTTATTGTTGGAAAACTTCTTCACGCGACCCTTCGACTCGGATATTCCAGGGCGCGAGCGCTGAGCTTGTGTGCTCAAGTCGGCGATCTTTGAAAAGGCGGCAGATCACCAGCTTATCATCGACACGATTCCTGGAGGGTTTCACGACCAAAAACAAGCCATTAAAGATAAATCTTTAGAGTATATTTGATTCTGTATGTATGAAATAGCACCCCATGAATGAACAGAGACACTCAATCGTCTCGCCGATAGCCCATGCGAGATGATCATGGCGGGAGAGGCGGAGCCGTAGGGACCGAGGTCTCGATCTTCCACGTGGCTGAGTTTGACTCAACCACCATGACCATCCATCTCAGAACGCGTTAATTAACTCTTCTACACGTCCCAGACTCCTTATTTCTGGTGGATTTGAGCTCTTGTATCTGAAATAAAGCTAAACATCACCGAAATCGCGTTCAAATTTGCTCAATGCTCGGCCGATTCATAGCCTGATGTGGGCTTACAATCAACTCACAATGATCTTTCAAGTACCGCTGTCGAGAATCATCCGCTAGGCTTTATGGACCCCCACGGGGTCCTTCATGATCTACAAGAAGGCAGGTACTCGGGATTGAATCTTGGATCGCCGGATGTCAATTGACATCGTTGCAAGATGGTGAGTCATGTTGGGTTTATTGCGTTCAGCTTGTATTATACATACATACATACACCCTCTTCCGTTCATCAAAAAAGTGCCCTTTATTCACCTTGGAAGAATCATATGCCTCCCGATGTTCTGGAAACTGAAAAGGTATCGTTGTGGGATTTGAGTACATACCCTTCAACTTGCGATGAGGGTCGGATTAACATGTACAATCTTAGGGAGTACAACGTGTCGACTTTCTTCTCAAGACTTCGTTGCTTTAATTTGGTCTACCCACCGCTGGATCCCGTAACCGATGTGATGGCTTCGATGAAATTTCACTCTGACCGGCTCAACCGCCACCCCGTGAGTTCTGACATATCTTCCCATGAGAAAAGCGCTCATTTCGGCTTGTTTAGCCCGCTCCGGTGATACTAGTTTCCGCCAAGACATCCCCCCACGGACGCTCGGACGTGGTACGACTTTTAAGGCGGTGGTATTCAACTGTGGCGGTATACTGTTTGCTTGAAAGCAAATGGTTTTATGCTGATATAGATGCAACTATAGGAATCCCTCACCTTAATATAACATAAGTAAACTCTTCCACCGCCCCCCTTCACACCACTTGCTACATGGACGATGCAATTTCCTTCCGACCTCCTCCGCCACATTCCGGGAAATCCATGGACTTTGCACGTACGAGATCGCTCGTCTACGAGCCTCGGCACTCTCATACATCTGAATTAGTGCGAAGATCGTTCGCTCTCTTCGCCCCCTTGGCGCCATATGATTATCCATTCGTTCCACTGGATATTCCGACTAGTGCCCCAGAACAATCTTCCGCCGTTTCGTGTGTCAAAAACGTCTCCGTTTCCAGGGCTCTGGGCTCGGCTATGGTGACTAATGATCGGGTATATTGACCCGGCTGAACGATGAAGCTCGATTCCGTCGGGGAATTGGAGTATAAAGGATGGACGGTTT
>RZIO01000017.1:54238-64271 GCA_004338095.1 Gloeostereum incarnatum
TACTGCGCCACTTCAGCGCCTCACTACAGCTTCATGATCATGTCCGGATACTCTAGAATACGGCGACAACGTTCTTTGCTGCGTCCCGCATTGCCTTCTGGTCGGTGGCGCTGCGCCACATATCGGTCTAAGTGTCTTTTCCCCTCCCCCTTTTTTTTATTACGAATTTCTGATACTTATTTCTAGCCTTCAACGGATATTACCAAGAGTTGAAGCGTCCGATACTCAACGTCGCACTAGCTGTCGTTGAGAGAGAGTCGACGCCACATTCTCCCGGAGATAGGTCACGCAAGTACGTTTGTTGACTTTGTCGCATAAGGCCCTCCGTTGGACTTGTACCCTCATCATCATCATAGTGGGTATTTAATCCTTCCCGTCGTCCCGTTTCTTCACTGACCACTAGGAAATAGTACGTCTATCGTAAGTCTTCAGTCAAGCTCTTAATTCATTTAGCTGACTAGTAGAAATCCCGCGTCCTCACCTGGGACTTCAAGCATCCAATTTAACCTCTCCGCATCGCCGAACTGACGCGCTACTTATCATACAGGTCGACCCTCCCTCTATTTTGAAACGACACACTTGGTAAACCGTCGCTGTCACTGGCAATAGATAGGTGCCCGAAAGGACACTTGGGCGGTCTTCAACGTGGCAAGGATGAGGTTTGGCCATCCATGTTTTTTTTCTTTTTTGATGCTGTACTGTACTGAGGAGGTTCAAACGGATTGTGTAGAGAGGAATTTTGGCGTGTTGCTCACCATAGTGCGTCCATGACACCGTCGTCGGATAGTATCCGCCCGATGGAGAAATGGCCTTGGAACGCGCGACGGTGGGACCACAAATGTACGTTGCCGGTCTACCTATTGGCCACACACTATATTATACCCACTGATGAAATTGACCTGCAGAGCGTGCAGGAGGGAGTCCAGGTGCGTGAAATCTGCTTCCTATACGCTAACGTGTTTCTCACCTATCCTTTCAGACCGGGAGCTAAGTGGGAGGGCCGATCGTTAAGAAATGACGATAGTCATATCTTTGAAACCTAGTGAACGTACCCTTTACTAGTCCATCATCAACTTTGCAGCCCTATTGAAAGACAATCCAGGTGGTCTCTTGCCCTCGCAGTCGGCTTTCAGAATCCCACAGACGAACGGAGATCTGCGCGGGCCGAGTTTGGAGGTAATAGCGGGTGAATAAAGGTCCGTTCACCTATATGAATCTATGCTAACTGATTCAACTGGTCAATAGATCGCAAAGGAGCTCCACTGTACGGTGTCTACCCACCGTGAAGTCGCGAGAGAAAGACGACAGCGGGGCGGGGCGACAATCATGACCTTTTCCCTTGTTCAAAGAGAGACCGGTGAATGAATGCCTCACATTCAACGCCTCCGCCATGGGAGTTTTCATTGCTTAGGGTGGGTTTTGGAAGGCGGAGCAGACGGCAACTAATGAGGGAAGAAGTATTGAGTGGCGGGACGTAAGGTGTTCTGGTTGAATGACTACTTAGGATATGTCATTCTAGGTGTATCCGCAAGGACCACTTGCGCACGTTGGGGTATGTCATTTCAACAGTTTTCATCGCATTTTATTTGTTCACTGAATACTGATACCACTATTCAAGGATGCAACGCGACTCCTCTTATTGAATCAAGATTATTCTACGTCCACATTGCCCCAGAGGTCGACGCGTTAGATTTGAAGGTTGGGGGTGGGTAATAAGAGAGGAGACTGAGCTGGATAACGGTGCGTCAAGTTGATCAGATAGCTGTCTATTCGTGCATGACACTGACTTTGAACAGAATGTGCTCTGTTCAAAAGCTTGCGCTTGAGAGCGAAGGTAACGTCGGGATTATAGACTGCCTGCGCGTTCAGTCTGGTCCGGCAGAGCGATTGGTGCATTGGCTCACCGTATCTTCACGGAAGTCTGTCCATGCCTGACGCAGCCTACGCGCTTGACGGCAAGAACGTCGAAGGTGACGCTGGGGCCAAACATAAATTGAAGGTACGTTCATCCGCTCTTCATCCCTCCTGACACTAAGCTCACTGAAACGTCCCTCCGACAGAGCGTGAAGGAGGGACTCAGGTGCGTCAGGAATACTTTGCACACGCCCAATGCATCTCCTGACCATGTCTCCTTAGACCAGGAGCGGACCACGAAGGCAACGAAGATCGTCGATGGACGTTGTTGATGATTAAGGGTAGAGTAGAAGGCCCGGCGTGTTTGGATTTGCCATATGAGACAATGGTCGGTCGGATTGGATTCAAGAGCGGTGGGGTATGTTCAGTTGGGTTCAAAGGAGTCCTGACAGACCCACCGAGGTACGTACTCCACGAGCTAGAGTGAGCGCGTTATACTCCGGATGCCGCTCACTCACTCACGATTCGCTGATGTAGGTACACGGCGGGCCAAAGTGAACACGCCGACCACGGATTGTGTTTCGGGAGAGCTGCGAAGGTGATGGCAGGTAAGGTACGTTCACCTCTTGAATCTATACTAACTGATACGATTGGTCAACAGATTGCAAAGGCACTTTCATTGGTAGGGTGTCTACTTGCCTTTAAGCCTCGAGAGAAAGACGGTAGCGTAGCGGTATGACGTTGAGGTTATGGTAAAGTCACTCACTGTGCTTGGTGGTGATGGCTGAGAGCGAAATAGGAGGATATCGTGTTAGATTTGCCGCCGACCATCCACGGGTAAGATTGTATTGCAAGAGCAGAGAGGGTGAGGGCGGAACTGAAGGTATGACGAAGGATCGGTCGCGATACTTACCTTACTGCCTGCCTGTCATTTGCTGACTATCAATAACGCCCTAGATGTCGTACGGCTACGAGACGCGACCAGAGGACTGCTGTTTCAGGGCGTTGTATGGATGGCGCTACCAATATGACGCAAAGGTACAGGAGAAATGGATGACAGGCCTTGAACAGGTTTGGCATCGCAAAAGAAATCGGCGACTCTTGCACAGACGCCTTTAGTCTGAAGGCTTGAGTGGTATCGGGTGCGCTGTAGACATTGGTTCGTTCCTGCAGATGGTTGAGATGGGTGGTTAGATGGAGTATTTGGTGGCCATGAGAGGGTCGGGACGATATTGGCTCCTCGGAATGTAGTGGATGGGGAGGGTATAGACCAGTCAGTAGAAACTGTTTTTTGAGTAGTTGAACATCAATATATCCGTGGTTTGCTCAGACGCAAGTGTACGTACCATCCATGTCGTCTAAAACGAGATTCATCCTCTCCGAGTATTGATCCATCATTGGCATCTAATTGATAAATTCTATGGAACCTCGATTACTTTCCAATGCTAAAGAAAGCACAAAAGGTTGATAGGTTATCTAGGTGGAATTTGTCAATAAATCACGGTTGTTTCAGACAAAAGATGGCATACTATTTTCACCTCCTCCATTCCAAACTCACGGGAAATGGAGTCAAACACACAATTCCTCCAATCCAAACTCTTATCCTACCTTGAAAACCTACAAGGAATGGGTCCATATTGAAGGAAAGACCGCATACATACCGCCGGACGGGAAGGGACGTCCCATCCTAAATCCAAAATCTCTTCCGTCAGACCATCGGAGGGAGTTCTTACGGTGGGCACGATGTTCTTGAGAAGGCGAGGGAGCACGTTTGAGGAATTTGAAGGCAGCAGTTGACTCCGAAGGAAGGAGGAATGACGTCATGCGGATCATGGATTTGTGGGCGAGGCGAGAAACTTGGGCTCTGTCGTCATTGTTGAAGGATGAGAAGGCTCGGATATTAGGACGGCGTGGACGTTATTGGAGGTGTTTGGGCTCAGAGCCATTAGCGGTGGTCTAAGTATAGTTTCATCGGCCACATGCATGATATGGTGTGATGGCAACAAGCTACTTTGACATTTAAAGACACGCCAGCACAAGCTCAATCAATTTGTTGAATTCAATAGGTCTTTGCGGGCTCTACATATACCCGACAATGACAGAGTACCTCGATCCTCCAGCGGAAGATCAAAGGAAGTCACATCTTTTCCCACCCGATCTAACAAAACGAGTGCGATTAATAATGCTGTGAGTCGTCCTTTTCCTTTTCCTTGATCCACATGGTCGCCAAGTCCAGCGATGATGCTATGTTGGCCAAGCTCGGGTACAAGCAAGAGCTGGTTCGGGACTTCAGCCCTCTCGAAGTGTTCGGTTTGGGCTTTTCTATCATTGGGATTTTGCCTTCCATTGCGTATGCCATGGTCTTCTTGCTTTGAATTACACGGGGATCATGTTTTCTGAATGGGTCCTGGATCAGGTCGGTCCTTCTCTATTCGATACCGTATGGCGGGCCTGTCTCGATGGTCTGGGGCGTAAGTCTTCAATTATTTCTCTATCCCCCCAGTTGTACTAACGGCCGAACCAGTGGGCAGTGTGCTCTTTCTTCTTGATCTTCATAGCAATCGGAATGGCGGAACTAGGCTCCGCTGCTCCTACTGCCGGGGGAGTGTACTACTGGGCTTTCAAGTATTCTTCGCCAAAGTATCGCAACTTCTTATGCTGGATGATCGGATGTAACACCTTTTCTCTCTTCTTTTTCTGATCCTAGTTTTTTCTTATCGCCTCGTGCAGACGTGAATTCCCTCACGTACATCAGTGGAATATCAGTACGTTTTCCCAACTCCGCCGAATCCGAGTCCGCGTCCCTATCGATGACACTCCCGATAGGGAATTAACTGGGGATGCGCCGTCCAAATCATGGCTGCCGCGTCCATTGGATCCGACTTTGTGTTTCTGCCGACGGTTTATCAGACTTAGTGGGTGATGATTTATCTTGGCTTTCCTGCAGTGACTTATCCATAGCGTAGCGCCGTCTTCGTTGCCGTGACCGTATCTCATCTGATTGTGGCAAGTTTTGCGGCGAAGGTGGTAGCGCGGTTGCAGCATCTGTTTGTTTTCGTAAATGTTGCGTGAGCAGATAATGTTTCGTCTATCCGCGCTGACCGCTTCTCTGAGATTTCTCCCTTGTAATAGGATCGCTTTTGCCGTCATTATCGGATTACCCGCTGGAAGTCCCGACGAAGTGAAGAATACGGCCAAATTCGCATTTGGCCATTTCGAGAACTGTAAGTGTTCCTTCATCTTCTGTATCCCCCTTCATCGGTCATCTCGATTTGCGCACAGTGTCGAGTTGGCCGAATGGATACGCCTTCATTCTTGGGTTCCTTGCGCCTCTATGGGTCGTCGGTGCGTCTCCATGGTCCTCTCGAAGCTTGGTTACTGATGTTCGACTGTTTTTAAAGGTGGATTCGATTCTACTGTTCATCTGAGTGAAGAGGCTCGCAACGCGAACGTTGCTATCCCATGGGCTATCATTTCTGCTACGAGTATCGCCAGTGCGATCGGATGGGGTATGCTCGTATTCGATTCGCAACTCATACGTTGGCATTGATGCGTCCTTGGAAGCTATCAACGTCGCGTTGGCGTTCAATATGGGTCAAAATACCGCTGATATTGCGTCTAATCCGATCGGACAGCCGTTGGCTACTGTACGATTCATCACGTTCTCCGTTGAAGCCCTACTAATGCGATGGGCGTAGATATTCTTCAATAGTTTCGGCAAAACGGGAACATTGGCTCTTTGGTCGTTCCTTATCCTCGCTCAGTAATTTTTTCGTTTTATGTTGGGATTCATCGTGCTAACTTTCAGATAGGTACATGATGGGCGTGAGCTTTGTACGCATGATTTTTCCGTCTCATCAGTTGTTCCGTTCTGAATAATAGCCCGTTGCAGGTGACTACGACTTCGAGACAGATATTTGCGTTCAGTAGAGATGGTAAATGCCTTCGATCGACCCCCATGCACCTCGTTTACGTTGACACATCATCTTTTAGGTGCCCTTCCCTTTTCAAAATTCCTATACCATGTACATCCGTCCAATTCCGTTCCTGTACGAGCCGTTTGGTTCGGCGGATTCATCGGCATCCTCATCACGCTCATCCCTCTTGCTGGTCCAGCAGCCAGCGGCGCCCTCTTTTCGTTAGCCGTCGTTGGACAGTATACAGCCAATGCTACTGTGATCACTGCGAGGTGGATTGGTGGACAGGAGTTCATTCCGGGACCGTTTTATTTGGGAAAACTCGTGAGTCTGGAGTGTTTGGTTTGAAAGAATTTGGACGTACTGAGATATTTGGACATAGAGTGGACCTGTGTCGTTGGTGGCTGTGGTTTGGATGTACTTTATGTCTGTCGTGCTTTTGTTCCCGGCTGAACCGGCTGTCGATGGTACGACTATGAATTGTAGGTTCCACTTCTCCTTATACCCGCCTGATTTATCTGATGGATCTGGAGATACTATCCTGGTATACGGAGGTGTACTAGCTCTCGCTGCGATTTACTACGCTGTTGCTGGAAGAAAGTGGTTCAAAGGCCCTGTTGTCACCGTCTCAATTGACGACGTTGTTAGTGAGCTGGGTTCTGAAGAGAAGGATGAAAAGGTTTGAAGTGTATCGGAGATAATTATCTTGGTTTTATGCTACGATTTGCAAGAAGGCGTGTCGTAGAATACATTGATTTGTGAGGATTATCTCCTTGTGTGCCCCGACCGTAGGGTTAGGACGTAAGAATTGCAAGAAATCTAGCAAGTTTTTTTGGAAAATGCGATTTTTTTGGGCATAGTTTCGCGTGCCGGATGGGCACAATTCATTAATGAGTTCGGTGTCTACATACATGCTACAAAAAAAACTGTCCCAGTGCTATCCGCTAGGCAGGTCAACAGAGATCGGCTCCCCCTTGGGCCCAATCTTACGAGCATCTTCGGAAGCTCAAGGGGGTCTCTGTTGCCTCGGCGGACCACAGACCAAGCCCACCGCCGAATCTTACGAGCATCTTCCGAAGCGGTAGGTTGGCCAACGGTCCGCAGGAGACGAATCCCGCATCTGGTGCTGACATGCCGCTGTGTTGAGGAGAGCAGAGCTCAATCCACAGTGACCGGCCGCCGCTCTTCCCGCGTTGATTCGTCTCCCCCGGGGCACCAGGATATCTATTTCAGTCAGTAATGTCCTTTTCTTTTGAATAGATAGTCCACTTACCTCCGCAAGTTAGTACTCTACCAATGCCACATCGAAGCAAAAAGGAAAACTTACCAAAGCCATCTACTACTACATAAGTCTACTATTGCTAGTATAATATCTTCTGCTCCGCTCGCAGAAGCCATCTTTAGATGAATTTAGTACAGCGCCACACGAGAAAGAATGAATCGAAAAACTCACAAGATTTGAACACCCTACACGTACAGGCAGTGAATCGCGTGGGACCCCTTTCGCTTTCGGTACAAAACTACATAGATATCAGTATCAAGGTCACAAGAGGCGTGGAAACATGCTTGCTCGTCCACGAGATCCATGTACGCATCCTCAGCATAGAAGGAATATGACGGCAGTTGATAAGAACCTTCCGTGATCGTTAGCAAAGCTCAACAGGTAATTGAATGACGAGAAAGAACTTACCTCGAAACCGAAGTCACAGCCACTACCACCCCGATAGCCGGATGACGATCCATAAAGACAGCATCGTCATCATGTCTACGATGTCGTTCGCAGGACCAGGGGGAACGGTGGTTTCACTACAAAAACAATCAGTAGGCCACAGCAGATGTTAAAGCAGGAGACTTATGAAAAGAAAGAACCACAACACCGATATCCGGAAGCCGATACATATAAACATCGTCGAGCAACGCCTTCGGAGACATCGCAAATGTTCATAGAGTCTAAAATGCCATCGAACATTCAGTAAGGACTATACCGAGAAGCCATGTTGACGTACCATAAGTATACCAAAGGAATGACGCTGCCCTTGGCGCCATCTCCCATCCAACTAATGTGTGCGCAAGTTTTGTCGACGCCACCGGCGACTACAAAGAGCGGGGTAGATAGTCGCCGGTGTGGCGCTCGCTGCAGGGGCTCGATCTCAGAAAAATGAGGGCAAAAAGCATTCAAAAAGTGCCTAAAGAGAGAGATAAAAGCATCAGGATTCAAAAGCAGAAAATACAAGGGAAAGCAACCGTACAAGACATGAATCGTCGTCATAGATTGACGATACCATGCCGCCTATGGCGGCGGTGAGTCCGACATGCACCTCGGTGACGGTATGGGTGGGGGTTCAAGAAGACGGTGTGTGGGAATGAGGGATTCAGTCTAAAACGGCACTCAACATTCAATATGTACGATACCGAGAGACCGAGACGACATACTGTTGCCAAAGGTGGATGACGCAGCCTTCGGCATCATCCCGGAGTAACCCCATCCTTCCGACGCGCAAGTTTTCATCGATGGAACCGTCGACTACAAGAGTCTGTATAAAATAGCAATGGGTGTTGCGCTCACTGCGGGGCCGAGACCTCAGAAAAAAGAGTTGAAAGGTAGGCTAAAAAAGGTCAAAGCGTTAATATTCAGGAGCAGAAAGACGAAAAAAACACACATACGAGACACATATTCTCGATGTGCAGACTCATCACATAGGCAGGATAGTGTGCAATAGCCACACCGTAAATCATGCACGTGGGGACCATGGCCAACATGAAAATCAAGAGTGGAGTCAGATACTCCATTGAACATTCTGTAAGAGCACCGAGAGATAGAGCGACGTACCATACATCAAAAGCGATGATGCCACCTTCGGCGTCGTCCCAGAGTTATCCCCTCCGTCTCTCCTGTACGCAAGTTTCGTCAACGGCAGTGTCGACTATGGAGGGTTGAATAAATCGGAGCGGGCATTGCGCTCACCGCGGGGCAGAAACCTCAAAAAAATTCAGTAAAAAAGTAAGCTAAAAAGAGGTCAAAGCGTTAATATCCAAGATCAGAAAGACAGCGGAAATTGCACATACCGGAGGAAAATTTTTGACGCGCAGACAACGGGTCCCTTCGCAAAGTCAAGATAGCGCGCCGCCGTTGGCGGCATGACCATATCATAAGTCATGCACGCGGAGACCATGAGCATGAGATTGGAGAACGAAGTCCACTAATCGATTGAACATTCAGTAAGAACAGCACCAAGAGACAGTCGACGTACCATATGACAAAAGTGATGACGCCGCCTTTGGCATCGTCTCAGAACTACCCCCCTCCGTCCCTCCCATATGCAAGGTTCGTCAATGGCACCATTGACTACGAAGGATTGAATAAATTGAAGCGGGTGTTATGCTCACCGCGGGGCAGACACCTCACAAAGATAGGGTCAAAAAATGTCGAAATTTTGTCCTAAATGGAGGTCAAAGTGTTAGGATTCGGGAGCAGAAACGCAGCGTAGAGTCATACGCATGATACCCAAATTCTCCGCACGCGCAGCCCATGATGACACTCAACACATGTATGCCCGCTTCCCCGACAGATTTGCGCCTTCAGAACACGTTTTCAGTTGTTGGATGTGTCAGGGAGGCCTGAGCAATGTTGATATTAGATGAGATGCAAATAGGCAATCAGAAAAACATACCGAGTATCCGGCTGGCGCGCAAGACTCGTTCTGATGGATGGAGGGCCTATACAACATCGACCGCTGTTGAACACGCTATTTGAGTGAATCGCATCACGAAATAGAAGTAGTTTATTTACCTTTGTAGTGGCCACCTTCTTTATCAGGCCATCTCCTCCTCATCGTCTTTCAACAATGCCGATAACCCATAAACATCGAGACCGAAGTGTGATGGTGTACACCTCATAGAGAAGAAATTGACACTGAGATAGAGGGCCATAATGACAGCCTAGGTGGAGAGGAGGCTGAGGGGAGAGACTTTAAAAGATCAGGTATTTATATATACCTTTTGGATCCGTGATTCAGACTCCGCGAGCGCTAACGAAAGCCAGAAAATTCATCCAAGATTGTTTTTCCACCCGCATAGCCGTAACCAGGCTCTCGGATGCAAAAGACCCTGAAAAAAATATGCTAGTGTCATCAAACACATAAATTTACCTCCGGAAGCAAAGTTCATGGCACGGCAGCTAATGGGAGGCCAAATGGATGCTGTAAGGTCAGATGAAAGTATTCCGGAATAATTACAGTGAGGTGGTATTGGAAACCCACTCT
>RZIO01000017.1:70625-89418 GCA_004338095.1 Gloeostereum incarnatum
ACAGGACAGCAGAGGAGGTTTCCAAGAGAACCTCACTGTGGCTTTGCTTACCATTGCAGAAGCTCTACATTACATCACATGGGAAAAAATTCTCTGGGGACTAGAGTAAAAGATCCACTTGGCTGCAGGCTTCACACAATATCCAAGATCCTTGGAATAACACTCAGGAGCAGAATCCAGACTTCACAAGCCAAAATCTATTTCCGAGAACAACCCAAGCCCAAGGCTGACACTTGCCTCCATTGAAGCTCGGTTCCGGTGGTATTTTCGGCAGATGGCCTGAGAGGGCGAGAACTTGTTCTAAGTAGAATTATTAGAGTGGCGCCAGGGATTTGTCGTATCTGTCTTTGCGGGAGTACGACACGAACATGTCAAAAGATAAAAAATAAACAACAAATTTCAGTACAACACGTTGGAGATGAAACGGTTGAAAGACGAACCTTATTGTTGGAAAACTTCTTCACGCGACCCTTCGACTCAGATATTCCAGGGCGCGAGCGCTGAGCTTGTGTGCTCAAGTCGGCGATCTTTGAAAAGGCGGCAGATCACCAGCTTATCATCGACACGATTCCTGGAGGGTTCACGACCAAAAACAAGCCATTAAAGATAAATCTTTAGAGTATATTTGATTCTGTATGTATGAAATAGCACCCCATGAATGAACAGAGACACTCAATCGTCTCGCCGATAGCCCATGCGAGATGATCATGGCGGGAGAGGCGGAGCCGTAGGGACCGAGGTCTCGATCTTCCACGTGGCTGAGTTTGACTCAACTACCATGACCATCCATCTCAGAACGCGTTAATTAACTCTTCTACACGTCCCAGACTCCTTATTTCTGGTGGATTTGAGCTCTTGTATCTGAAATAAAGCTAAACATCACCGAAATCGCGTTCAAATTTGCTCAATGCTCGGCCGATTCATAGCCTGATGTGGGCTTACAATCAACTCACAATGATCTTTCAAGTACCGCTGTCGAGAATCATCCGCTAGGCTTTATGGACCCCCACGGGGTCCTTCATGATCTACAAGAAGGCAGGTACTCGGGATTGAATCTTGGATCGCCGGATGTCAATTGACATCGTTGCAAGATGGTGAGTCATGTTGGGTTTATTGCGTTCAGCTTGTATTATACATACATACATACATACACCCTCTTCCGTTCATCAAAAAAGTGCCCTTTATTCACCTTGGAAGAATCATATGCCTCCTGATGTTCTGGAAACTGAAAAGGTATCGTTGTGGGATTTGAGTACGTACCCTTCAACTTGCGATGAGGGTCGGATTAACATGTACAATCTTAGGGAGTACAACGTGTCGACTTTCTTCTCAAGACTTCGTTGCTTTAATTTGGTCTACCCACCGCTGGATCCCGTAACCGATGTGATGGCTTCGATGAAATTTCACTCTGACCGGCTCAACTGCCACCCCGTGAGTTCTGACATATCTTCCCATGAGAAAAGCGCTCATTTCGGCTTGTTTAGCCCGCTCCGGTGATACTAGTTTCCGCCAAGACATCCCCCCCACGGACGCTCGGACGTGGTACGACTTTTAAGGCGGTGGTATTCAACTGTGGCGGTATACTGTTTGCTTGAAAGCAAATGGTTTTATGCTGATATAGATGCAACTATAGGAATCCCTCACCTTAATATAACATAAGTAAACTCTTCCACCGCCCCCCTTCACACCACTTGCTACATGGACGATGCAATTTCCTTCCGACCTCCTCCGCCACATTCCGGGAAATCCATGGACCTTGCGCGTACGAGATCGCTCGTCTACGAGCCTCGGCACTCTCATACATCTGAATTAGTGCGAAGATCGTTCGCTCTCTTCGCCCCCTTGGCGCCATATGATTATCCATTCGTTCCACTGGATATTCCGACTAGTGCCCCAGAACAATCTTCCGCCGTTTCGTGTGTCAAAAACGTCTCCGTTTCCAGGGCTCTGGGCTCGGCTATGGTGACTAATGATCGGGTATATTGACCCGGCTGAACGATGAAGCTCGATTCCGTCGGGGAATTGGAGTATAAAGGATGGACGGTTTGAGGAGGAAGAGGGACATCAGACAAGGATTTCCTTCGTCTTCTTCCCCTCCTCCTCCTTACTGCGCCACTTCAGCGCCTCACTACAGCTTCATGATCATGTCCGGATACTCTAGAATACGGCGACAACGTTCTTTGCTGCGTCCCGCATTGCCTTCTGGTCGGTGGCGCTGCGCCACATATCGGTCTAAGTGTCTTTTCCCCTCCCCCTTTTTTTTATTACGAATTTCTGATACTTATTTCTAGCCTTCAACGGATATTACCAAGAGTTGAAGCGTCCGATACTCAACGTCGCACTAGCTGTCGTTGAGAGAGAGTCGACGCCACATTCTCCCGGAGATAGGTCACGCAAGTACGTTTGTTGACTTTGTCGCGTAAGGCCCTCCGTTGGACTTGTACCCTCATCATCATCATAGTGGGTATTTAATCCTTCCCGTCGTCCCGTTTCTTCACTGACCACTAGGAAATAGTACGTCTATCGTAAGTCTTCAGTCAAGCTCTTAATTCATTTAGCTGACTAGTAGAAATCCCGCGTCCTCACCTGGGACTTCAAGCATCCAATTTAACCTCTCCGCATCGCCGAACTGACGCGCTACTTATCATACAGGTCGACCCTCCCTCTATTTTGAAACGACACACTTGGTAAACCGTCGCTGTCACTGGCAATAGATAGGTGCCCGAAAGGACACTTGGGCGGTCTTCAACGTGGCAAGGATGAGGTTTGGCCATCCATGTTTTTTTTCTTTTTTGATGCTGTACTGTACTGAGGAGGTTCAAACGGATTGTGTAGAGAGGAATTTTGGCGCGTTGCTCACCATAGTGCGTCCATGACACCGTCGTCGGATAGTATCCGCCCGATGGAGAAATGGCCTTGGAACGCGCGACGGTGGGACCACAAATGTACGTTGCCGGTCTACCTATTGGCCACACACTATATTATACCCACTGATGAAATTGACCTGCAGAGCGTGCAGGAGGGAGTCCAGGTGCGTGAAATCTGCTTCCTATACGCTAACGTGTTTCTCACCTATCCTTTCAGACCGGGAGCTAAGTGGGAGGGCCGATCGTTAAGAAATGACGATAGTCATATCTTTGAAACCTAGTGAACGTACCTTTTACTAGTCCATCATCAACTTTGCAGCCCTATTGAAAGACAATCCAGGTGGTCTCTTGCCCTCGCAGTCGGCTTTCGGAATCCTACAGACGAACGGAGATTCGCGCGGGCCGAGTTTGGAGGTAACGGCGGGTGAATAAAGGTCCGTTCACCTATATGAATCTATGCTAACTGATTCAACTGGTCTACCCACCGTGAAGTCGCGAGAGAAAGACGACAGCGGGGCGGGGGCGACAATCATGACCTTTTCCCTTGTTCAAAGAGAGACCGGTGAATGAATGCCTCACATTCAACGCCTCCGCTATGGGAGTTTTCATTGCTTAGGGTGGGTTTTGGAAGGCGGAGCAGACGGCAACTAATGAGGGAAGAAGTATTGAGTGGCAGGACGTAAGGTGTTCTGGTTGAATGACTACTTAGGATATGTCATTCTAGATCGGGAAGCGCCACAAGGAGAGGAGTCGTTAGGGAAGAGGTAACTGAGTGACTGAATGTGAGGCGCTGAGCGCATCTTTTCATAGTGTAGTACCTGAGTTTGCGGGGAAATGGAGTCAAACGCACAATTCCTGCAATCCAAACCTTGAAAACCTACAAGGAATGGGTCCATATTGAAGGAAAGACCGCATACATACCGCCGGATGGGAAGGGACGTCCCATCCTAAATCCAAAATCTCTTTCGTCAGACCATCGGAGGGAGTTCTTACGGTGGGCACGATGTTCTTGAGAAGGCGAGGGAGCACGTTTGAGGAATTTGAAGGCACCAGTTGACTCCGAAGGAAGGAGGAATGACGTCATGCGGATCATAGATTTGTAGGCGAGGCGAGAAACTTGGGCTCTGTCGTCATCGTTGAAGGATGAGAAGGCTCGGATATTAGGACGGCGTGGACGTTATTGGAGGCGTTTGGGCTCAGAGCCATTAGCGGTGGTCTAAGTATAGTTTCATCGGCCACATGCATGACATGGTATGATGGCAACAAGCTACTTTGACATTTGAAGACACGCCAGCACAAGCTCAATCAATTTGTTGAATTCAATAGGTCTTCGCGGGCTCTACATATACCCGACAATGACAGACAGAGTACCTTGATCCTCCAGCGGAAGATCAAAGGAAGTCACATCTTTTCCCACCCGATCTAACAAAACGAGTGCGATCAATAATGCTGTGAGTCGTCCTTTTCCTTTTCCTTGATCCACACTTCCATCATGGTCGCCAAGTCCAGCGATGATGCTATGTTGGCCAAGCTCGGGTACAAGCAAGAGCTGGTTCGGGACTTCAGCCCTCTCGAAGTGTTCGGTTTGGGCTTTTCTATCATTGGGATTTTGCCTTCCATTGCGTATGCCACGGTCTTCTTGCTTTGAATTACACGGGGATCATGTTTCTGAATGGGTCCTGGATCAGGTCGGTCCTTCTCTATTCGATACCGTATGGCGGGCCTGTCTCGATGGTCTGGGGCGTAAGTCTTCAATTATTTCTCTATCCCCCCAGTTGTACTAACGGCCGAACCAGTGGGCAGTGTGCTCTTTCTTCTTGATCTTCATAGCAATCGGAATGGCGGAACTAGGCTCCGCTGCTCCTACTGCCGGGGGAGTGTACTACTGGGCTTTCAAGTATTCTTCGCCGAAGTATCGCAACTTCTTATGCTGGATGATCGGATGTACACCTTTCTCTTTTCTTTTTCTGATCCTAGTTTTTTCTTATCGCCTCGTGCAGACGTGAATTCCCTCACGTACATCAGTGGAATATCAGTACGTCTTCCCAACTCCGCCGAATCCGAGTCCGCGTCCCTATCGATGACACTCCCGATAGGGAATTAACTGGGGATGCGCCGTCCAAATCATGGCTGCCGCGTCCATTGGATCCGACTTCGTGTTTCTGCCGACGGTTTATCAGACTTAGTGGGTGATGATTTATCTTGGCTTTCCTGCAGTGACTTATCCATAGCGTAGCGCCGTCTTCGTTGCCGTGACCGTATCTCATCTGATTGTGGCAAGTTTTGCGGCGAAGGTGGTAGCGCGGTTGCAGCATCTGTTTGTTTTCGTAAATGTTGCGTGAGCAGATAATGTTTCGTCTATCCGCGCTGACCGCTTCTCTGAGATTTCTCCCTTGTAATAGGATCGCTTTTGCCGTCATTATCGGATTACCCGCTGGAAGTCCCGACGAAGTGAAGAATACGGCCAAATTCGCATTTGGCCATTTCGAGAACTGTAAGTGTTCCTTCATCTTCTGTATCCCCCTTCATCGGTCATCTCGATTTGCGCACAGTGTCGAGTTGGCCGAATGGATACGCCTTCATTCTTGGGTTCCTTGCGCCTCTATGGGTCGTCGGTGCGTCTCCATGGTCCTCTCGAAGCTTGGTTACTGATGTTCGACTGTTTTTAAAGGTGGATTCGATTCTACTGTTCATCTGAGTGAAGAGGCTCGCAACGCGAACGTTGCTATCCCATGGGCTATCATTTCTGCTACGAGTATCGCCAGTGCGATCGGATGGGGTATGCTCGTATTCGATTCGCAACTCATACGTTGGCATTGATGCGTCCTTGGAAGCTATCAACGTCGCGTTGGCGTTCAATATGGGTCAAAATACCGCTGATATTGCGTCTAATCCGATCGGACAGCCGTTGGCTACTGTACGATTCATCACGTTCTCCGTTGAAGCCCTACTAATGCGATGGGCGTAGATATTCTTCAATAGTTTCGGCAAAACGGGAACATTGGCTCTTTGGTCGTTCCTTATCCTCGCTCAGTAATTTTTTTCGTTTTATGTTGGGATTCATCGTGCTAACTTTCAGATAGGTACATGATGGGCGTGAGCTTTGTACGCATGATTTTTCCGTCTCATCAGTTGTTCCGTTCTGAATAATAGCCCGTTGCAGGTGACTACGACTTCGAGACAGATATTTGCGTTCAGTAGAGATGGTAAATGCCTTCGATCGACCCCCATGCACCTCGTTTACGTTGACACATCATCTTTTAGGTGCCCTTCCCTTTTCAAAATTCCTATACCATGTACATCCGTCCAATTCCGTTCCTGTACGAGCCGTTTGGTTCGGCGGATTCATCGGCATCCTCATCACGCTCATCCCTCTTGCTGGTCCAGCAGCCAGCGGCGCCCTCTTTTCGTTAGCCGTCGTTGGACAGTATACAGCCAATGCTACTGTGATCACTGCGAGGTGGATTGGTGGACAGGAGTTCATTCCGGGACCGTTTTATTTGGGAAAACTCGTGAGTCTGGAGTGTTTGGTTTGAAAGAATTTGGACGTACTGAGATATTTGGACATAGAGTGGACCTGTGTCGTTGGTGGCTGTGGTTTGGATGTACTTTATGTCTGTCGTGCTTTTGTTCCCGGCTGAACCGGCTGTCGATGGTACGACTATGAATTGTAGGTTCCACTTCTCCTTATACCCGCCTGATTTATCTGATGGATCTGGAGATACTATCCTGGTATACGGAGGTGTACTAGCTCTCGCTGCGATTTACTACGCTGTTGCTGGAAGAAAGTGGTTCAAAGGCCCTGTTGTCACCGTCTCAATTGACGACGTTGTTAGTGAGCTGGGTTCTGAAGAGAAGGATGAAAAGGTTTGAAGTGTATCGGAGATAATTATCTTGGTTTTATGCTACGATTTGC
This sequence comes from Gloeostereum incarnatum, assembly GCA_004338095.1. Lineage (NCBI taxonomy): Eukaryota > Fungi > Basidiomycota > Agaricomycetes > Agaricales > Cyphellaceae > Gloeostereum > Gloeostereum incarnatum. The sequence goes on from RZIO01000017.1 coordinate 77,409, forward strand.
AAGAAGGCGTGTCGTAGAATACATTGATTTGTGAGGATTATCTCCTTGTGTGCCCCGACCGTAGGGTTAGGACGTAAGAATTGCAAGAAATCTAGCAAGTTTTTTTGGAAAATGCGATTTTTTGGGCATAGTTTCGCGTGCCGGATGGGCACAATTCATTAATGAGTTCGGTGTCTACATACATGCTACAAAAAAACTGTCCCAGTGCTATCCGCTAGGCAGGTCAACAGAGATCGGCTCCCCCTTGGGCCCAATCTTACGAGCATCTTCGGAAGCTCAAGGGGGTCTCTGTTGCCTCGGCGGACCACAGACCAAGCCCACCGCCGAATCTTACGAGCATCTTCCGAAGCGGTAGGTTGGCCAACGGTCCGCAGGAGACGAATCCCGCATCTGGTGCTGACATGCCGCTGTGTTGAGGAGAGCAGAGCTCAATCCACAGTGACCGGCCGCCGCTCTTCCCGCGTTGATTCGTCTCCCCCGGGGCACCAGGATATCTATTTCAGTCAGTAATGTCCTTTTCTTTTGAATAGATAGTCCACTTACCTCCGCAAGTTAGTACTCTACCAACGCCACATCGAAGCAAAAAGGAAAACTTACCAAAGCCATCTACTACTACATAAGTCTACTATTGCTAGTATAATATCTTCTGCTCCGCTCGCAGAAGCCATCTTTAGATGAATTTAGTACAGCGCCACACGAGAAAGAATGAATCGAAAAACTCACAAGATTTGAACACCCTACACGTACAGGCAGTGAATCGCGTGGGACCCCTTTCGCTTTCGGTACAAAACTACATAGATATCAGTATCAAGGTCACAAGAGGCGTGGAAACATGCTTGCTCGTCCACGAGATCCATGTACGCATCCTCAGCATAGAAGGAATATGACGGCAGTTGATAAGAACCTTCCGTGATCGTTAGCAAAGCTCAACAGGTAATTGAATGACGAGAAAGAACTCACCTCGAAACCGAAGTCACAGCCACTACCACCCCGATATCCGGACGACGATCCATATAAACATCGTCGAGCACAGTGCAACGCGTTCGGAGACATGTCAAATGGCGATAGGGATGACTTCATAGAGTCTAACATGCCATCAAACATTCAGTAAGAACTATACCGAGAAGCCATGTTGACGTACCATAAGTATACCAAAGAATGACGCCGCCCTTGGCGCCATCTCCCATCCAACTAATGTGTGCGCAAGCTTTGTCGACGCCACCGGCGACTACAAAGAGCGGGGTAGATAGTCGCCGGTGTGGCGCTCGCTGCAGGGGCTCGATCTCAGAAAAATGAGGGCAAAAAGCATTCAAAAAGTGCCTAAAGAGAGAGATAAAAGCATCAGGATTCAAAAGCAGAAAATACAAGGGAAAGCAACCGTACAAGACATGAATCGTCGTCATAGATTGACGATACCACGCCGCCTATGGCGGCGGTGAGTCCGACTTGCACCTCGGTGACGGTACGGGTGGGGGTTCAAGAAGACGGTGTGTGGGAATGAGGGATTCAGTCTAAAACGGCACTCAACATTCAATATGTACGATACCGAGAGACCGAGATGACATACTGTTGCCAAAGGTGGATGACGCAGCCTTCGGCATCATCCCGGAGTAACCCCATCCTTCCGACGCGCAAGTTTCATCGATGGAACCGTCGACTACAAGAGTCTGTATAAAATAGCAATGGGTGTTGCGCTCACTGCGGGGCCGAGACCTCAGAAAAAAGAGTTGAAAGGTAGGCTAAAAAAGGTCAAAGCGTTAATATTCAGGAGTAGAAAGACGAAAAAAACACACATACGAGACACATATTCTCGATGTGCAGACTCATCACATAGGCAGGATAGTGTGCAATAGCCACACCGTAAATCATGCACGTGGGGACCATGGCCAACATGAAAATCAAGAGTGGAGTCAGATACTCCATTGAACGTTCTGTAAGAGCACCGAGAGATAGAGCAACGTACCATACATCAAAAGCGATGATGCCACCTTCGGCGTCGTCCCAGAGTTATCCCCTCTGTCTCTCCTGTACGCAAGTTTCGTCAACGGCAGTGTCGACTATGGAGGGTTGAATAAATCGGAGCGGGCATTGCGCTCACCGCGGGGCAGAAACCTCAAAAAAATTCAGTAAAAAAGTAAGCTAAAAAGAGGTCAAAGCGTTAATATCCAAGATTAGAAAGACAGCGGAAATTGCACATACCGGAGGAAAATTCTTGACGCGCAGACAACGGGTCCCTTCGCAAAGTCAAGATAGCGCGCCGCCGTTGGCGGCATGACCATATCATAAGTCATGCACGCGGAGACCATGAGCATGAGATTGGAGAACGAAGTCCACTAATCGATTGAACATTCAGTAAGAACAGCACCAAGAGACAGTCGACGTACCATATGACAAAAGTGATGACGCCGCCTTTGGCATCGTCTCAGAACTACCCCCCCTCCGTCCCTCCCATATGCAAGGTTCGTCAATGGCACCATTGACTACGAAGGATTGAATAAATTGAAGCGGGTGTTATGCTCACCGCGGGGCAGACACCTCACAAAAATAGGGTCAAAAAATGTCGAAATTTTGTCCTAAATGGAGGTCAAAGTGTTAGGATTCGGGAGCAGAAACGCAGCGTAGAGTCATACGCATGATACCCAAATTCTCCGCACGCGCAGCCCATGATGACACTCAACACATGTATGCCCGCTTCCCCGACAGATTTGCGCCTTCAGAACACGTTTTCAGTTGTTGGATGTGTCAGGGAGGCCTGAGCAATGTTGGTATTAGATGAGATGCAAATAGGCAATCAGAAAAACATACCGAGTATCCGGCTGGCGCGCAAGACTCGTTCTGATGGATGGAGGGCCTATACAACATCGACCGCTGTTGAACACGCTATTTGAGTGAATCGCATCACGAAATAGAAGTAGTTTATTTACCTTTGTAGTGGCCACCTTCTTTATCAGGCCATCTCCTCCTCATCGTCTTTCAACGATGCCGATAACCCATAAACATCGAGACCGAAGTGTGATGGTGTACACCTCATAGAGAAGAAATTGACACTGAGATAGAGGGCCATAATGACAGCCTAGGTGGAGAGGAGGCTGAGGGGAGAGACTTTAAAAGATCAGGTATTTATATATACCTTTTGGATCCGTGATTCAGACTCCGCGAGCGCTAACGGAAGCCAGAAAATTCATCCAAGATTGTTTTTCCACCTGCGTAGCCGTAACCAGGCTCTCGGATGCAAAAGACCCTGAAAAAATATGCTAGTGTCATCAAACACATAAATTTACCTCCGGAAGCAAAGTTCATGGCACGGCAGCTAATGGGAGGCCAAATGGATGCTGTAAGGTCAGATGAAAGTATTCCGGAATAATTACAGTGAGGTGGTATTGGAAACCCACTCTGATGTCTCAGACAGGACAGCAGAGGAGGTTTCCAAGAGAACCTCACTGTGGCTTTGCTTACCATTGCAGAAGCTCTACATTACATCACATGGGAAAAAATTCTCTGGGGACTAGAGTAAAAGATCCACTTGGCTGCAGGCTTCACACAATATCCGAGATCCTTGGAATAACACTCAGGAGCAGAATCCAGACTTCACAAGCCAAAATCTATTTCCGAGAACAACCCAAGCCCAAGGCTGACACTTGCCTCCGTTGAAGCTCGGTTCCGGTGGTATTTTCGGCAGATGGCCTGAGAGGGCGAGAACTTGTTCTAAGTAGAATTATTAGAGTGGCGCCAGGGATTTGTCGTATCTGTCTTTGCGGGAGTACGACACGAACATGTCAAAAGATAAAAATAAACAACAAATTTCAGTACAACACGTTGGAGATGAAACGGTTGAAAGACGAACCTTATTGTTGGAAAACTTCTTCACGCGACCCTTCGACTCGGATATTCCAGGGCGCGAGCGCTGAGCTTGTGTGCTCAAGTCGGCGATCTTTGAAAAGGCGGCAGATCACCAGCTTATCATCGACACGATTCCTGGAGGGTTCACGACCAAAAACAAGCCATTAAAGATAAATCTTTAGAGTATATTTGATTCTGTATGTATGAAATAGCACCCCATGAATGAACAGAGACACTCAATCGTCTCGCCGATAGCCCATGCGAGATGATCATGGCGGGAGAGGCGGAGCCGTAGGGACCGAGGTCTCGATCTTCCACGTGGCTGAGTTTGACTCAACCACCATGACCATCCATCTCAGAACGCGTTAATTAACTCTTCTACACGTCCCAGACTCCTTATTTCTGGTGGATTTGAGCTCTTGTATCTGAAATAAAGCTAAACATCACCGAAATCGCGTTCAAATTTGCTCAATGCTCGGCCGATTCATAGCCTGATGTGGGCTTACAATCAACTCACAATGATCTTTCAAGTACCGCTGTCGAGAATCATCCGCTAGGCTTTATGGACCCCCACGGGGTCCTTCATGATCTACAAGAAGGCAGGTACTCGGGATTGAATCTTGGATCGCCGGATGTCAATTGACATCGTTGCAAGATGGTGAGTCATGTTGGGTTTATTGCGTTCAGCTTGTATTATACATACATACATACACCCTCTTCCGTTCATCAAAAAAGTGCCCTTTATTCACCTTGGAAGAATCATATGCCTCCCGATGTTCTGGAAACTGAAAAGGTATCGTTGTGGGATTTGAGTACGTACCCTTCAACTTGCGATGAGGGTCGGATTAACATGTACAATCTTAGGGAGTACAACGTGTCGACTTTCTTCTCAAGACTTCGTTGCTTTAATTTGGTCTACCCACCGCTGGATCCCGTAACCGATGTGATGGCTTCGATGAAATTTCACTCTGACCGGCTCAACCGCCACCCCCGTGAGTTCTGACATATCTTCCCATGAGAAAAGCGCTCATTTCGGCTTGTTTAGCCCGCTCCGGTGATACTAGTTTCCGCCAAGACATCCCCCCCACGGACGCTCGGACGTGGTACGACTTTTAAGGCGGTGGTATTCAACTGTGGCGGTATACTGTTTGCTTGAAAGCAAATGGTTTTATGCTGATATAGATGCAACTATAGGAATCCCTCACCTTAATATAACATAAGTAAACTCTTCCACCGCCCCCCTTCACACCACTTGCTACATGGACGATGCAATTTCCTTCCGACCTCCTCCGCCACATTCCGGGAAATCCATGGACCTTGCGCGTATGAGATCGCTCGTCTACGAGCCTCGGCACTCTCATACATCTGAATTAGTGCGAAGATCGTTCGCTCTCTTCGCCCCCTTGGCGCCATATGATTATCCATTCGTTCCACTGGATATTCCGACTAGTGCCCCAGAACAATCTTCCGCCGTTTCGTGTGTCAAAAACGTCTCCGTTTCCAGGGCTCTGGGCTCGGCTATGGTGACTAATGATCGGGTATATTGACCCGGCTGAACGATGAAGCTCGATTCCGTCGGGGAATTGGAGTATAAAGGATGGACGGTTTGAGGAGGAAGAGGGACATCAGACAAGGATTTCCTTCGTCTTCTTCCCCTCCTCCTCCTTACTGCGCCACTTCAGCGCCTCACTACAGCTTCATGATCATGTCCGGATACTCTAGAATACGGCGACAACGTTCTTTGCTGCGTCCCGCATTGCCTTCTGGTCGGTGGCGCTGCGCCACATATCGGTCTAAGTGTCTTTTCCCCTCCCCCTTTTTTTTATTACGAATTTCTGATACTTATTTCTAGCCTTCAACGGATATTACCAAGAGTTGAAGCGTCCGATACTCAACGTCGCACTAGCTGTCGTTGAGAGAGAGTCGACGCCACATTCTCCCGGAGATAGGTCACGCAAGTACGTTTGTTGACTTTGTCGCGTAAGGCCCTCCGTTGGACTTGTACCCTCATCATCATCATAGTGGGTATTTAATCCTTCCCGTCGTCCCGTTTCTTCACTGACCACTAGGAAATAGTACGTCTATCGTAAGTCTTCAGTCAAGCTCTTAATTCATTTAGCTGACTAGTAGAAATCCCGCGTCCTCACCTGGGACTTCAAGCATCCAATTTAACCTCTCTGCATCGCCGAACTGACGCGCTACTTATCATACAGGTCGACCCTCCCTCTATTTTGAAACGACACACTTGGTAAACCGTCGCTGTCACTGGCAATAGATAGGTGCCCGAAAGGACACTTGGGCGGTCTTCAACGTGGCAAGGATGAGGTTTGGCCATCCATGTTTTTTTTTTTTTTTGATGCTGTACTGTACTGAGGAGGTTCAAACGGATTGTGTAGAGAGGAATTTTGGCGCGTTGCTCACCATAGTGCGTCCATGACACCGTCGTCGGATAGTATCCGCCCGATGGAGAAATGGCCTTGGAACGCGCGACGGTGGGACCACAAATGTACGTTGCCGGTCTACCTATTGGCCACACACTATATTATACCCACTGATGAAATTGACCTGCAGAGCGTGCAGGAGGGAGTCCAGGTGCGTGAAATCTGCTTCCTATACGCTAAGGTGTTTCTCACCTATCCTTTCAGACCGGGAGCTAAGTGGGAGGGCCGATCGTTAAGAAATGACGATAGTCATATCTTTGAAACCTAGTGAACGTACCTTTTACTAGTCCATCATCAACTTTGCAGCCCTATTGAAAGACAATCCAGGTGGTCTCTTGCCCTCGCAGTCGGCTTTCGGAATCCCACAGACGAACGGAGATCTGCGCGGGCCGAGTTTGGAGGTAACGGCGGGTGAATAAAGGTCCGTTCACCTATATGAATCTATGCTAAGTGATTTAACTGGTCAATAGATCGCAAAGGAGCTCCACTGTACGGTGTCTACCCACCGTGAAGTCGCGAGAGAAAGACGACAGCGGGGCGGGGCGACAATCATGACCTTTTCCCTTGTTCAAAGAGAGACCGGTGAATGAATGCCTCACATTCAACGCCTCCGCCATGGGAGTTTTCATTGCTTAGGGTGGGTTTTGGAAGGCGGAGCAGACGGCAACTAATGAGGGAAGAAGTATTGAGTGGCGGGACGTAAGGTGTTCTGGTTGAATGACTACTTAGGATATGTCATTCTAGGTGTATCCGCAAGGACCACTTGCGCACGTTGGGGTATGTCATTTCAACAGTTTTCATCGCATTTTATTTGTTCACTGAATACTGATACCACTATTCAAGGATGCAACGCGACTCCTCTTATTGAATCAAGATTATTCTACGTCCACATTGCCCCAGAGGTCGACGCGTTAGATTTGAAGGTTGGGGGTGGGTAATAAGAGAGGAGACTGAGCTGGATAACGGTGCGTCAAGTTGATCAGATAGCTATCTATTCGTGCATGACACTGACTTTGAACAGAATGTGCTCTGTTCAAAAGCTTGCGCTTGAGAGCGAAGGTAACGTCGGGATTATAGACTGCCTGCGCGTTCAGTCTGGTCCGGCAGAGCGATTGGTGCATTGGCTCACCGTATCTTCACGGAAGTCTGTCCATGCCTGACGCAGCCTACGCACTTGACGGCAAGAACGTCGAAGGTGACGCTGGAGCCAAACATAAATTGAAGGTACGTTCATCCGCTCTTCATCCCTCCTGACACTAAGCTCACTGAAACGTCCCTCCGACAGAGCGTGAAGGAGGGACTCAGGTGCGTCAGGAATACTTTGCACACGCCCAATGCATCTCCTGACCATGTCTCCTTAGACCAGGAGCGGACCACGAAGGCAACGAAGATCGTCGATGGATGTTGTTGATGATTAAGGTTAGAGTAGAAGGCCCGGCGTGTTTGGATTTGCCATATGAGACAATGGTCGGTCGGATTGGATTCAAGAGCGGTGGGGTATGTTCAGTTAGGTTCAAAGGAGTTCTGACAGACCCACCGAGGTACGTACTCCACGAGCTAGAGTGAGCGCGTTATACTCCGGATGCCACTCACTCACTCACGATTCGCTGATGTAGGTACACGGCGGGCCAAAGTGAACACGCCGACCACGGATTGTGTTTTGGGAGAGCTGCGAAGGTGATGGCAGGTAAGGTACGTTCACCTCTTGAATCTATACTAACTGATACGATTGGTCAACAGATCGCAAAGGCACTTTCATTAGTAGGGTGTCTACTTGCCTTTAAACCTCGAGAGAAAGACGGTAGCGTAGCGGTATGACATTGAGGTTATGGTAAAGTCACTCACTGTGCTTGGTGGTGATGGCTGAGAGCGAAATAGGAGGATATCGTGTTAGATTTGCCGCCGACCATCCACGGGTAAGATCGTATTGCAAGAGCAGAGAGGGTGAGGGCGGAACTGAAGGTATGACGAAGGATCGGTCGCGATACTTACCTTACTGCCTGCCTGTCATTTGCTGACTATCAATAACGCCCTAGATGTCGTACGGCTACGAGACGCGACCAGAGGACTGCTGTTTCAGGGCGTTGTATGGATGGCGCTACCAATATGACGCAAAGGTACAGGAGAAATGGATGACAGGCCTTGAACAGGTTTGGCATCGCAAAAGAAATCGGCGACTCTTGCACAGACGCCTTTAGTCTGAAGGCTTGAGTGGTATCGGGTGCGCTGTAGACATTGGTTCGTTCCTGCAGATGGTTGAGATGGGTGGTTAGATGGAGTATTTGGTGGCCATGAGAGGGTCGGGACGATATTGGCTCCTCGGAATGTAGTGGATGGGGAGGGTATAGACCAGTCAGTAGAAACTGTTTTTTGAGTAGTTGAACATCAATATATCCGTGGTTTGCTCAGACGCAAGTGTACGTACCATCCATGTCGTCTAAAACGAGATTCATCCTCTCCGAGTATTGATCCATCATTGGCATCTAATTGATAAATTCTATGGAGCCTCGATTACTTTCCAATGCTAAAGAAAGCACAAAAGGTTGATAGGTTATCTAGGTGGAATTTGTCAATAAATCACGGTTGTTTCAGACAAAAGATGGCATACTATTTTCACCTCCTCCATTCCAAACTCTTATCCTACCTTGAAAACCTACAAGGAATGGGTCCATATTGAAGGAAAGACCGCATACATACCGCCGGACGGGAAGGGACGTCCCATCCTAAATCCAAAATCTCTTCCGTCAGACCATCGGAGGGAGTTCTTACGGTGGGCACGATGTTCTTGAGAAGGCGAGGGAGCACGTTTGAGGAATTTGAAGGCAGCAGTTGACTCCGAAGGAAGGAGGAATGACGTCATGCGGATCATGGATTTGTGGGCGAGGCGAGAAACTTGGGCTCTGTCGTCATTGTTGAAGGATGAGAAGGCTCGGATATTAGGACGGCGTGGACGTTATTGGAGGCGTTTGGGCTCAGAGCCATTAGCGGTGGTCTAAGTATAGTTTCATCGGCCACATGCATGATATGGTATGATGGCAACAAGCTACTTTGACATTTAAAGACACGCCAGCACAAGCTCAATCAATTTGTTGAATTCAATAGGTCTTCGCGGGCTCTACATATACCCGACAATGACTGACAGAGTACCTCGATCCTCCAGCGGAAGATCAAAGGAAGTCACATCTTTTTCCACCCGATCTAACAAAACGAGTGCGATTAATAAAGCTGTGAGTCGTCCTTTTCCTTTTCCTTGATCCACACTTCCATCATGGTCGCCAAGTCCAGCGATGATGCTATGTTGGCCAAGCTCGGGTACAAGCAAGAGCTGGTTCGGGACTTCAGCCCTCTCGAAGTGTTCGGTTTGGGCTTTTCTATCATTGGGATTTTGCCTTCCATTGCGTATGTCACGGTCTTCTTTCTTTGAATTACACGGGGATCATGTTTCTGAATGGGTCCTGGATCAGGTCGGTCCTTCTCTATTCGATACCGTATGGCGGGCCTGTCTCGATGGTCTGGGGCGTAAGTCTTCAATTATTTCTCTATCCCCCCAGTTGTACTAACGGCCGAACCAGTGGGCAGTGTGCTCTTTCTTCTTGATCTTCATAGCAATCGGAATGGCGGAACTAGGCTCCGCTGCTCCTACTGCCGGGGGAGTGTACTACTGGGCTTTCAAGTATTCTTCGCCAAAGTATCGCAACTTCTTATGCTGGATGATCGGATGTACACCTTTCTCTTTTCTTTTTCTGATCCTAGTTTTTTCTTATCGCCTCGTGCAGACGTGAATTCCCTCACGTACATCAGTGGAATATCAGTACGTTTTCCCAACTCCGCCGAATCCGAGTCCGCGTCCCTATCGATGACACTCCCGATAGGGAATTAACTGGGGATGCGCCGTCCAAATCATGGCTGCCGCGTCCATTGGATCCGACTTTGTGTTTCTGCCGACGGTTTATCAGACTTAGTGGGTGATGATTTATCTTGGCTTTCCTGCAGTGACTTATCCATAGCGTAGCGCCGTCTTCGTTGCCGTGACCGTATCTCATCTGATTGTGGCAAGTTTTGCGGCGAAGGTGGTAGCGCGGTTGCAGCATCTGTTTGTTTTCGTAAATGTTGCGTGAGCAGATAATGTTTCGTCTATCCGCGCTGACCGCTTCTCTGAGATTTCTCCCTTGTAATAGGATCGCTTTTGCCGTCATTATCGGATTACCCGCTGGAAGTCCCGACGAAGTGAAGAATACGGCCAAATTCGCATTTGGCCATTTCGAGAACTGTAAGTGTTCCTTCATCTTCTGTATCCCCCTTCATCGGTCATCTCGATTTGCGCACAGTGTCGAGTTGGCCGAATGGATACGCCTTTATTCTTGGGTTCCTTGCGCCTCTATGGGTCGTCGGTGCGTCTCCATGGTACTCTCGAAGCTTGGTTACTGATGTTCGACTGTTTTTAAAGGTGGATTCGATTCTACTGTTCATCTGAGTGAAGAGGCTCGCAACGCGAACGTTGCTATCCCATGGGCTATCATTTCTGCTACGAGTATCGCCAGTGCGATCGGATGGGGTATGCTCGTATTCGATTCGCAACTCATACGTTGGCATTGATGCGTCCTTGGAAGCTATCAACGTCGCGTTGGCGTTCAATATGGGTCAAAATACCGCTGATATTGCGTCTAATCCGATCGGACAGCCGTTGGCTACTGTACGATTCATCACGTTCTCCGTTGAAGCCCTACTAATGCGATGGGCATAGATATTCTTCAATAGTTTCGGCAAAACGGGAACATTGGCTCTTTGGTCGTTCCTTATCCTCGCTCAGTAATTTTTTCGTTTTATGTTGGGATTCATCGTGCTAACTTTCAGATAGGTACATGATGGGCGTGAGCTTTGTACGCATGATTTTTCCGTCTCATCAGTTGTTCCGTTCTGAATAATAGCCCGTTGCAGGTGACTACGACTTCGAGACAGATATTTGCGTTCAGTAGAGATGGTAAATGCCTTCGATCGACCCCCATGCACCTCGTTTACGTTGACACATCATCTTTAGGTGCCCTTCCCTTTTCAAAATTCCTATACCATGTACATCCGTCCAATTCCGTTCCTGTACGAGCCGTTTGGTTCGGCGGATTCATCGGCATCCTCATCACGCTCATCCCTCTTGCCGGTCCAGCAGCCAGCGGCGCCCTCTTTTCGTTAGCCGTCGTTGGACAGTATACAGCCAATGCTACTGTGATCACTGCGAGGTGGATTGGTGGACAGGAGTTCATTCCGGGACCGTTTTATTTGGGAAAACTCGTGAGTCTGGAGTGTTTGCTTTGAAAGAATTTGGATGTACTGAGATATTTGGACATAGAGTGGACCTGTGTCGTTGGTGGCTGTCGTTTGGATGTACTTTATGTCTGTCGTGCTTTTGTTCCCGGCTGAACCGGCTGTCGATGGTACGACTATGAATTGTAGGTTCCACTTCTCCTTATACCCGCCTGATTTATCTGATGGATCTGGAGATACTATCCTGGTATACGGAGGTGTACTAGCTCTCGCTGCGATTTACTACGCTGTTGCTGGAAGAAAGTGGTTCAAAGGCCCTGTTGTCACCGTCTCAATTGACGACGTTGTTAGTGAGCTGGGTTCTGAAGAGAAGGATGAAAAGGTTTGAAGTGTGTCGGAGATAATTATCTTGGTTTTATGCTACGCTTTGAGATGTATAGCTTCATTTAATTTGCGATCTTGCACCGATG
>RZIO01000017.1:89449-99451 GCA_004338095.1 Gloeostereum incarnatum
CCGTCGATATGAATGGTATGACTAATCGCAACGACGACCTAATCCCGAACCATCACTACCGTCTGCTCTTTTGATGCGTTTGCCATCCCTCTGAGCGCTATTCTAAACTTTATTTCTAGTTAAAATTGGGAAGCTATTCGTCTTCACTGATTTTGGGATATTAACCTTTGCCGAGCGCTCTGTAACGTGTCCTGCTGGCCAGATCGGGTTCTACCGACACCGTAAACCCCCTTCAATAAGTTGGGGTCAGGTCTGTGTAGTTTTAGAAAATCCTGATTGAAAGCTGATATCACTTTGACGCAGGACCCGTTCAATTCGGTTACGCGTTACTTGCAGGTCTCATGCAATCTATCTACAAAGGTTTTTATTCCCTGCCGTTGACATTCGTGTATGTCGGTGGTTATTGGTATCTGAATGGAGTTGACACCAATGCCGGCTGTCTAGCAACAATGTCCGACCTGACTGGTGTGAGACCAGCTTTTGAACCTGCGTCCTTCAATGCAGAAAAGGATCCGCGTTCTCTTGGGGAGATGTGGGTACCACTCATTTCCTGCGGAATCGATATTCCGGTCGAGCTGGTAAGGCTATCAGACCACCTATATAGCGTTTCTCGCTGACTTTTCTTCTCAGTTTCAGGTAGCTCTTGACCAGCTGATTCATCACCCCGAGCACAATTCTACGCTCATACTTCGCTCAGATGTGATCTCAGAATCTTCCTCTGACTTCCCTGAACTCGTTCCCCGTCTGGAAGGTCTAAAGCCACTCAAGTGCATCCACCGCAAGCTCCTAGCACGTCGTCCAGGTCGGGATGCTAGTCTAGAACAATACTGTACGATGTACGGAGCCGAAGAGCATCCCAACACACTCGTGCTCACGCCCATTATCCCGCCCGATGGGGCTCTGCCGTACTATCATCCTCGGGTCCACCATATCGCCTTCCGTCTCCTCCCGTCAGATGTGCTACGCATTGAGCTCGTACCTCTCCCCGAAACGCCGCTTGACCCGAATTCGCGATTGTACCGTACATCCCTGGCGCTTCTCGACGCTCTGCATCGGTACTGCTGGGGTGCGGTGACGAATTACCAGAAAAGAGTGAAGCACGATGTCGTGGTGGAGCGGGAGGCATATCAAGACCTGTACCTCGTGATGAGGGAGAGACATCGGCATTGGGTGGATGAGTGGAAGGAGGCAACGGATCCATTGAAGCATGTCTTTGAGGTGAGCATTGTTTTTTCCGCCTATGCTCTTGTGTTGATCGGTCAGTGAATTAGGATATCGGAATCGCAACGTTCCTCATACTGCTTTGGAAAGGCATGTACACGGAGCAGACTCCTATCGGCGAAGGAGAGGAATCGTGGAAGCGCTGGCCTCGTCCTCCTGGCGGGTTCGTTGACCTTGGGTAGGTCCCCGACTACTACTGTATTGTGTTCTTTGCGTTGAACCGCATTTTTTCTAAGCTGCGGCAATGCGTTGCTTACGCATATCCTTCTTTCCGAAGGATACTCTGGCACAGGGATAGACGTACGCGCACGTACCACCTGGGACGCCTACCCTCCTACTACTCGATCCCACCTCACCGTCGGCGCCATCAACCCCACCAACCCTGACAAGAGCAGTCTCCCCGCGGGCGCGTTTCTCATAGGCAACCACGCTGACGAGCTAACGCCGTGGATCCCAGTCCTCTCCACCCTCTATGGCGCATCGGGATACCTATCCATCCCGTGCTGTCCCTGGGCCCTGGACGGGAGATATGAGAGAGGGATGGATCTGTGGGAGGAGCAGGATGTGGCGACGTTGAATCTCCCTCCAGGTCCTCTGACAAGCAGTTATTCTTCTTATCGGATCTGGTTGGCTAGTCTGAGCGCGCATTGCGGGTGGGAGGTCGAGTGTGAGGTATTGAGAATTCCGAGTACGAGGAATTGGGCTATTGTTGGTAGGTGTCCGATTTTGAATCTTTCTAAATGCGGAGAGGCTGACCGGGGATCCTAGGACGGACGCGCGTAGGTGCGAACGCCGACGCAGAAAGGAATGTGGAGATGCTTTTGAGGCATGTTTCGTGAGAGGGGGATCTTTAAGACAAGAAAGCAGGAGGGGAAGGCTGGTAGATGTGATCATTAGTGGGTGTCGTTCTCTGTGACAGTGAACGTTGTTGAGTTCCGGATAGGTGGTACATATCAGAACAAATGCGATAATGTGTGGGCTGCCTGAAGGAAACATGCGTGCACTGCATCTCGATGCTTTATCCTCAACACCTCAACCACGGTTCGATCCCATTGTAATCAGTAGCAGCAATTGTAACGTTCTCGGACTCCTAGATGAGGACCTACTCGACGGGACTATCTCATTCACAATGTCGCGATGCTGGGGCAATGTGTACGCCGCGGACGCGAGATGCCTATGTAGTAAGGGTAAGAGAAGTCTGCGGTATGGGGTGCGACCCTCCAAACTGTTCATCGCGTTCGTCGAGGGAGGACCTAGTCGCGCCCCACGTTTCGGCATGGAGATGCCGTTAGACATGCCGAGCGGGACTTGAATATGTGGCGCAACTCCATGTACAACAATGAGTACGCCATAGCTGCCCAGCTTGAATCCATGCCAGGATAGTAAGGCACCATGCATCGCTCATATGATTCTCCACCCGACAATGATCCACATACCTGGAACTCTCACTTTTTCCCGATGAATTCGCGGTCCTTCAGCATCAGCATTTGGACTCGGCAAAATTACCCTTAGCGAATTCTCGTTCCTGGATCAAATGACTTCTTCCTGCCACTCTTCTCCATCCGCTGACTATCTCAGCGCAAAAGCATACTCGAGCTGCGCCCACCGGTCGCCACGTATAACCGATCGGCTGACCCTCAACGGAGCTATCAACATAACATAAGCGTAATATTTAAGAGCGCGTAGGATTGGAACCGTTTCTTTGCGCGCCTCTCTCTCTCGCTGACCTCTTTCAACATGGTTCTTCTCAAAGTATGGCTACCTCTGGTCTTCTCACTGTCCTTAGGAGGAGTCTCCCTTGCTGCGGAATGGGTACATTCACTCCTCTCCTTCGTTCCTTGCGCCCAACGCTCACACGCCGAAGCCCTTCGACGAAACTACTCTCCGTGCTCGGGACGGTTCTATCACCGCCAAATTCGTCTCATTTGGAGCGACGTTGACCGAACTTTGGGTCAAGGACAAGTTTGGTACAGGGCGAGATGTTATTCCTGGGTATGATGACAATGTACGTTCGCCTGACGCGCTCGCTTTTTTTCATTCACTCATTGCATCCATCCTGTAAAGAGCAAACTGTTAACTGATCCGGACCATCCCGTTTTCATAAGTTCACTTCTTTTTCCTTCTGAACGTCTTGTCTTGATTCCGATGAATACAATGCTATAGTGGGACGGTACGCGAATCGATTGAGGAACGGTGAGTCGGTCGTATCGTTCTTCTGTATGATATCTCACCTTACGGGCGGCTTCTCCTAGGAACGTTCTCCATCCCCATCACCAAGGAACCTCAGCCACCTGGCCCGGGTGTTTATCATATCCCCACTAATGATCATGATGGTATGCGCCCCACTGCTATGCTGCTCCGTCTTATATACCAATGTATTTATTCTTCTAGGACAGGTACGTCCATCCGGCTGACTAAGCCTCCTTTGGCTCAAACTCTTTACAGGTAACGCTCCACGGGGGTATCTACGGCTGGGATCGTCGTAACTGGACTCTTGTCCAAAAGACGGCGACCAAGGTGACATTCAAACACGTCGATACGGCGGATGAAGGTTTTCCTGGGAACGTTACTGCATATGTACGCCGCTGTTTTCCAGCTTCCCTATCCTAACGCTAACGGGGATATGCATCTAGATAACCCACGAGGTCCGCAATGGAGGGATATTAGAAACCAGCCTGAGGGCGAGTGCGACGGAGTTGACGCCGATTATGTTAACTCAGCATATTTATTGGTTTGCCCTGAGTCCTCTCCTCTTTCCTTTCTCATTGGTTGGTAGGAACTTGGACGGATTCCAAGAAGATACTATCCTCGATCATCACCTTCACGTAGACGCTTCGAAAGTATTGGCACTAGACGGGAACGCTATACCTACTGGAGACTTTGTTGACGTCTCGGGAACTCCGTTTGACTTTAGAGTTGGGAGTGGACGGAAAGTTGGGGAGAGGTGGGATGCTGCGATGAATCTTTGTGGACCAGGTATGTAGATACGCGTTAGAGTGGGAGTGGCGCTAACTAATGGACGGGGCAGGATGTCAGGGATATGATTCTTGTTGGATATACGACTCCTCTTCCAATGGAACGTCTCTCTGGAGTGATAAATCTGGAATTCGGTAATCACTCTCCTTCCTTTTGCCTTGCCTCATCTGACTCTCACCCGAAGTGTGGACATAACCACAAACCAACCAGCAGTGCAAGTCTACACAGCGTACTGGTTAAATACCCCTCGCAAAATCATCCACGGAGGTCCTGGAAAAGTGTACGGGAGATGGAGTGCGATTGCAATTGAGCAGCAGGGGTATGTGGATGCGATCCATGTACCGGAATGGGGCGTTGATCAGATTTGTGAGTCTCCCAATGTCTTTCAGGGGATTGTGTGTTGATGTTTCTGTAGATGGACCAGAGAGGGATTTCGAGTGGAGGTCGAGCTATAAGTTCTCTGTCGTTTAGGTTTGTGAGGGGTACGTATGCAACAATCTACACATTTGCAATTCTTTCTGTTGTGGCGTTTCCGGCAAATATTGGCTGAACGACTGATCTTGTCTACTAGTGTTTTGCCCTTCGATCCATAGTTGTCTGTAACACTTTCTAGCGAAAGATCATCGGCCACAAGCTGAAAGACAAGCATTATGTAAGTATTCATTCCGTCCAATAATCGCTACTATGAGGAAAGCGAAAACATGTCATCGTTTATAACACACGCTACCATTCGCTCCGACCGCTGCAGTGGGGCGTTCCGCCTGGCGGAGATTGGTTAGGTATTAGTTCCCGTGTGTTTGTAGTAGTCCTTCAGGCTATATATAACCACCATGTTCCCGTAGCGTTGGCCTCGCCGGCACGGCTCTCCCCATCTCACCGCGTCCTCGACAGAACCCTATCGCAAATTGAGTATCTCGATAGCACGGCTAGTGCGTAGCATCCATCACCGTGGCCAGCATAAATCGGAGTCTCAGAAGATGCTTCGAATTCCTATCGCCTACCATCAGCTCGTGGGGTAGTATGAGAGAGAGAGAGAAAGAAAGATGTGCCTCGCACACCTTCTTGGTCGATGAAACGCGGCTAGGACCAGGAGGGTTGAACATCCAGTCGAATACGGCGGCGCATCACATCCAGCAGCACGTAAACGCGTACTGAGCGTACAACTAGTCCAGATTCGACGGCAGTTGGATGCCTAGACATGTTCGTTCCTATCAGTCAACGAAAAAGGAACTCTGGAGGAAACGTACATGTCTTAGCTGGCATACATTCAGGGGCAAGATGAAACTGGACGGATTTCCAGCGCCGGCGTTCGTTGCACACCTCCGCAATGTGAGAGCGAAGACATCGAAGTTTTCATAGTCGACGCCAATATACAGCGTCAATAGGGACTTTCCGCTCAACGAGAGGATCTTTATGAGTTTAAAAAGTGGCATCTCGTGCTCGACGGTCATTGGACCACAACTGCCGATTTGACACTGAAGCCGAGCGCCACAAGTAACAGACTTTCCCCAAGGTCAATCCCGGGAGCTCTTTGCGGCCATTCCGCGCGAAAACATTCCTCGCGTTGACTAGGAAGATCTCAGCGAGAATGTCCTCGGGCAGCTTCCGAATTGGGGTAAGAAGCGAACGGAACCTTTCGGTCATGATATCCAACTCGTCGCGCTTGTCCTGCAGAGAGCTTAGCAGAATTTTGATTCGGGCCAATTCTGCATCCAAACGCTCCGCTTCAGTGGCGATCTCTGCCAGAAAACCGTTAATTTGAGCCTCCTCCACGTATGAAACGCGCTCATAAGCGCGGAGTCGCTCGCTCACATCAAATGGTGCTTTACGAAGCTTCGTTTTGAAGTGTCCTCCGCATTCAAGACACGTCATGGGCATTTGAGCAGTGGTGGCATAAAGCGCTGTCTGGGCTTGGTCTGTGTATTGTGTAGAACAAGTTGAATATTCTACTCGGAACGATGAGGTACATGGCACTTACAAAGTTTAGAAGACTAAACCTATATGGGATTACAAGATGATGAGAGACAGTCGAGACGCACTGAAAGAAAACTCGTATTTACTTACATAATTCAACAGCGACACCCACGTGTATATTTTGAAATGAAAACTGTACTACAACGGGTGGCGCCGCACTGTCTGAACTTGTTCTGAAAGGTTCTGAATCGGCCTGAACTTTTCTAAAGGCGAAAGAGCGCTCCTGTGTCTTCATTGAGAAGCTGCTTATTATATTCGTACTTCGTGAGAAATCTTAGATTGAGATTCTTTCAGATTACAACAGAAGTACGATGATCTTGTAAGGGGTTTCTTTTAATCCTCTAGACATATTGACCTCGAGTATGGTATGTTAGGCATTTGATGCGGTGCGAAGAGTAAAGCGGACAAACTAAAACGCCTGGTTGCTAAGCTCACACTTGCCGCCGATAACGTCTGCTATCATCCAAAAGGCAGACACACCAACTATATAACTAGCGATCAGGTCGCAGGATATTTAAAATTCGTCAAAGAGACGTACGAAGTCAACAATTTTCCTAATCAGAATCGTCGTCCGGCTCCGACTCGGGGGCTGCTCCCACCTTGGGCTTCTTCGCCTTCGGCTGCCTCCCCTGAACGACAATATCCA
Organism: Gloeostereum incarnatum; assembly: GCA_004338095.1. Classification (NCBI taxonomy): domain Eukaryota; kingdom Fungi; phylum Basidiomycota; class Agaricomycetes; order Agaricales; family Cyphellaceae; genus Gloeostereum; species Gloeostereum incarnatum. The sequence goes on from RZIO01000017.1 coordinate 96,267, forward strand.
GCTTCTGCCCTCTTACCTGCCCAACAATCTTCTTCAACGAGTCCGCCGACTTTTTCAGCCAGTGTCGGGCGAGGATACGCACCCGAACCCTCTTCAACCGCGCCACTTCTCCTTGATCTCCTGGACTCCATCGAGACTTGATCATGGCAAGGAAGATCTTGTCCGAGAAGCCATCAAAGGGCCCTTCTTCTGCGATAATAAGGTCCAGGTGCGTGAGGCGGGGCATAACAAGCCGCGTTATGTCGGACGACGATCTCGCTGTCATACCCTCGAATAGGCTGTCCGCGCCGGCATTGGCGGGTGCTCTCCGTGTCTTGCCGTATGGCTCCTTCAAGTAGTCATGGAACGTTAGCTCCCTCAGCGATGTAAGAGGCTCAAAGAAGACGAGGAGGTCTTTCTGGGGGATGCCGACACGGTTTAACACCAGCTTTGTTAAGGTGGACAGGGAGCGTGATGCGAATGAGCAAAAAGACGCCGCAGCGTCAATCTTAGAGATGGAAAGTGTCTCGAGGGCAGGAAGCGTAAGATTTTTAAGTAACGCGTTGATTGCCCTGTCGCAGCTGGATGAATACGTCTCGCCAGAGAGTAAGAGAGATGTGAGAGATGGCGAGACGACGGGATAACACTCCGAGTCGTTGTCTCCTACGAAGGAACACAACGACAGATGGCAGAGGGATGAAGAGCTGTTGATGACTGAAAGTACATCGCAGATCTGAATCCCTTGGCCGTGAAATGATGTTAATTGTGACCAGGGGAGCTTTAGAAGCATGGGGCGAAAGTAAGTGGTAGATATTTCCCTGAGTTTGGGTGCAATTTCAAAGGCTGTGTTGAGCTCATGGGGCAGAGAACTCGAATATTCTCGGGCATCCCAGGAAGAAAAAGAGGCGGACTCTAAGAGAGGAAGCTGGCCCCGAAGCAGAGCGCATTCTTCGGCGGTGAAGCACCCTGTATAAATTCGAAACTTCACCGATTTCCAACGCTGGCGTTCCTTGCAAGCTTCAACAAACAAATCGTGCAGTGAGGAGCCAGCTCTCAGTAAATCCATGGATAGAGTTAACGGCGCATTCTTGCTCAATGATAGAATGTGCCTGAATTTCGAAGCCGATAACTTGTCGTTGTTGACTGCGATATTCGACCATAGCTGCCGATTGGACGTGGAAACTGAGTGCCAGAAGGAGCAGACCTTCCCCAATGTCACTGCAGGGAATTCGAAGCTCCCGTCGTAAGAGAAGGTATTCTGTGCGTCGACTAAGAAGATCTCAGCAAGAATGTCCATAGGCAGCTTGCGAATAGGTGCAAGAAGCGATCGGAATCTCTCGGTCTTGTTGTCCAGCTCGTCGCGCTGGGCCTGTAAAGAGCGTAAGATGGCTTTCATTCGGGCCAATTCGGCATCCAAACGCTCCGCTTCAGTGGCGATCTCCGTCAGAAAGCCGTCAATCTGGGCCTCCTCCACGTTTGAAGCGCGCTCATAGGCGCGGAGTCGGTCATTCAGGTCAAAGGGTTCTGGGCGAAGCTGTGTTTCAAAGTGGCTTCCACATTTTAGGCATGCTATGGGCACGTTGGTCAACGGTGGCATAATATGCTAGAAAACGTTAGAAAATAGGCGCCGAGTTGAAGTCAGAAAAACGTTACTAACAGATGTTCGCAGGAATAGAATATGGGTTACTCGGTATGTTTGGAAGTAAAGCGCCGAAATAAATGGTCAGTTTTAAACGTTAAGGGCCAACGATGCGGCACGTGACGTCAGCAATATGCAAATAATTACAAGAGTAAATACAGACAAACACAGTGCGTCGCCGCAAACAGGCTTTGTTGGCTCGGACGTAAGGCGAAGTCCATGGCCAGAGACTTATGGTCTATCCTGATGGAGGAGAGAGAGAGAGAGAGATCAGCATTTATTAGCCGCAACATTTCACATGGTGGGAAAAGACGCGGCGGTCTATCTACTTGGTGCTACAAAAGCTGCTACAGCAGTGACCAAAGGGACTATTAGTGTCTAGCATCCGCCGTTCATGCTGTGGTGGTAGAGCATTTGATATCAGGAGTAGTGGAGGGGAGGGGCTAGGCAGCAAGGAGCAAGGAGCTAAAGGTGGTCAGGTGTTCAACGCCAACCTCAGCTGGGTTCATACAGCGAAACCCGACAGTGAGATCCATACAGAAATACACCCTCCCTCACAAACCGTCGCGCGATTGCACCGCTTGAGATCATGAGAAGGTATGACGTGAAGACTGGTCTGCCATCCTGTTGTCTCCGCCTCTCTAGCCCATCCAAGGAACAGAGTTCCCTCTTACCCATAATGTCTTCCCCTGTGAGCCCCTCATTCCACCTTGTCAGCTCTTCAACCAGCGGCAGGCGCTCAGCCGCACCTGTCACTGGGGCGCGGTGTACAACGATACGGTGCCAAGGCTTGTCGACGTCTGTTAGCCGTAACGTGTTGCGAACCGCACCCCAGATCTGTTGGTGAGCGCAAGTTGCGCACCAGTGGAAGGAGCTTGGGCGTGGAGGATAAGGTTGTTGCCCCCAGATAAGTTGACCCGCGAACACGACAAGGTCCTTTGATCGCTTTATTCAAAGCGTCACGTAGCCCTGACGGGTCAGGGAGGGATTGGACGGTGGGGGGGTTAGGGAAATGTAGGATTGGAAGCCGAGACGATAATGGCGAGTGCGATGGCCCCGAAGCCATCTTCTTGGCTGGCTCCGGCTCACGCAAATTGGGAGTAGATTTCTTCACCGCAGGTTGGGAAGGTACTGTAGAAGCGTCGCTAGGCTCCTGTGTTGGTTTCATGGTGCGAGCTATCATGGAGGAGAGCATGCTCCTATCCGTACTTCCACAAGAGCGGATAATGGGTCGTCCTTCGCTCCTGGGTTGCGTGAGTGATAGACGTCGGATTTCGTCTAAAAGATGTGGCTTTACGCAGTCAGAGAAGCTAAGAACACGTACGTGACATGTCTCATGTCTCAGTACAACACAGCTACGGCCGGCGAATCTGTTTACCTGAGAGTTTGCTAAAATCCACATGTGTTGCACAGGTCCGGATCCATTACTAACGGAAAGAGGATTCAGGATCACTCTGAAATCGCGTTGGAATCTATAGGATTCAGAAAAAAAGTCGATGGCGTACTTACACGAGGAGGAATGGAACTCAAGTACCTTGTTCTTCAAGCGTTACTCCTCACAGTGAGA
>RZIO01000017.1:99483-132632 GCA_004338095.1 Gloeostereum incarnatum
TGAGAGTCAGAGGTCGGGATCAAAAACGGCGACATTTAGTTCCGATCGCCATCAAAATCATGACAAATCCTGTGCTCCTTCCCACTCTGTCCCCGCTCACCGCCTTAAATTTGGGAACGCTCCACAATGACCACCGACACCGCCCGCAAGCTCTCCGATATATCAAGTTAAAATACATTACAGCACATTTGCAGTGACTGGAATAAGCAAGGAGTAAGTCAAATACTCCTTGGTTCTACGCGCGCACCCTAACGCGTGTGTTTTTCAGTTCTTAAGTTTATTGTATTCAGTAGAACTGCCTATTTTTCTATCGTATCTTAAATCCGTCAGAATACCCCTCTAGATCCACCTACCCATGCTTCCATTGCGCCCAAGACGCATTTAGCCTTTTTCAACTATTCAAAGTTACGCCCTTTTTTGCCTTCCCTTGCAGGGTGGACAGCCACGGAGACGCAGATCAGACCTCGTTCCAAAGGTTTATCCGCTTCTGGTGGCTCACCTGGACTGCCCATGTGTCATCGGAGTCAAATTTCGCTCTTGTCTTTTGTACTTTTACCCTCACTCCTTTCCGTGTATATCCCCCACCATTATGGCTCCCCTCAGCCTTCAAGAACGGACCATCGACAACACCTTGGGTGCCGTGTTCCTTGGTATTTTGGGCGCGTCGATGTGAGCGTTGGGAGATCTGATTAGCGTGCTTATCGGAGCTGATATCGTCGGACAAGGCTCTATGGTATAACTAGTCTGCAGGTGTACCTTTATTATCACCACTATCCTCGGGATTCGCTCCTTCATAAAGTTTCGGTGAGTTTTACTTGTAGGATATCCCTTTCCAGAATCCGTATTGACGTGCTCTCGTCAGGTTGGACTTCTCTGGTCAGTCCCGATGCGCGCTCATTGACTCTCGCCGGCTGATCCATCCTCAGGACACTTGATACGTTCCACCAAGCGCTTACGATACATGCCGTATATTACTACATGGTGACGGGGTTTGGAAACTTGGATGCGTCTGTCAATATTGTTTGGTGCGTCTCCGCTTATGTGCTATATCCTTCATTTCGCTCATAGGGATACCTAGGTCCATCAAGGTGTTGCTTCTTTAACTGCATCTTGTACCCCCAGTAATCTGATACCGCTTCGCTGACAGCTCCAGGTTGCTGTAGTAGTGAGTTGGCAGAGCGATCTCGGCAGCGTCTTCTCCTGACTGTCTGTATTCAGGTGGCAATTATCCTCATCGTTCAAAGGTAAATATTGGTCTATTTTCATGTTCCATAAGTCTCATTCTCATCCCAGCCTTTACGGCGTTCGAGTGTGGATTCTCAGTGGTTTTCATCGCGGCATTCTCGGATATCTTGTTGTGAGCGTTTGATGTTCTGTAAACTTACCCAATATCTGCCCTAATCACGCGCCTCAACGATAGATCGGCGTTGTGGCGGCTGGATGCGGTGAGTAATGCTCTGCTCCTGAATAAGCTCACTCCGTTGACGGTCTCCTCCTTCCCTGCCAAGGCCTTGGAATAGGTGAGCTTCTGGCGTTTTCTACCTTACGAAGTCATAGTCTGACTGGTTCTTATCAGTGTTTGCATACGAGATGTGTGTTTCCTGACCTTCGCTTGCTGAAGAATCATTCTGATACCTGCCTTCGAGTTACCGAACAGACACTTTCGTGGGACTCGATCGTATCGCTGTTCGTGTCCTTGCTCTTTCGTACCTCTCCTCCGTACTCATTTATCCGTGAAGTGGGCCGTTCAAGCCTCACTAGCATCGGCAACGTCCATCGACTTCTTTCTTTCCGGAGCCATGTGCTATTATCTCTGGATCAGCCAGACGAAGGGATTGGATGTCGAAGAAAAGTAAGAGAATGGTTGCTGTTCTCCTCGTTCACGTCACTGAGTTCTACAGCTTGAACTCTCGAATCTCTGTGATCATGCAATTCTCTTTGAGTTCTGGATTGATCACGAGGTACGTCATTCTCTTCTGTTCTTCGTATCCCAGCCCTGACGGCCCTGGCGTCCTAGTACTTGTTCTTTGGCCACACTCTTTACAGTAAGCTCTGTCGACATTTCTTGTGTACCGTAACGATTTATCGTGGTTATCTCAGTATATCCTTCTTCCGCATACTCTTATATTCCTGGCGCTGGAGTTCTTGCTCACTAAGCGTATGTTTTTGTCCCTCGGTCTTCCCTCAACCGCTTTTGCTTACGCAGGCGGTGTAGTCTACGTCGGTTCCTTCTTCGCGATGCTGAACGCCCGACAACGAAGAGACATCTCCTCGCGGGAGGGGACGGAAGTAGTCATCGGATTGGGCCAAAGTCTCAGGTTCAACGTGCGTACATAATGCCTTTGGCATCCTTTTTTTCTAAGCACGCGTTTTAGCACTCCAGCTCGGATAGCAGCAGCGGGAGCAGTAGCCCCAAGATCACCGATAGACAACCAAAGCGGGCATCTTACGCGGTAACATGGTGAATGGGAAACGTTAATTCGAGTTGTATCGTTTAGGTTTTGTATCATCTCACCCTCCTTTGTTGTACCGGTTGTTTTTTGGAATGTATTTTGGAGCGCCACCGGGATGGCGAGCTCCTGGATTCTTATTTTCGGCTACCGTCTCTCCCTGTGAAATGGGTTTTGAGAAACACTTGCCACGCCGTATTTGTCTGTATTTACCACAGAGTGTCTTATTTGCATATTGTCGACGTCACGTGCCTCATTGTATCCCTCTCAGTGTGACATGTCACTTTCACCGTCAGCACACCATCGACCCCATTGGCCATTAAACATTTAAAACTGACCATTTATTTCGGCGCTTTACTCCCAAAAATACCGAGTAACCCATATTCTATTCCTGCGAACATCTGTTAGTAACGTTTTTCTGACTTCAACTCGGCGCCTATTTTCTAACGTTTTCTAGCATATTATGCCCCCGTTGACCGACGTGCCCGTGGCGTGCCTAAAATGTGGAAGCCACTTTGAAACACAGCTTCGCCCAGAACCCTTTGGCCTGAATGACCGACTCCGCGCCTACGAGCGCGCTTCAAACGTGGAGGAGGCCCAGATTGATGGCTTTCTGACGGAGATCGCCACTGAAGCGGAGCGTTTGGATGCCGAAGTGGCCCGAATGAAAGCCATCTTATGCTTTTTACGGGCCCTGCGCGGCGAGCTGGACAACAAGACCGAGAGATTCCGATCGCTTCTTGCACCTATTCGCAAGCTGCCTATGGACATTCTTGCTGAGATCTTCTTAGTCGACGCACAGAATACCTTCTCTTACGACGGGAGTTTCAAATCCCCTGCAGTGACATTGGGGAGGGTCTGCTCCTTCTGGCACTCAGTTTCCACGTCCAATCGGCAGCTATGGTCGAATATCGCAGTCAACAACGACAAGGTATCGGCTTCGAAATTCAGGCACATGCTATCATTGAGCAAGAACGCGCCGTTGACTCTATCCATCGATGTATCGGGAAATGACACCTCACTGCGCGATCTGTTTGTCGAAGCTTGCAAGGTAAGCCAACGTTGGAAATCGGTGAAATTTCGACTTTCTCCAGAGTGCTTCGCTACTGAGGCATGCACTACGCTTCGAGGCCAGCTTCCTCTCTTAGAGTCCGCCTCTTTTTCTTCCTGGGGTGCCCGAAAATATTCGAGTTCTCTGCCCCATGAGCTCAACACAGCCTTTGAAATTGCACCCAAACTCAGGGAAATATCTACCACTTGCTTCCGCCCCATGCTTCTAAAGCTCCCCTGGTCACAATTAACATCATTTCACGGCCAAGGGATTCAGATCTGCGATGTACTTTCAGTCATCAACAGCTCTTCATCCCTCTGCCATCTGTCGTTGTGTTCCTTCGTAGGAAACAACGACTCGGAGTGTTATCCCGTCGTCTCGCCATCTCTCACATCTCTCTCACTCTCTGGCGAGACGCATTCATCCAGGTGCGACAGGGCAGTCGACGCGTTACTTAAAAATCTTACGCTTCCCGCCCTCGAGACACTTTCCATCTCTAAGATTGACGCTGCGGCGTCTTTTTGCTCATTCGCATCACGCTCCCTGTCCACCTTAACAAAGCTGGTGTTAAACCGTGTCGGCATCCCCCAGAAAGACCTCCTCGTCTTCTTCGAGCCTCTCGCATCGCTGAGGGAGCTAACGTTCCATGACTACTTGAAGGAGCCATACGGCAAGACACGGAGAGCACCCGCCAATGCTGGCGCGGACAGCCTATTCGAGGGTATGACAGCGAGATTGTCGTCCGACATAACGCGGCTTGTTCTGCCCCGCCTCACGCACCTGGACCTTATTATCGCAGAAGAAGGGCCCTTTGATGGCTTCTCGGACAAGATCTTCCTTGCCATGATCAAGTCTCGATGGAGTCCAGGAGATCAAGGAGAAGTGGCGCGGTTGAAGAGGGTTCGGGTGCGTATCCTCGCCCGACACTGGCTGAAAAAGTCGGCGGACTCGTTGAAGAAGATTGTTGGGCAGGTAAGAGGGCAGAAGCTGGATATTGTCGTTCAGGGGAGGCGGCCGAGGGCGATGAAGCCCAAGGCGGGAGCGGCCCCCGAGTCGGAGCCGGACGACGATTCTGACTAGGAAAATTGTCGACTTCGTACGTCTCTTTGACAAATTTTAAATATCCTGCGACCTGATCGCTAGTTCTATAGCTGGGATGAAGCTGTGATGTGTCTGTCTTTTGGATGATAACAGATATTAGCGGCGGCGAGCCTAAGCTTAGCGGCCATTAGTTCTTCCGCTTTACTCTTCGCACTGCATCAAATGCCTCAAGTAACATACTTGATGTTTACTACCAAGAAGAAACCTAATAAAATCTGGGTCCATGTCTTCGACATGGTGACGTTCAAGAAACGTTGAAGCCTTGAAGTTGAGTTTGAGTACAAAATCTTTGATCCGGGCGGCCTGCACCATCATCACATCACTCACTTCCTGGCTCGGTAGGAGTAATTTCGTGTGTGTGTGAGTACATCTTCCATGTAAAGTGGACCGTTGCTTGGTGGACCGTGGAAGTTGGAACGAACATCTCCCAGCAGTCTTCGATCGACATCCCCCCACGGAGCTGACGATTCATGTCAGGCTCATCGACGTACCGGAGAGGAAATCTGCACAAGCGCTGGTCATTGATGGGTCCGCCAGAAGGTCTGAGACATTTTCAGCCACATTACACGTGATCCTAGGCTTTGAAATTGCACACACGAACCTCGGACTCATCCCACTTCAATCCCACTGTCATGGAGCGCTCCCAGGCAGACTTCTTGGCGAACTTTCTTGGAGCTTCCGGGCCTCCTACTTTTGAACGGCTAGTTAAATTCGGACATCTTTCTCTTCGCCAGGGAATGCCTACGTCGCAGGAAGAGTTTAATAAATCGATATTTGGGATGACTTACAAAGCGCTATCGACATATCCTCCCGACGGTCGCACCCTGAAAATATGGAGATCAGAAGTCCCCTTTTCAGATTGCGAACTGTGTATGGCCCTAGCGAAGGGGGTCGTGTAAACGCCGTCTTGATCGCGTGGAGTGCGTCAGATGTCTGGAGATAGCCAGGGACAACTTGTGTTCTGGCTTTCCCACCTTGACATGCTCCCATGCGCACGAGTTCAAGACCTGGTTTATGCAGAAAACGATGAACTGCACGGACGATGATATAGACTGTTATGATTCAATGGCAAGCAGACCCCCTTGTGTTTCATGCGTCTTTAAGCTGATATTATCGCATAGGTGCAATCTCAGACTGTAAATCGCTCTAAATTATACGACAAGAGGATAATTCTCAATGGCGGTAACAACTCAGCAGTTGCGGCGCTTTCTGAGGCTGCGGCCGCCCGAGATCGACTGGAGCAAGAGCGGAATTCCCTCCAGCTTTAGCTGACAGCTGTTTCGGAGCGGTTAGACTCTGCCCCTGCAGAGAAGTTCAAGGCTGACGAGGAACATTTGGCTGAAATGCAGGCAGGAGTTCAATGCGAAGCTCGATTACAACGCGCTCAGGCTGATGCGAGTGACAAGGAGAAGACGATTGTAGCACTGCGGAACCAGATAAAAATTCTGAAGGAGAGGACTCCTGCGGCGCATCCCAACGAGATGGAGCTACAGAGTCAGATCGAACGAGTGCAGCAGGAGCGCGATCGGTATAAACAGGATGTGTTCGCTCTCTTGGGGCGCTTTCGGGAGCTGTCCAAGATATCCTCCGAGCAGCCGGAGCCGGGGCCTTCTTTCGATTAGAAGTGTTTCTTTTCCGCTCTAGTCGAATTGGAATGTCGTTAGCCTTCTACATATGTATCGACATGTCTCGGAATGCAGACTAGGGAAGCTAGACGTCGACGAAAGGCTATTCTACGTATAAAATTACAACTCGAACCGCAATTACAATACTGTGGAAACAGCCATCTGTACGTCCCAGGATTCTTCAACTTCACGCCCCAATACTTGTTCGCCCGGTGAGTGGCAGGATTCGTCAGAAGCATCAACAGCAGGTCGTTCCCATTCTTGGCGCCTTCCTCCTATATACCACACTTCCATCCCCTTCGATTCCATCACATCGAGATAGACAAGGATCTCCTCGAGTTTGTGTCTGCCACCAACGATCGGGTCGTTAAACCTGGTTCTCGGCCACTTTTGAAATCGTTGTCCGGACGTCTCCGGCTCCAAGAACAAATTCAAAAGTATGCGGCGTATGGGGTCGGAAACGGAAGGATTTGAGCGGGATTTGCACGCGCATTTGATTCCGTCGGGTTCGAGGTCCTCTTGACGATGCTCAGTGATTTTGATAGGATTATCGAACGACGCCGTCAGCTCCTCGTCCTTGGAGACGTCGCGAATTGCGTAGAGCTGCCCAGAGAAGGTGACGATATCCTATCTCCCTTTTGTGTTCGGACCACAGCTGTGAACGCTCTCAGTACGCACAAGAATGCAATGAGTGTCAGTACGCACTGTGATGAAGCCGAGACAGGTCCTTGAATACGCCGGTATGGATCGTCAGGCACTGAAATCAAAACAATAAGTCTATGGAATGGCGGGCAAAAGCCGTATACGATAGCTACCTCTATCTTTATCATGAAGAGGTACTTGGAATCCATTCGTCCGAACGCGCCCCATGATAGGGCCACTGCCGTCGTGCTCGTGGCTGTTCGGCATCTCCATGAAAGACTTCTTCCACTGGGGAGGAAGACGCCCGAAGGCAAGTTGAAGCTGTTTCTCTCCCAGTGAAAAAGTGCGGCCTGCTTGATCTCTTCCGGAGTCCAGCTCGCAGAGACTCCGTAGCTGTTCTGAGGCGTGAGTCTAGCGCTCGCCGGCACAACCATGAGAGCACGTTCAGACACAATCAGATCGCCCATCTTCATGTCCTCAAGAGCAAACATGGTCAATCCTTTCCCGTGAGCGCCACGAATCTCATATTTCGGGGTGCCGGAAGCGGGGCGAACGACAGGCTTCGGATGTCGTTTTGAAGATCATCCGCTGAGAAGGCATTCGGACCATCCATCTGGGACGTCATCAGGAGTGGCGTTCAGATACTGAGGTGGTTACATAGACATAACAAGAGAATCATCAGGATAGTCAAGTGTCCGACCGTGTCTGAGTTGAAGTGAACATAGTACCGGCTCATGATCAGAAGGAGGACCTAGAGACAAGGATACGAACCGTTGGATATAAGATATGTCTCTCACTTGGTTCTAGTCACCATAAGATAGCTTTTCGAGTCCTGCAAGCTTCTGGGCGAAGTTTTCCATAACATCTGGGGCCACAAAACCGTCAACTCAGTGAAGTGGAGGTCGTGTTTCAAATAAAATGTCACCATCACTGAACAACTGCGCGCTGTTCTTGGCACTTGACCTGTCTACCATTTTGGCAGACCGTGGATGAAGAAGGCCAAGAGACGGGGAGCCGAAACGAAGCCGACTTTGCTCATCGACGAGAAGTCAACAGCAGTAAATGTGGCCCCACCGTGATCCACACTGATGGATGGCGCGAAAGTTGAGGGGAAGCGCATCGGAAGCACGCCGACGTACACAAGATTAAAGAAAGGCAGGTAGTAGAATAAGACAACGACAAAGTCAGGAGAGGTCCTAAGATATAAATTATCTCACGAAAAGCACGAAGAGGACCTTTAGTCTTCTTCATCGTCCGGTACAGTTTTATAACCTCGAGATAACTTTCAGGAACAAGAGCCTGGCTCCCGTCAAATTCCCGAACGACAACAGCCCAGCCAAGACCTCCGCCACGTCCGACAACTCTGACTATCTGACCCTCATCCAAGCTCATCTCTGCGGCGCCCTCACCCTCGAAAGAGTATACGGCTCGATAAATTCCGGGATACAGGTCATCGAGGGGCTTTTCCCCGACCTCCTCAGTCGGTGTTAAAGGATCCATGTCATTTCTACCTGGAACCGTATCGTCTAGAACAGCATTCGAGGATGACGAGGAAGGTGAAAAGCCATTGTTAAAACTGCCCACATTCCATCTCCATTCATCATCGCCACTTTCCTCCTCGGTATCAGGATCATCGTCCGCAGCATCACGGAGATCACGGCTCAGAAACGAGGGTCGACAAGCCTGAGGAACGTCTTGCCCCAACCCATGATGTCGATCATCCGACGCGGGAAACGCGAAGTCACGAATTTTTACTGGGACAATGTGTGGCGTAGACGGGAGATGGGAGATGGATAGCTGCGAGTGGCGCTTATTATCAGAGGTACGTGTCGTTCGGACAGAGGAGCGCGAGGGAGAGGGTGGGGCAGGTCTGGATGATGTTGGTGTCCTTGGGATAGACGAAAGGGATGCAGAAGATGCCCGTTTCTCCGTGGACGCTGTTGACTGCATGACCTTCTTTTTTGGCGCGGGATGTTTTAGAGCAAATTCGTGATCACCCACTATCGGTGGTGGTAGAAAGCTGGATGAAGGGGATGGGAATGGGGAAGCTGATGGTAGCGTATCGACTGAGAGTGATAGTGGCGCTCCTGGGGTGGATTATGAGCCACAAAATGATTGATAGATGGTAAGGCGTACCGTGGATAGACATCATCATCCAAGCGATAGTTCCCGAAATTTATACGTGCGGTATCTGAAAGGGCGCTTTCAATATTCATCGCTCTTTCTCTTGGTCGCCATGGCACCGTCACTGTGGACCCCAATGCGTACCTCTGCCAATAAGCCTTTGTGCGGGATGAAAGGTTCGTGTTCAATTCTTTGTACGCAAATATCAGTAAGAATCCCTGATATTCAAGATAAATGAATCCAGAAAGAACGCACTCGGCGACGGTAGAAAGAAAAGAAAATGTTACTCCACGTGGCACAATGTGACGTATCGCGTCGGGGACCGGCTGATGCGGACGGCGATATGCCGTAGGTCCGGCGGAACGCTTTCTTAGCGGATTGGGAACGGATGGAATTTTGGATACCTTTAAATAGCGAACCAAAGATAAAGGCAACTGCTGACTCGACGATCCGCAATCTTCGCTTTTCCATGTCTATCTATGCTCCTCCGAAAAGCACTACCCATTCTCAGGCCGCGCTCCTTTCAGTGGCACGTCAGGCTAGCTTGTATTCAAGAACACACAGCTCCCCGAGATCAAAAACTTTCTTCAAAACCAAGCCAGATTTCTCTCTGTATGCCTATCAGTGTGAATAGCGAGCGGAGCAAATCGAAGCTTGCCCGATATGAACGAACGCCTCATACGTCCTCTCCTTTCCGTTCGTCATGGCAAACATACACTTGGTGGAAAATCAGAAATGAAAGGCGACACAGAGGATATGTCTTACTATATCCATACGATAAGGGCGTAATCCACCACTACCGTAGTTCGGGAGAAGAGGCTTCGGCGCCTGACTCGAATCAGGAAGCTATCAACAGAAAGGTCCGGTCCCAGACGAACCTTTTCCAGTAGGGTAGGATTATCCCCGTCTCCATGTAGATGCTGGACTACCTGTTCATCTGGAGAGGAAAACGTCGCCATCGTCTCTCGAAAGAACGAATATCTTAGACACCCACGCAATAGCAAACGACTTCTCGGCGTCATAACGCTTGCGACGTTACGAAGGATTGTAACCGCCTCCGCGTCAGGCCAGTCGTGTATGATAAACTTCATCTAGACTGGCAATGAGTATAACTGAAACGCAGTCGTGGGCCGACATACATAGTAGATATCTTGATCCGGGACAGGACTCTCTTTCATGAAGTCAATAGGCACAAACTTAACTTGCTCAGAATCCAGCGCTTGAGGGAAACTGGCCTTCCAGAACTAACGAACGTGTCAGCCGTTGAACTCTTTTCAACGTACAAAGACATTTACCTCACGAGCTCGATCGAGAGTCTCTGGGCGGTCCTGCAAGGTCGTCTGGAGCTTGTAGCACTTAGCTAGGACCATCGAATTTTCTGATAATCCAGCACCGATATCGCAGAATTTAGCGCCTTCCGTCCATGGTAGACCTATTAGCAGAATTAGTATAAACAGACACTGTCGGTCGAGGAAGCCAACCTGTTACAAAGCAGGTCGCCCCAAAGATCGCACTTCCTCCAGTCATGGCTCGGCTGAACATCTGGTATGGAATATGTAGCAACCCTTCGCAAAGAAAAAAGCTTGCTTGCCTCGTGGTCCTCAGGCTACGCCACCTAAATCAACAGATGACTCAAGTATCAACCTGAATAACTTACATGACCGTGGAGATATTCGAACCATTCCATCCCCTCCTCCTTCATAGCATACACCAGAGGTGACCTTTCAGGGGTATTCGCAAGTCCAAATTCCGGGTGCACCATCGTATCAGCAATAGCGAATAGACCTTTCCAGCCATGGATAGCACCGATGCCAATGACCGCAGAGATGTCGTTTGAAGAGACCAACGTATATGACAACCTGTTGTTCGCAAAGACGTCCTGTTTGACTGTCGCGCACTCACTCTTAGCCGGAAGAAGACGAGTGAATCTGGCACAATACCTTCAACAAAGCACCCAGTTGAAGCGAGAGTCCGTAGAACACGACTCAGCTTCTCAGCGTCGATTGTCTCTTTCAGTCGACCGACGAGATCCTTTACGTGCAGGCCTTCGGGAGACTCTTGCAAGATGTCGGGGATCTTGAGGCGTAGAACGACCTTGACGCAGGACATATCGACCATTGCCATGGCACGCTTGCGCTCGGACATCAGTTGCACAAAGATTGGGATGAAGAGCATCAGTGTACTCACGTCGTACATGGTTCCCATAGACTGGCACAGTGTATCACACAGTAGCCCGCACGCACCTTGGAGCAGTCGAGTAGCCTTCATGAGACCTAAAGCGTCCGATGCAAAGTCCATCGGATGAGAATCTTTCAAATCGGGGTCAGGGACTCCATGACCGGCACGCTCGTATTCTGCGATGGCGTCGTTGGTTGCTTTGTTGATGAGGTCCAGGAGGGTTTGAATTTTCTGTTTGGATGGAGTTGTCATGACGGTGATAGGCTTAGGGTCACTGTGGGTGTCGAGGCTTTTAAATACGCGCGATGTCAACGTCAACTGATCATAGAATCTGGAAGTTCAATCCCGAGAAGATGCTGGCCCAGCCGAGAACGCCATTCCATACGGCCGTGATCACAGAAAAGAGAATAGCACCGATAAGCCGGAGACCTTCGTTACCAAGTATGGAGCAAACTGTTCAAGAATCGAATGCCGCTTATAATGCGCCCGTAATATTGCACAAACACACCATTCGTATAAATAGAAGTGCCTCCAAAATAGCGAGGGTTCAGTTTAATTGTTGAAGTACTTACACGTTTGATGGCTGTATAAAGGATGTCCTTGTGCCCACGTTTGAGCATGGGTCATGGAAGAAGATAAAACTTGCCACGTGGACAATATGGATGAGGCACCAACCGTACATATTTGCCAATTGCACTCGATGTGTCGGGAAGTATGTAGGGTGAATCATTAAGCATACAAAAAACCATGGACCCCTCTCAAATATTCGACTCGTCACTAAGGTAGCTGCTGGGAAGGAAGGCTGTGGCACCGATGTGGCGGTCAAACAGAAGACGCCTCATTTTGTATTTTCGTTGAATTATGCTTGAGAATCGTTAAGGAGCTTGACCCTTTGAAGTTATGTAAGAAAAGGAGGGTCTCTTAGCGGCGCGGGGTTCAAGAGAGTCTCAGTTATACGCCGAGGAAAGGGTTGGGGCCAGATCAATAGGGGCCAAGTTTACGAATAGTATCACCCTTGCCGATGGAAAAAATGGGGGCACGGTTCACATTATAGGATAATCAAGCCAGAGTGTAAGATGTGACCATCGGAGATGCGATGCTCTGTGTAGGAGGGAAGAATCCGCATGTTAGTCCCAAATGAACATCTACAGAGTATGATACGCATAAGCAAGGAACGAACCCTCCTCAACTCAAATCGACCTCCTCCGTTGGACCGACATCATCCTCCACATCCTCCTCCCCACTCCCGCTCCTTGTCCTCGTCTCCTTCTCCACAGGTGGAGGCGGCGGGACCTCAATCGAAGCAGGAGTGATCACCGCCGGCTTCGTCTGCTCGTCCTCCGTAGCCGCCTTCAGCTTGTCTTCCACATCCGTCCCGGCAATCCTTGGCTCCGGAGGACTACCTACGACTGGAGAAGAAGCGGGCGAAGGGAACTTGAACTGTCGATTCATCGTCCCGCTCCTGCTCTTCCGCTTCTCCGTACGGTCGGTCAACTGCCCGGCGGGCTCCTCCTCCTGGATAGGCTCGGGCTGGTTGACGAACGTAGAGTGGTCGCTGGGCGGAGATGCGGACGTTGGCCGAGCAGCGGGCGGCATAGACGCGCGGTTGTTTGTGACCGGACTCCTGGGAGTGGATGACGAGGATGGCGTGCGTGGAAGAGAGGCTTGAGACATAGACTGAGGGCGGAAAGACGCAGTTGATGCAGATGATGTAGGCGTGGGCGCGCCTAGGTAGTATGGCGCAACGGGAACCATTCTGGAAGTGATGGGTCAGCAATCAATAGTGAGGGCAGCAGGACGTGAAAAGGTGGCGAAAAAGTCCAATACAACGGGGAAGCGTAGGAGTGTGCTTTGCAGACGGAGGAAACACGCGGAGTTGTAAGGTCACCACCGCTGCATCCGCCAGAACAAGTGGACAAGGGAGACGGACATGCAAAACGCATCCCGTGCCTGAGACACTTCTCCACTTGCGCTCCAAACAGGACTAGACCTGCTGGGCGTGGCGTGGCCTTTACATGAGGGCCACGCACCAACAAGACTTATCCATGATAGAAAGGGGAATCTGCGAGAAAGAGAGACGTACTTTCTCTCCGCATGACAAGCTAAAACCCAGTGAGGCTGGATAATCGGTATACTAAGCTGTAGAGCGCGCTGATACAGCACCCCTGGAGAAGTCGCCGCACTTCCCGTAGCCTCCGCACCTGTGGGCGTTGTGTGTGGAGTGGTACAGATGAAGTGTGTCGTGTCGATCTCGATCTTGTCACTCCACTTGGCCTTCATCTCCCCCAGCGCCATCTTGACGTTCTCCAGCAGAACAGAGTCCTGTACGTTCCCGAAACAGACCGAGATCCCGGAGGTGTCTGTCATGGAGTGCGTGAGGACGCGAATGACGTTGGAAGGGAAGGTCCCAGCGGTGGTGCGTAGGATAAGTTGGAACGTGTATTCGCTGGATAGCTCCAGACCAGAGACCTTGGTAGAGGTATTGGTGAGCGGTGCGGGTATGGCCGCTAGACGTTGGCCATTCCGGTATAGATCTAATGAGCGTAGTTTGGCCGTGGCGAGTTTGATTTGCGGCCATTCAAGGGTGACAGATGTTTGGGTGACATTCCGTAGCTGTAAACTGGGTTAATAAGATATTGGTCAGAAGAGGCATGTGCACACCTGTAGCTGAGGATGCTCAGGTATCGATTCGCCAAAACTCGCGCAGAATATCATCCTGCAATGACCAGAAGTCCGCATCCCTTCGCTTTTCTTCCGCGTGATTTTGATGTACAGAAATATTGACAATAGAACCAGCGGACGCTCCAGGAGGTAACAAAATGGAAGGAAATTCAATGAGATGCGCTCGTTCCCCTAGCAAAATCTATCCAGAGGGTCAGAATGTGCAGACATTTATAAATTGACAACACCGGCTTACAGCCATGCCTGCATCTAAATTACCCACGAAACTTAGTCATTTTTTCATACGACGTGATGGAATTGCATACCTAGCTTCCCCACCGTGAACATAAAGCTTTCCTGAGCCATAGTCATTACGGGCAGATGGTGGTTTAAGCGAAAGTAACGCTGAAGGGTGACGGTCACGAAGGGTCACACGGATAGCATTATGTAAGATCTTAGCTTCCCTTTCCCGTCCATCATGGTTGTCTGCGTTCTGCCGCTATAAATCAGTTCAAGAGCATCTTAAGGAGTAGTCACGACATTATTTACATACAGGAGCTCACTTCTATGAGGATAAATAACACCAAGTGCCTTCCGAAGCGACTGTCAGTCTCGTGTCTCTGACGTGGATTGCGTAGCGCTGAATCTGTACATTTGAGACTCAAGATGATAAACAGGGAGTTTATGACGATATTGAGATACTACTTTGGCATGGATAGAATACCCCTCAATGTCCGCGGTTGAGACTTGAAGCGATTCAAAGGGCCAATCTCCCATATTTGGAAATCACCGCCCAAAACGTTTTCTTGATGCTTCGATACTTACCACCGCAAGGCCCCCCGTCATTTCGTAGCGCGTGCTTAATTCAGGAGGTCCTTCTTCCTATCCCTCTCTGGAATTTTCTGACAACTCAGGCTCGGATTGGTACTTTCTCATAGGACCCTATTCAACCCTATTATCGATTTGGCTCCTGTATAGTGCTCCCCCTCAGACGATGTGCACTGCCTACCTGATTGCTTCTGAGAGACACTCCTTTTTTATCTGTGATGTCATCAAGCTCATTTGTTCATAAAAAGCAGCTTGTGTCCATGTTGTATTTCTAACGAAGTTTTCCTGCCCTCTTGACAACATGGCTTCAGCCGTACCTTCCAGAAACCGATACTTCCCCACGACTCCTCCTCCGGCGCCGCATACGCACAACGAAGCAACTTCTCTTCCTCATGATCTCATCCCGTATCCTCAGATTCCATCGCACCACACTAGGTCCTCCCAACGATTTCACGAGGACATGGTCACGCCTCGAATTTACCCCTGTGAGGTATGCGAGAAACGCTTCGTATACAAGGATGAGCTTGACCAGGTTGGTTGTTTTTGTTGTCGCATTTCATATATAGGCTAACGGTGACCTGTACTTAGCATGACTGCCAACCCTCGCTCGGTCAAGTCCTTCGGTACGAGCGAAAACGCGACAGTCTACGACGTTCACCACCTCCTAGCAAATGGGAAAAGGTTAAATACAGGCTCTCTATGTCATCTTCCTCTTCTTCATCGGTACTTACCTCTCGAATTAATCGATGTCCTCAGTTAAACTAACAACACGCCACGTTTACAGGACGAGGAAAAGGCGCACACTGGAAGTGAACCGGACGAAGACGCAACTACGCCTTTCTTCATCAAGCACAAATGCAAACGTGGACAAGTATGCATGTGCATGCCAATACCTGTGGAAAACTACGCTGCTCTTCGTATGTTCTTTCTTGTACCCGCGTTCTGGCCATCTCTAACAATATGTTGTTCTTGACAGTCCCATCAGAGCCAACACCGAAGAGGACTCGGTCGGATAGGCTACGGAAGGTGTTTCGTGTACTATGATAAAACTACTACGGGTCTTCACTTGTAAAGGTTATTGCCATTGCACAGAACTTTGTTTACCATTGCGTCGGAATCGTGGAGCGCCACATGTACAATCACTATGACCGACTCGCCACAACGACACTGTCCCCAGCACTTGGAACACCCCTTCTTCCAGGAATAGAAGAATTAAGCCATATGCACTATGGGACAAAGCGGTAGATTTCAATGCGAACAAACACTGTTTGAGGCGTCTATGATCGCGCCTCATTTTTGAGTTCAAACGGGCCGCCTTTCACCCTTTTCACCCAGCTCGATGACGCTTTATTCTTTATGAATTTCCTATTTCTACGATCTCTCATCAACAAATAACCTATCTTTGGAATGTAAAAGACCACTTTATAACAATAAGGAAGGCCAAAGAAAACAGGTCAATGGTTCCGGTGGTTACGCCGGCCTCTTTGTTCACGACCCGTATATAAGCGGTGCAACTTCTCTCGTTCTTGCCAAATTCTCATGGCTAACGCTCATAGTACTCCTGGGGTCTTCTCCCAACTTCCGTCACACTCGTTAGAGAGCTTGGTCAAGTTGGGACAGAACGCCTCACAACATCGACCCTCTAAACACGAAGATTTGAATGATTCTATCTTCGGATCGGTTTACAAATTTCTATACTCGTACAAACCTGATCGACGTGTCCTCTATGCCTGGAGATTCGAGACATCCCTCCCGCGCTGCGAAGAGTGCGCAAGAGCGGGTCCATCGAAGGCATGCCTCATCACCGCTGACGTCGTCGAATGCGCCAGCTGTCGCATGGTAAGTGGTGGTTTACGATCACACCCATTGTCGTGCTCTTACACCACCGAATTCCGGGTGTGGTTGATGAGCAAGACGTTGAAGTGTACGAGGGAGGAGGTGGTGTGGTACGACTCTGTGAGCATTCCTCTCTGGTTCGAGTTAAGAACGGTGTCTGACTCGACGTTTCTAGCTGATAAATCCCGCCTCAGCGCTATCTGTACGAGCGACAGAGCCTCTCAATAAACCGCCCTCCTCTGCGCTACAGCATCCACCGAGTGGTGTAATCGACGACACGCAGAGAACCAGGCTTCTAAACGCCATTTCCATCAGGAAGGAGGACAACCGCACCCTTCTCAGTATCAAATGGAAGGATCTGGGCGTAGATGCGGTCGAACTTCTCCCTGGCATTGCAGAAAAGCATCGCCTAGCGGAGATCTCAACATCCGACGCAGCTGATCTCAGGGGTCAGGCCCAAAATGACGAAGTCCCCCGAGTGCCATTCAAGTCCAAGCACTCAGGCCTGAAAAGGCTGCGCGAGATGAGCCCGGAGTCTCAGAGTAGTCTTGGCTCCCTTTGGAGTATGGAGTGGGAAAATGGGCTTTCCGAGAAGCTTCCGATCACCATGGAGCGTGAACTGGATCAGTGGAAACCTGAAAAGGATAAAGCTCTTCTAGAGAGGGATGCATGGGAGACCAGAGCCAAACAGGCCGAGCGGGAGCGTGACATCCTCCGCAATGAGCAGGAAAAATACAAGGCTCTACTTGAGTCAGTGAGGTCCAAGCGCGACAATTACAAGGCTGACGCATTGTTCGCAATTGGCGGAATTAATGAGCTAGATAGTATGGTCATTGGTTAAGAAATTCGTGCCCTAGTAATATTCTTCTTGAATGTAGAAAGAAGACCAAAACGGTTTCGGTATTGCTGTTGTTTTGCTGTCGGAGAGACTGGCAGAATTAGAAGGCATTTTCTTGATACTCAAGTTTCTTGGCATGAATGCTTATCCAGATTCAGTGAGTCTGAGTCTCTGTGATACAAGTTGGATACGAACTACGAGCAAGGCCGGGTTTACTCACCGGTATTATTGATGGCATCACTTTCACTTCCCAGTGACTCCTCGTCGGTTGTGTTGTGGTTACAACAACTCTACAGGAATCAGGATCATAACAAGGTTTCTCAATGGTCGCCTTCCCATGGAAAGCCACTCTTTGAGTTTTGGCGGCATCACTTACTCTCGTGCATTTTGGATATCTCGGCCCCCGCCCAGCTTATGTTAATCTTACGACGGTCTTTAACTCATACCAATACCCTCCCGCGTCTTCTAACCACCACCCCATGTCTCTCTATGTCTTTTTGGATCAGCAAAAGCATCGAACGACACCCTCGTCGAATCTTCCAAGTCTCAAGCCATTTCTCTCGAAGCGTCTGCCGAAGAAAAGCCCAGGCTTCTTCCCGGTCGAAAGGCAACTACTGAATTAAACGATGCAAAAGGCGCATTTCTCGGTATTCGAACGTATGACGCACTCCGAGCTCTCTGTGGCCTACTGCTTCTGATAATTGGGATGCATTGCATTCTTATTGGGATATATTGGGATATGGTGGGTCTACCTCGAGTATCGCATTATTGTGCCTTCAGGAGAGGACACTAGGCGGGTATCGACAGTTATCGTTGCTACTCTTCAGGCGTTCGGGACGGTGCGCATATTTTACTCCTCAAACTCGTCATATTGACTGGAGATACTCTCAGATCTACATGGCCGCGATGTTGTTGATTGTGCAACTTTTGAATGCGAAGAATGTTGTCCGACAAAATCTTACTCTCACCGCACTGCATGATACCAGCTCTGCATGGGCTAGTTTGGGGGGCGCTTTGTTGGCTCTATATTGTCAGGCGTTACTCCCTTCTAGTGTATGGGGTGTAGTGATCGCAGCCGTGTATCTTGCAGGACTCTCCGTGCTCTACTCCTGCCTTGTTCTCTCTGGAAACATTTAACATCACGACGCCGACTTCCATTCGGACGTCAGGTCTTGTCGATTACGACAGTCCAATTGCGGAGTAAGTTACGCGCATCCTACCGTACGTCGTAATCTGCACGGCGGATGAACATATTTTTCCAGCGATGTTTTTGCGCGGTGCGTCTAGTATACTATCAAGAAGACGCTTTCTGATGTTCTGGACAGCCGCAGAACTCCCGCAAATTCAGTCTCACTGTTGAAATCTCTCGACGATATCAGCACTCCGGGACTCTCTATTCGTAACGGACTATTTTATCATGTCCCGGAAGCAAACGAAGGTGTTGGAACCGTCGACGTTGACGCATTTTACTGCAATATAACTTGTGGATCAGTGCCTTACGTCAATCTGACATTCATCAGGCCATCTGAGCGCTCTCCGCCTATAACAAAAACCAGACGGGTTCCATATTTATGGAAACTATACCGGGTACGAGATCTGTGACAATGACTCCGAGAGTCAAATAGCCGGAGTACTTACTTTGTGAGTCTTCTCGTCTCCTTCTGGTGCCCTTTTCTAACTACACCGTTGGCTCCCCAAGGGATCCTTACAAATATAGCCACCGTTCGTACAGAGGAGATACGGACCAAAGAAAACGACTGCGATCTCTATCTCGTTACGCCAGAGTCGAGCCCGTTCGTCGATTCCAATGGAACACCTGGAGGAAATTTCTCATTGCTCCCTGAGTTCCCGTTATCTTGTATGCGTTTCTTCGTTGTTTTTCTTCGCTTCCTCACGATTTCCATGGCAGACACATCGTATCCGGATTTACCGGGGTACAAGATATCTGGGCTTCAAGTCATAGGATGTTCCCTTTCCCTGGATCGGCGAATCGCTGCGATTCATCCTCAGACTATGCTCGTAACCAGTATTGATGGACCCACAGTTAATGAATCTCAATGGAGAGACTTTCCCCACCTTGGTTCTCAGGCTAGGTCCAACGTGTCCGACCCACAGGAGACGATTCTGCGTAATGTGCGTATTTCTCTAGTCTGCCAAGAGACGATCGTGATTGCTCGTTCCAGTGGGTCAGGTTCCTTTCATCGTCCGGGACGACTATCACAGCTGCGAAGGAACTTGGGCAATTCAGTAAAGTTGCTGGGATCACGCTCTCAGAACGTAATTTCGTTTCGACGACGAAAGTGGACGAGTGATTTCTTAGACACGGACTCCCCCTTAGTTTTCCGCTGACATCTGAAGTCCATAGATATCTCATGGACGACCTCGGACTCGCTCCAGACGTTGTCAATTACAAGGTCATAGACACATTGGGAACCCGTACCAACCCGACTCTTCACGACCTCGAGAACTCCGTTTCCCGTTTGGTGGCTGGTGCCATATGGCCTGGTAAGTGTAACATCTCGTGCGCCGGGACAGTTCATCTCAATGTTCTCAAGATCTCCGGCATGATGTGGTGTCCAATAGGATCGAGGTAATGGTATCCAACTACAATAACAGCCAGGATGGCTCGCCTTTCTCGCAAGCGATTGGCAAAACATTCGTCAATCAGGTTCCTGGAGTGGCAATGGTGAACATCATGTCGCAGGGTTCCCGATTAACAGTGAGTAGAACATCTCCTTGGTCGTTTTACAAGCTCTTGGTTCTGATTCAACTGTAGCTCAGCTTGATATTGGTAGCGCTCAAATCATTCTACCCGCCCATTGCCCTTACCATTTTCCTCTTCTCCAGATCATTACTGGCCTTGTGGCGTCAATCCTTCTGCTCATACTCGTAGCACCCATGATACTTCGCAGCGGAAACGATAATAGCATAGATGGACTCGGAGGGCTGCATATTCTGTGGCTTAGCCATACTGAGGCCTATGGAAGCGTCACCACAGTCGTGTGTTCCACAACGAATAACCTACGCTCCGCCGGAACGAATCCAATCTCAGCGCGGCTAGCGCGCCAGGAACGGGACGGGGAACCATATAGCGACCCTTAAAACCCCTTGAGGCGCTACGGTTTCGTTGCAAGTGGTACTGCGTGTCAGATCCATTTTCACAAACTCATTAGAGACATACATATGACGACGTAAAAAGTTTGTTTAGATACAATAAAAAATAGTCTATAATTCATCAACAACACCTACAGCACTCACGCTCTTATAACGTCCCCACTGGCACTACCGAACCCCCCTCTCCAACCCTCCTCCTCGGCGTAACCATTCCTCTCCTCCTCTCAACCTTCGGCGGCGGCACAGGCGGCGGTGTTGGAGGCGGTGGTGGAACCCCAATCGACCTCGCAGGCGAAACAGGGGATTTTGGGAAATTGACATAGTAGGAAGCGACTCTGGAACCTCTTGGTGGGATGCGTATGATCTCCTCCTCCTCGTTCTCCTCTTTGGTTATTGCGAGAGGTGGTGGTGGAGGACTGGGACGTTTCCTCGCCGGAGGTTGTGGTTGTTGATCAAGAGAGCTTGACCGGGGCGGTCCACTTGGCAATGTAGGAACCACAACAGGAATCCGTGAGATGGGTGCGTTGTAGTAATACGACGCTATGGAACTTTCGGATTGCTTCCGCCGTCCAACAACATCCTCCGGATCCTGGGCCTGAGAGGGCGTCGGAGGTAAAGCACTCCGTGGCGGAGGCATTCGTTCTGGAGGTGACTTTGGGAAATTGACGATAGACCCGTCGGATCGTTTGCGTGGTACACCGAGGGGTGACGACCGTTGATTCTCTGCGTTGTCTGTCGTTTTCACCGTTAGCGAAGGAGCCACCCGCTTCTTCGACGCAAGCTCTGGCCTTGTTAACCCACCGTCAGGTTCCACATTGCTCTTCCCTATTAGATCTGGAACAGGAACCGCCGTCGCCAGAGTATTCGGCTTCAGCGGCAATCCTCTGGACAGAGATCGTTCATCATCATTCCTAAATGAAGAAGGAATAGCCCGCCTTCTCGACGGAGACGATACGGGAAGAGCAGAACTTGACGCAAGCCCTGGCCTTGGCAATCCAGTCCCTATCTTCCCCGGAGCCACCGACGCTCTAGGTGTTGGAGGCAACGCAAACACTGGCCTCGGTAGCCCACTACCCGTCTTCCTCCCTATCACATCTGTATCTAGCGGCGAATTAGAACTCTCCGCCTCCGAAGAGCCAAACCCAAACCTCCTCTTCCCCTCGATCAGCAACGGCGGAGGGCCCGGCGGAGTAAGAGGGAGTGGAAAGTCGGGTTTTGGCAACGGCGGAACCATCTCCTTCCTCGTCCTCGTCCTCGAACTCGAACTCGAACTCATCGGAGACACAGGCGTCGGCGTTGGAGGTAAAGGTCTCTTCTCCCCATTCCCATTCCCACCTATCCACGGATTGACGAAAACAACCTCACTTCCGATCCTCCTCCTCCCACTACTCGGCACCCTGCGCACAGTGACCAGCCTCCTCTGATTCGGTGTATGCCTCGGAGGAACAGGGAATTCACCCAACAACAGCGAGTACGTCCCGGGGCTGTGAGAAGAACTAGAGCTCTGGGTGTTGGTGGTGATACTGTTAGTTCTTGATATGCTCGTAGTTTTGATGAAAAGCCTAGGTCCACTGGGACTTCCGAGGATAGCACTTTTCCTCCCTGTCCTGCTCGAACTGCTGGTGCGTTTCCAGGAGCCGTTGCTACTGGTTCGTTTTATCGGCTTCTCCCTCTCTTTCCCTTTCCTTCTCCCTCTCCCCGTCCCCGTTCCAATATCCAGATCGTCTTTCGCATCGACGACAGGTTGCGCGGGAGGAGGAAGCGAAGGGAACCCTACTTGCGTAGGCGCAGCCGGTGTTCGAGGGAGTATCAAATCCACCGACACAGCACTACTCGCAGGAGGCGTAGGAAGGACGCGAACCTTCCCATCCTCTTCCCGAGCCCTAGCCTGAGGTGGAAGGGGAAGCGGCAACGGGAGTGGCCGAAGCGGTGTATCAGAAACACGCACACGCCTAGGAATACGTGGCACGGGAGGAGAAGGTTGTGTGACGGCAGGCGGTGGTATTGGTGCTGTAGAAGGTGCCATCACGGCAGGTGATGTAGAGGGCCTTGCCGACGGCGGAAGAGGAGATGGTATCATTCTCGCCGAGGGCATAGGATAAGAGCTCACGGTAGACGTCAGATGTAGAGGAAAAGAAGTCGGCGGCGGCAGCGGGGATAGTGGTGGAGAAGGCCTCACGACGTCGACAGGAATTGGAGCCTGAGGAGCACCGCGTCCACGTCTCCCACTCTCCCTCACAATCATCGCATCATCATCCCTCAGCAAGACACCCCTTTCCATCCCCATCAACCTGCTATCATCCTCATGCATAGCTGGGGAGAAAAACGAAGATGAAATGGAACTGTTCTTCTTTGGCGGCTGCGACTTCCTGGTAGTGATCGAAGCGAAACGGACGGTTCGTTTCTCATCAGATACACTGGTGGGACGTCTTTGAGGGACCAACGGAGGCAACACGAACTGGAACGGGACAGGGAGAGCGTCCTTCCTCTCCAGCTCTTCCTGCTCCTTCTCCTGTTCATCCCCCTCTTCGTTGGGGATCGCAGGAAGCCTCTTGTGAACCCTCCATATCGGTATCCTCTGCAACTGCAATAGACTCGTCCTCATCCTCGTCGTCCGTGGAGGAAGAGAGCTCGATCGAGGAGGTGGGATGGTAGGTAAATACAGCTGCTGTTGCTGTTGCTGTTCCATATCTGGTTTCGGAGCACCCCTCAACCTCGTTTGGAGGCGCTTACGATACTTCACCCAGAGGAGTATGAGGATGATCCCGGATACAGCCAGGGAGATGATTATAACGGCTCCGATAACGATGGGATTGCTCGTATTTGATACTGTTTCGTCATCGTCCGAGACTTCGCGTCGGGAGAGGGAGGAGCGCGGGGCTCGGCGTAGGATGGAGGAGGTATAGCTGAGTAATCAGATTGTTAGCTATGCGAGCGAAAGAGGAGGGGAAAAGACGTTTACATGTAATGAAATGGGACTGCTTCCGCCAGCTGAATCCGAATCCAAAGTTCTTCGTCCATCCAGGGAGTGGGAGAGGGAGATAGTATAACATTGTGCATAGTAGTAGTAGTATGCAGTGATGGCGAGATGGTAGTACTGTACCAAAAGGATCGTCAGTCGTCATAGTTCTCCGTTCCGAGAGCCCCAGAAGCATACCGCATTCGCTGACGAGTTCCAACCGCAACTGCTCCCAGCCCTCGTTGAAGAGAGACGTCCGTCGCTTGGATTCCGAGCGAGGGAATGGAAGCGGGAGTGTAGACGTAAAGAGAGATAAGAACACAGTCCAAACGGAAGCCTCGGAGCTTGAGGCATCTACTGACTGAACAATATGATCTCTCACCCACTGCACTGGGTGATCATAACGCAGTGCTAGGAGATGCATTGAATGGGAGACCAAAGAACGTTCCTGTGCGAGCCCAGATATAGAAGAAGCATCAAGAGTGATGGTATGATTCGGAATCGGGTTTCTCGAAGCGCTAACAGCCATAAGAGAAAGAGATAATTATGTTCCATTATAACCGTTAACGAGGATCCAGGACCGCTTGCAGTTGTTGTCAGGATACCGAAGATAATGTTAATTCCTCTGAGAAACGTACGACTGTCATCAGATCCTCGACGTTTTGTGACTGTCGACAGGACTGCTTGATGATGGCGTTCAATCTTTCCTTCAAACTGTGATCATCAACTTCGAATTCAAAACGCGCACAGCATGTTTCTTGTTGAGATTCAAGAGTCCCGGTGTTTTGCCGAGCTAGAAGGTGGCAGGTATGATATTTCCCAGGCGGGTCACATCAAGGAAGACAAAGGATAAATCTTCAGAGGTCGCCGTCTTCTGACCGAGATCCAGCGAAACGGAGACTTCGGACATGGGGTTGAGCTGCCGTATTGAGTCTGACAGCGTGAATCTGATGGTGGGTGGAGAAGAAAAGACCTTGACCTGCGGCTGAGTTCTGAAAAATCGAAGCGTCATATTAAATTTACCTCCTTCAAGAATTATCCCCTCTTAGCTCAGCTGGAAGAGCATCAGACTGTAATGGATAAAATTTGATCATCCGCTTTCTTGCGTAATAATCTGGGGGTCGCCTGTTCGATCCAGGCAGTGGGGATTTCTTTTGCCTGTTTAAGCCTTTTTTTACGTGGATCATGTTAAGTCCATCTCCTTGCTTGTCAAGTCTCTCCCATGCCCATAATTCATTTTTGCCACCCTTTTTACCCAAACATGTATCATTGGCGATTAATTTCCACAACTCACGACGGCAACTTGAATGTCATGTCTTCTAAAACTTTGAAGGTGCTCAATAATATCGTTGATTCTAGTTAGCTCAGTAACTCAGGCCCGGAATCTGAACACTGTTCAGTGCCTAGTCAAACAAGGATTTTACAAAGGCAGCACTTCCCGAGGAAGTTTATCTCTGAATCATTCTCTCCGGCTGAAAACCCGACCTAAGTGACCAACCAGCACGCGTAGGAGAACCAAGAAACACGACAACTGATATTTGATACACCGACGAATTCACAAATAAACAGATGATCCAAACCCCGCACAGAACAAGGAAAAGATTAGCTAGCACCCCTACCTCAGATTCTCCGGCATCCTCAGCCTCAGATCTGTGAAAATCCTACGAATAGCCCAAGACGATACACCGCAGTCTACCAAGTACTCTGGCGTCACACCCCAGCCTAACAAGTCGAGGACGATAGATTTGGCGTGGTCTAGTTGGTCTGGTGTTACTGCTTGGAGACGCGTAAGTTCGATGGAAGAAAAGCCATGAATAAAAGGAGACGCACGAGGTTGAAAATTTGATTGCGAATCCACTGATATTGGGACTGATACGCCGTTTGTTAAGGGATGTGATATCTCCCTCTTCCTCCTTGACTTGTACCTCATTGGTCTCAACCCCGTCCCCCACACGCGCCACCGTCGTAACTGTCGTTATTGGCGTCTCCATCGTTGTTATCGTACTTGTTGCTGCTGGTAACCCAGGAGGCGGAGGAGAACAAGGCCTTGAAGAAGCGATCGACCCTTCATTCTCCTCTGGCTCCGGTTGCTCATCAATCTCGCCATCCTCCACGTCAACGACAGACGACGCTTGAGACTTAGCAATAAGGGCTACGATGGCCATGTGTGTGTGTGTGTGTGGGAGGAAAACAGAGATGAACAAGGAGGAAATGAAAGGAAACTTATAAACCATCCACGTGCTGAGATCATGGACGCCCACTTGGAAATTTGTCACAAGATGTCACACGCCAAGGGCGTGGCGGCAACTGAACTGAAATCGCGACATCTTCCTTGAACCTAAGATGAGGATTTCTGATAAATTATCTTCTTCAATCGCTACTTCCTGGGCTACCCCGGCTCATACAGCTAATCACAGAATTTCAGAGGATTTAACAGCCACTCCTGTTAATTTTAAGGAGCGAACGGATAGTCAGTATACCCAATGCCCGACCCGTCCCCAATCCGATACACCGTCTCCCTATTAACCTCATTCAACGCGATATTTCTCTCCCATCTCTCTGAGAGATCAGGCTAAAAGGTTCATTAGCTCTTCTGATCCGGGCGCACGAACGAAACGAATGACTCGCATTAGCCAAAAAGCTCCTTCCACTAGCAATCAATGTATTCTCCTCCTTGACGCTCCTCTCAAGCGCTGTCTTTCTAGCATACTTCCCACACCTTATCAACGTCCTCGGAGGAGCCCAAATCTCTCTAATAAAGTCGTTGTTTTCCTCGGGCGAAGTATACTTGGGGTTCGGACTGGGCAGTATATTTGGTTCTTCTACATGCAGATAAGCGAGCCGAGGGAATCGATTACTTATAGCTGTGGCGAGATACGTGAACGTCGGTTTCGGATCGTCCATTCCCATATCTACCAAAAGGCGCCCACGACCATTCAGAATCAGCAAGCACAGGGCAGTTCCAGTGACGCTCACCCATATAAGTCTCCCAAGGACTCAACCTAATCCCCGTCCTCTCCTCCCCCACCCTCCTCGTAACCGCATCTAGCACCTCCAACGCAAACCTCGCTCTATTCTCCACACTTTCACCATACTCGTCCTCACGCGTATTGGAAACGCTCTGAGTGAACTGATCGATCAGATGTCCATTCGCACCCTGGATTTCTACCCCGTCGAATCCCGCTTCGTTAACCGCCACATGCGCCGCATTCGCAAACATCTCTACATACTCCCTGATTTCCACGTGTGTCAGAGCACGAGGACGGGGATGCGAAGTGGGCCGGGTGCATAGTGGGATATCGGATGCAGACACATACGGGAACGACGACTGTTGTTGAAGGATTTCCGGATCCGCTGTCCGTCCCATAGCCCACAGTTGACAGAATAGGAAACTGCCCTTTTCGTGGACCGCTTCGACTACCTGCACACCCATCTCATTCGTCAACGGAAGAGAGAGGAAGGGTGGACGAACGAACTAACTTCTTTCCAGATCTGAGCGTTCCTGGACGTCATCACCGGAACGCACTTCCCCCCTCCTGCACGTTCCGATATGACCACTCCCCTCTGTAATGAGCAATGTGCCTTTCTTGCTAGCCCTCTGAGCATAGTATTCCTTTACGATGGGAAGAATTGGTACGCCAGATGGCGTGACGCGGTTACGCGTTAGAGGAGCGAGGACGATACGATGTTGAAGATGGATAGTGGGTGTTAGGGCGTATGGTTTGAAGAGGGACGACATCAGCAGCGTTTGGTGTAGATAGATACGTACGGCGTGCGTGTATATGCGGTTCTGAAAGAGGATCAAGTTCTAGAGGGTCCGAGCAATTTCTGCTGTTGTGGCTTATCAGAGACAAGACTAGAGTCGAAGGAGAAGGACAAGGAAATGCGCCACAGATGGAACGCACGTAAAATTTGTCCGAGAGGATGGCCCGTCACGCCGCGAAGCACGCGAGATTCAATGTAAATTTTGACTACAGAGGGTCACGAGAGGCCAAAAGCTCCGGTCGGAAACAGAGTCGATGCGAAGATGCAAGGATGCGGCAATAGAAGATACCCAGCCTGAGAATGTGTTACTGTATATAAGCTACTGGAAGTGCATTGCCGTAGCGGCTATCTAGAATTGCGCAGCAAGTGATGAATCCAAGAGTTATGTATGCTGCTCGTCGCAAAAGTCATCGTGGTCGCGAGTGGAAGTAAGCTGTGTGTAGCATAGACAAACAAATGCGACGCGTCATTAGAAATGGATCACATGGCTTATGTTTACAACTTCTCAAGTCACTGTCAGTGTCAGCGCTTCTACTACATACAACTTGTAGTTCCAAACCGGACGCCGCGTATATCTACAGTGATACTCCCTGAAGAAACTTGCGCCGACGAGATGGTAGATTCTCTCACTAACGTCGCAGCTTGGCAATCGCTTAGTTAGAACTGAGCTGGCATTTGCGATACTCCTGTGACGATTGATACTTCCATACAAGGTGAGTAGGAACCCCTATTAACGTATCAATTAGTTCCCATTATTATGATAGTATCCTCCGTGTTTAGATTTCTAGAGCCTGAACTACTGTCGGAACCATCGCTCACGCTATCTTTCCTCTCCCCGCCCTTATCTTCGAAGTTGTCTCTCCAGGTCAGATGCAATTCCTTCTTCGTTTCTTCCACGACATATTCAATCGCCGCGGTCACTGGTTCGTCAGTCAGTACTTTTGCCCCCGGAATTGCCGTTGGAAACTTCCATGCCCAATGCGCCTTGTACGCCGCCCCAGATACGGCAAAAGGGAAATTCTTAACGTTCTCGTTCATATACTGAAGGTACTTTTGGCAGCATGAACACGCTAGCTTGCTGACGCCGATTTTACCTTCTACAGCGCAAATGCCAGTAGTACCCAGGTAATGAGCCGTGGCAAGCTCGCAGTGCCATTTTACATAGGCGTGGTGCTTAAACGCCTGTTTGAATGAGTCCACGATCTCTTCTCTCCTGTCCACCGGGATGGGTATACCCGTGGCCAAAGCGAGATCACTCATCACGCTGCGGAGCCTGTCCACGGAAGGGCGCACATGCGTTGGGTCTCGAGTACTGCTGAAAACATCATGATGCGCGCTTGTCCAGTCCACTGTGACGTGGTATTGAAAATTACCATCGGGATTGTCTACCTCTGCTCCCATGGACCTCAGCCAACTTCTCATCATGTTGACTCCAGTCGTGACAAAAAAATGAGCTCCGAGCCTGAAATGCATGACTCGGATCATCTTTCGGCGAATCTTCAGCAGGAAGGAATGACTTAGCACCGGAATGACCTTGAGAGTGTTATCTATCTCCCGAAAGAAGGCACTTGTTACAATCTGGGTGCACCGGCGCGTCAGCTCTCTGTAGAACTTAAGGCGAACGTCAATGTCCTCGACGCCGGTGGTGCCCGAAGGAAGTTCCAGAAGCAAAATCTCTTTGAACGCTGTTTTAAGTTCCGTTCCTTCGTTCTGATTCTTCGTTTCTTCGCTCCATCGGTTAACGAGTTCGTCGAACTGCTGCTGAACAGTCCTTCCGAAGGCTGTATGTGTACGTTTGATCTTGCTCAATTTATCTTTGACCATGGGCCACGACATGTGCCGGTCCAGCAGTGTTCGCATGAGGTTTCTGTAGTTTGAAGAGCCTCGTCGGACTTGTCCAGTCCAACGGCGGGATCTCTGATCGGCATAATTACGGAGTGCATCAACAGTGCATCGCACGAACGCTTTGATGTTTTGAACGACGTGTTCATCGGGAGGAGCGCTTTGATTGTTGGATAGATGAAAAACAATCCTCCTTTCCTCCTCATTTAACGATACTGCACAAGCGACGACGTCACCCATACGATGACGGACGAAAACTCGTGCTATCCAATTCAGCATATATAGAAGAGGGTCTCCAACCCCCGTGCCTGATGCTGGCGGTGAGGTAGCAAGAATATGATGCCAGATAGGATCTCCTTCTGCATATGCTGCATGGCCACGCAAGTCTTGCAAAAGCCACAGGTAATAGCAGAGCTCCTCGTTTCGGGGGGAAGCAGGCAAAGAACTGCTTGGCGATATGAGAGAGGTCATCTTATGATAGGGAGAGCGAGCTATAGGATGAGGACGTGAGACCAAGGGTATTTTCCTGGCCTCCCTTTATACCCTAGATTGTAACCCTGCCGAATATTGGCCACACTGAGAAGGCCCCGGAAGAGTGCCATGATTCGTCGCATATGTTCTCCATTGGTAAATTACGGCTG
This sequence comes from Gloeostereum incarnatum, assembly GCA_004338095.1. Taxonomy (NCBI): domain Eukaryota; kingdom Fungi; phylum Basidiomycota; class Agaricomycetes; order Agaricales; family Cyphellaceae; genus Gloeostereum; species Gloeostereum incarnatum. Next base: position 129,139 of record RZIO01000017.1, read on the forward strand.
TAAAGAAGCAAGGTAGCTGGCATCGCAGCTAGATATCATGCAGATAACTTGAAAGAACAACGGATAAACCCACTAAGAAAGCTGAACCCGACATAGCCCAGTTACTGTTGACGACGAGAAGCCGATTCAACAAGTTCCTCGGATCAAACTAATTATGTTTATATTTCAAAGAATACACGGGTTTGATCAGGATTGAATAGATCGAAAATGTCATTATCTAGATGCCAATATCTACGCCAACAGCAGATTGTACAAGGTACCTTGCACGCGTGACATGATCCCAAACTACATTGGCTATAATGTGTTGATAATCAAGACTATACATTCCAGACGGTTGTTGAGGGAGCAACCAGTCTGTTGGGATCTTGTGGCTTGCACCCGCCGATACGTGCCATCGATCGTCTGAGTTATGCAGATCAGCCGCATGTAGGAGATAACTGGAACATACAGGACATGCGTGTTTGCTCGTTCCGATGACCATTTTTGCTGGGACAACTGAACCCTTGATGAAATGGTGCAAGAGTCGGACTTCAGGGTGGATCTGAAGTTTGGATGAATCTCCAGGTGCCCACGGCTCTGCAAAAGGCTGGAACGCCTGGAGTGCCCGTACCGCTTCTTCTTCGACAATGGACCCACGTTGCATAAATATGCCGGCGTCTCTAGGAGAATGACACATTTCGACGCTTACATCGTAAGGAGGGCCATCTTCCACCCATACGATACGCAATCGTCCTTCTAAAGATTGCGTCGCGTTGTCATGGGATAGAATTCTGCGGAACATGTCAAATCCCTTCTCAACAAAGAGGTATGCAGAGCTCCAATATGTTGCCATTCTCTTCATCCGACGCGCCACCCTTAGAAGAAAATCAAGGTCGTCGGGGGCAAGCATCGATCTCCATTCGTCGCTATCTTTGGAATGCAGATCCTTGAAGAACGTGGAGAAAAGGAGGAGAGATGACTGATGAGACACCTTGCGGACGAAAAGGAATTTTGTTTCTTCATCATCGGCGTCATCGGGAATCACGAGAGAAACCATACTTCTAAAATGGGTTTTGAGTACTTCGGCGGGTGTTTTCTGGATCTCCGCAGCACGTCGTGCTATTCCAGTCGAATTCTCCAGGGGCAATGAGTGTGACGACCGGTACTCGACCCATTGATCTACAAAATGATCAAACCGCTCCGGGAGATCTTCTTCACTATTGCCTGCACGTCGAAGAAGAAGCACCTTGTGAGCCAGCCTGGGCCACCCAACTCGAACGAGCAGTCTCAGGTACACCATAGCTTCCTCTCCGTATGGAGTAATCTTGAACGTGCCTTCCTCAATCTCGGCGAGCTGTTTCTGATAGAGTCGATTGGTTTCTTTAAGAAACATCGAGCTGAGCTCTCTTTCGGCGGATCCGACGGGAGATGAGCCGTTTTTGCTATGTGTAGCTCAATAAACTCAGGCTGTACAGTAAGAGCTGTAGCATAGGTGACGTTGTCATTGGAATGGACAAAATACTGCGCGAGCCAGTTGAGGATTTCAAGGAAATAGCTTTCAGAGGCTATCCCCCCAAGAAAAGGGGTCTTTCTGGGAGCAGAAGGCTGGTATTCGCGGATTAGGAACAGCGCCTCGAGAAGGCGTAGTTGGGCGTCGTTAGGAGAGAGGGCATAGATATAAGGAGGAACCTGATAGACCCGTTAGATGGTATCAATAAATACGGAATGTCGGGGCATACCTTTCTATAAAGCATGTCGTAGATTCGCAGTGCTCTTCAGTGAACTTCAGCAGTCCAGTTTGACCGAGTTTCGGGTGGTGGTATTGAAGAGGAGGTCGTACATAAGCTCTGTCTTATTCATTGATCCGGTGCTGAGTCGCGTGGCATATGCCATGATGTGTGGCGATATGTACCAATGGGGATCCAGCCGAGTTCAATTCTATACCCATTTTAAAGTGCCCTAAAAATGTATGCCCTATGGAGTCTTGGTCTATCCATCCCATGATATCAGCCTCTCGGATTTCGTTATAACACATATCCGTTTCATCAGCCTACTACGAAAAACACCTATCCTGTCTTGGAACCTATCGAAAAAAAGGGCCATCGAAAGGGCCAACCTATCAGTAAAAGGCCTGTTTTCTCTGATTTTTTGCAATGTTTTCTTTACAGTATTTGTGCTATATTTGTGCCATACCGTTGGCATGCACTTATCACGATACTCAATCAGGAAACAGAATAACCCCACTTACTTCCCCTTGTGGTGCACACGCGAGGAAAGGTTCACATTTGATTCAACAGTCCAATCACATTCCTACATCTGTCAAGCATGAACCTACAAAATCACCTTATATAATTGCCATTGCCTGCATCATGTCCTCTATGCTCTCGACGACAGAACCCGTGCTGCTGTCGGGTCCATCACTGTTCCTCAACTTCTTACCCAGCTCTCCTGAATAGTTCTCCCTCCAAGCATCCTTGAGTTCTTCCATATCTGTTTTGCGACGTACTCATTTGCTTTCTCAACGCAATTGCTCGTCAACACTCTCGTACACCACGGGGAAACCGGAAACTTCTATACCGGATGTGCTTTGATTGATTCGTCCAAGTCATCAAACAAAATATTTAGCAGACGCGCGTTGAGTTGAAGTGTCACGGTCTTCAGATTGATTTTTACTAATGCGCATACAGCATGAGCTAAGGAAAGTATGATACATTCAAAGGCTGGCTACACCTATGAGCGCATACCTTGCAGCGAAAAGGAAATGATAAATGGTTTGGGATATCACGTACTGATGATAATACCTTGTCACATTACCAGGAGTCGACGACTTTGCATGATGCCGCCTCCGACAGGCACCATGGATTCCATTCGTGAGCGTGTCCTACTCGCTGAACATATTGCAAGCATAGACCGCAAACCCGCTTGCTGACGCCCATGGTCATTTTTGCGGGGATGCTAGACGTGCGAAGAAGACGATGAAGTAGACGGACTTCCGCATGAATACGTAAGGGAGTTATTTCGCCACACCTCCACACTTCGTTGATCCCAGGAAGCTCAAAGACATTCGATAAAAGCGTGTCCGACATACGACCTTTCAGCTCGAGAATTGAATCTCTGGGAGAGCGCGTCATCATGTGGGCTTCCGCGGGAGAAGAATGGTCACGTCCTTCAGCCCAAACGATACGTAGACGACCGTCGAGTTTTGACGAAGAGCCGCTCTGAGATAGAATTTTGCGGAAGAAAGGAAACCCTTTGATCACGAATGTCATCGCAGACCTCCAATATACCGCTACCCTTTTGATACGACGGCCGAGTGTAAGGAGAAATTGTAGGTCGTCCAATGGGAGCAAGCGGCGCATCCCATCATCAGGGGAGCAAATATCCCCGAAGAATCGGCACGCTAGTATAACTGAACAGGAGCGGCACATCTGCTTAGCAAAGATAAACCTATCGCCAACTTGGGTCGGGATAGGGGTGGATATGATGGATAAAAACGAAGGCTTTAGCTCTTTTTG
>RZIO01000017.1:148354-161891 GCA_004338095.1 Gloeostereum incarnatum
TGAGTTAGGGGATGGCGGACGAGACATTTCTGTTGACATAAACTCGAGGGATGGATGGGATGGTGGTAGTAGCAAGGAGAGAATGATGCGATTGGTACTTTAGATACTCGGGCAAACGCAAAATGTCTGGGAAGCGCTGTCGGCATCGCGCCCCCGAAACGTCACGCGTATGGCCGGGACCCCGATCACCCCGGATTGGATTATTTCCCGCACTTCGGCCTCGTGTTCGGCGCGCCTCATGTTTCCCTTCACCTCGGATCTTGACTTTTCCTTCTCTGAACAGATTTTCCCAATCGAAAGAAGGTCTTTCTTTATAGCTATTTGGTCACCGGTGGCTACAGCGCTGAGCGATCCCATGTGAATCGCCGTCATCATTCCCGCCGTTCCGCAATTCCTACTATCCATGCCGACGTCGGCTTCGGCACTTTCCATGTGAATGGTTGATAGCCGAGTTCTCCCGCTCCTTTTGCTTTACCCCCCAGAATTTGCGCGGTGGAATGGACAATCGCCTGCCTCCCCATCTCCTCGTGTCATTCTTGGGGAGTTTATTTTCTATCTTTCTTCACCACGAGATGAACGAGTTCTACGTCCTTTTCCAGGTCTTTGCCTCGATATCTGAGCTGTGGCTGCTTGCTGCATTCCCTTCACTTCAAGAATCGCACAGGACTTGTTATCCCAAGATCAATCAATCGAATTAGTCTGCTCCCGTGCTTTCTTTTTTCAGTGATCTTGACCAATCTTTATATACCCTAGGACACCGAGTAAACCTACTCAACGTGTTCGCTCTTCTCTGGAATCAATCAACGTACCGCGTTCATCCTATCGCCGCTTTCTTTCTGAGCTTACCGACGTTTTGGCGCCGCCTTATCGATCACGAACTTTCCTGCGTAATCGGATGGTGCGCCCGTAGGACTCTCCTACTGAATTGGGCTTCTCTCCCTTCCTTTTGTTGCGGCACTATGATTATTGAGCATTAAGAATCCAATGACAAGAATACCTACTTCTGGTTCTCATCAAACCTTGACCGCTTCCACATGGCCTATGGCCTTCCGATTACCTGGAAGACATATCTGCCTTGACATGAAAATGATGGGACGTGGCGCTCACTCTCGATTGAAGTCGAAACCTTGTATTCGTCGGATTGTGAACGAGCGCATGATGCAGGGGATATGCTTGGACTGATGCTATCTTACGTGGTCGGCCCTATAGATATCACCGCACGCTGCGGAATGCACCGACAAGCTGTTCAACGATTGGACAACTCAGTTTTCCCGGATCTGTCTGTCTACAAGGCCAAGGGTAACTAACTATCAGTTAATCAGCATTATGATCACGAGTATTGCCGGCAAGGCACATTTTGTCTCCCTCGTTAGGATACTCGACTCGAGTCCCACTGGAAAATGGCAATCATATTAATCCAGAGAATGATTTAACCGTGCCTCCTTGGCACTCTATATCTTCTTTCCCAGTGACAGATATATCTGCTTTCATTCCATCCGGCCAGAACACACCCTCAGCGCTCTCTGGATACGTGTTCTTCATTCTCCGGGCTTCTAGTCTCCTTCTTCGCGGGACCTTTCCATACGCGCTAGTCTACGTGCGCGAACGACTTCTGAACTGCTGCATTGTCCCTGGAAACACTTCTCAAGAGTTCACTGACGGAGTACCAAGGACCTGGCTACATTCTCCGCTTGTCGGGCACCCCCGAGGCGTTGTCGTAACACATTGTCTTCTGTGAATACAATTATTAGGATCATCCCTTCACAATTCTCTTGTCGACGGTCCCGAGTCGTACCCGGACCGTCAGTCAGCGAGTAGCCGAGCTCTAAAAAAGATTGTGGGAGGTACTCGGACCCCAGAGCTACTGTAAACTCAGTCTTTCCGGTCATCCAGTCTATATACATTCGATGTCAACGCGTCAATTCTTACGGTGGCTCCCTGACGTCGAGGTTACAGCAATGCACAATGGTCAGCGGTCACATCGATGAACAGAACACGCGGAATCCATCAGGCTCTGTCATATATTAAACATCTTCGCCTTCTTGCGCCCCATTTTCCTCGCTTTCCATGTTCCTGAGGCTTTCTGCTCAATTCTTCACAGGCCGCTTCACCGGTACATGACCGGTCACCATGAATCAGCGGTTCTGCCTGCCGCGAAATGAATGAACAGCACGGTCAGGGCTCAAACGAGTATACAAATTTGGGCTAGTCTCTTCTTCTAGTACCCGCTCTTCTGCCCGTTTCGGCCTATCAGTAGACGCCCGCGTCTCTTGGACAATCATGAAGAGGGACGGACGAGTCCCTGCCTACGTGTTCACACCGTCCCCAATTCGTCGCGCTGCCTCCATCAGATTTCAAAGTACGGATAGTACCAGCGTCGTGGCTTCCTGCGTACCCCCTGGAACTCACGGACGCTGTTGTTTTTCTTTTGTTCTTCGAACCTTTTTCTGATGGAAGTAAGACCCCCCGGATCGGAGAAAAATCCGACGTGGACGAATATGGCACAATCGTTCCTTTGTCCACTGAGGCTGAGAGCGGGTGGAGGCACCTGTGTATGAGGGGTGTGAAGGGGTCATGTATGACGAGGGGTGCTTAGGCGCTCAACTACGCCATCGTCGGAGGAAACGACGTCTGTTCATTTGTTAATCCTCGATCTAAACGGTGCAACAACAGTCCGCAGTATTCATTTCTGAAGTAATGATAGAGTAACAAACGTTTAGATACCGCCATATATGTCCTCCAATGAAAGCAAGGACATGTAGAGGCGTCATACTTTGTCGACGTCTCTAATCCGTAACTCTGTCAACAGAGTCAGTGAGCCTTATGTACTTCAAAGAAGTATCGTAGCTATTTCTAAATTAAAAGAAACCTTCCTAGCCTCTACCGCCGTCCGGAAACCTTATTAAACCCTGGCTGGGTATACACCACCGTTATCAGGAGAGATAACCATGTCAGTCGTTCTGATGACTAGCTTCCGCAGTGGCGCTTGGTCCGGAAGCGCGCTTACGGCGGTAAAACAGCAGATTGTACAAGTAAGAACGTTCACCGCGGCGAAAGTTCATTAGCTCAACCATCACGTAGCGCTAAGTATTCAATTGAATTCTGGAGCTGATCAGCAACGAGTTATTAAGGCAACGGCAGGAATGTTAGGAAGTGAGGAGAAATGAAATGGATAGAAATCTCTCACGAGAGCTCTCCTACTGACGTCGTAGCTTTGCCGTCGTGGCAAAAGCGTGGCGCGTCACCCGTCACCGTGATCAGTTGGTCCGATAAGCGACCGGTTAGCCGCCACACCACGCCACGCGGCCTAGCTCCTCGCCGGAAGCGACAGGCTCTATGGACGCATCGTACGACACATCTGGAAGGGTTTGAATAGATTCGTTTGGATTGATCACACAGACGGCGACTGTGGTTTGGCCGAGGTGCGGATGACGAACAAGCGAAGACTGAACTTAAACACGATGGGAACAAGGTACCAAATTCTGGAAGTCTGGCTAGGAAGCACTGATAGATTTATGAAGGGAAAATCCGAGAGTGTTCACAAGAATACGTTCTCAGATTCTTTCTGAGTAATTATTAAAATCATTTCCGAGAAAACCGACGCCACGAATCAAACACGAATCCCTCATGCGCACACGGTCAGAGTGATCCATCTTCCAAAACTGCTACTCGAGGACGAAGAAGGATATTCCTATGCACTCCGATTTGAGCACACGTAGGCCCACAAGAAAAGAAACAAATACATACCCATGCGCTAGTGATAGTGGGAATTGGAGTTAGCGTCTGCGTCGGGATCCCAGGAAGATTTCCAACAGGCACTGTCGTCTCCCAGCAGCCGTCGGTGATGCCTGTCCATGTCTCAGAGATGGGATGAATCAGCTATATGCAAAATGAACATTGGTTAGGCACTAGTCTCGTCCAAGACTAAGATACGTGCGTACCGCATGAACTAACGGCCCTAGACCGAGGATGATAAGCGCAGGCTTCATATGAGCGTGTCTTGAGCGTGTCCGAGAAGTGTGTTAAATACATAAACAAGAAATTGAATAGATAGGTACCATCTGTCAATGTTGGAAGATATTCGGAGTTCGTTGAGGTGGACTGACCTGACCCACAAAAATGGCCGCACGTATGACCACGAACCCAGACCAGGAACTTTGCATCACGGGGAAATAGAAAGCAACACAGAGGGTAAGGCGGCGGCGGACGTAGTTTCAAGTGTACGTGTCCATGAGGCAAGAAAGCGCCATAACGCTGACAGTTACAACAAGTGAGAAATGTCCATCCACGGTTGAAGACCGTAGGGGAAATGGTCTGATGATTCCTGACCAAACTGGACTATAGAAGACGAGAAAAAGTGAATAACTTAAACTGGAAATCACCTCCCGCGATATGGATGAAAAGAGAAGGTTAAATTATGTATAGACGTAAGAGAGATGTCAGTAGAAAGTACAAAAATGACGTGTTTAAGTAGCAAAAGGACAGCAGAAACAAAGCTGGGTGATACATGATTATAGAGACAACGAAAGATGTGAAAAAAACATGCGGGGTATGGTAGATCGACAACGAAACAAACAATAAAACTTCACGAATTTGCAGAAACGAATTTGCCATCACATAAAATGGTTTGCGTCAGCGGTGCTGTGAAGTGAGCCCTTGCCGAAATGCCGCCGTAGGCCACGCCCTCCTCGTGTACCAGTGAGTTTATTTATAGACATAAGGAGGTCACCACGTCTTAGGGGTTCTGCAGAAGTCATTAGACACTGATCAGTCCATAAAGAGAGTAAGGTAGGCCGTACTCGTGATGTGATCATCCTGGAAAAACCGCATCATCAATCAATAGGTTTAAGAACGACTGGTAGGATGATACATACCATTCCGGCTTGCAGACAGCGCTCTCGGTCACCTATCACTGAAGGAGACATCTCGTTAGAACATCAACAAACGAGGGGATTTAAGACTTACTGGCGTGAGCCGTGAGTGCAATAATGGGTATCGGATCTAAACCAAGGTGCTGCTCAAACGAACGGATCAGCTCGGTGGCTTCCATCCCGCCCATGAAGGGCATTGATACATCCATCTGCAGGGTAACAATGAGGGACTCCGTGAAGTACTAGAAGAAAGACAGACGCACTAGAATGACATCGAATGGCTTGCCGTCTAAGACACTAGCCTTGAACGCATCGACGGCTATACTTCCGTTTGATGCAATCTCCACGTTGTGCCCGTACGTCTGCAGAATCTTGGTAGCCAGCTTCTGGTTGACAACGTTATCCTCGGCGAGCAAGATATCATAGGAGATGTCGTTGGGCTCGGCCACAGGAATAACAGTGTTCGACTCTAAGGCAGAAATGAGGGCGGAGGCAAGGTCTTGGGCGGATACAGGGCTTGTTATCTGCGACGTGATACTATTGTCTAGACACCATTTCACTGGATAGGAAAAGAATCAGCAACTCATGGGCAAGAGAAGGGAGGGGGATCCGCACGATTGAGCTGAGGTGCATAGTCGGCAGGGGATAGAAGCACGATGGGGATGTAGCGTAAATGTTCATACTCGCGGATAGCCTCGGTCTGGAAGCACGGTAAGCGGAAGAAGAAGAGAACGCAGACATGGAGCTCACCACAGCAAACGTGTCGACGATGATCGTGTCGATGTGTGGACAACGCTCTTTGTTCGCCACGTCGGCCACTGCGTGCGCAACATGGACCTTAAGACCAAGTTCAACTATCCTATCCGCCACGCCCGTCTGATCATGCAATGTGTCCATGTGCAAGATCATTCGCTTCGAGAAGGGGGTCATCTTGTTCAAGGTGGCTTCCATCGAAGTATGGGCTATCTGCGATGTGATCGTGAAGAAGAACTTGCTGCCCTTGGACACTTCACTCTCTACCCACATGTTACCAAGCATGAGGGACACTAGACGCTTGGAGATGGAAAGTCCGAGTCCTGTGCCTCCATACTCCTGCATGGGCCGTGATTTAGAATCGCGAGCGAGGAGATCAACGCAATCATACATACCCTGGTCGTCGACCCGTCTGCTTGACAGAACGTGTCAAAAATCATGTTCAGCTTGTCCTTCGCGATACCAATGCCGGTGTCATTGACACAGAACTCCAACGTCACGCTCTGGTCGTCAAGGGCTAGTAGACGCGTGCTCAGGGAAACCTTGCCGCGCTTGGTGTTCTTGCTCGGGGTGAATTTGATTGCATTTCCGACCAGGTTCGTGATGACCTGACGCAGACGCAGCGAGTCGCCGATGAGCTGATCGGGGATATCGCATTCCACGTCGTAGGTCAAGTCCAAGTTATTCTGGGATGCACGAACGACGAGAGTTTTCAGGAAGCCGAAGACAGTCTGGCGTAGGGAGAAGGTGACAGCTTCCATTGTCATGCGGCCGGCTTCAACTGCAGGGGTTGTTAGGAATCAGAGTTGGAGAGAAGATTGGCAACGCACTCTTCGAGATGTCCAAAATGTCATCAATGATCAAGAGCAGTGACCTAGCCAAGCTATGTACCAGGACCAAGCTCTCCCTCTGTGAGCGATCAAGGTCACTGTCGAGCGTCAGCTCCGTCATACCGATGATACCATTCATGGGCGTCCTGCAGAGAATCATGAGAACGAAATCCTTAGACGTCGAACGAGGTCCTTACCGAATTTCGTGGCTCATGTTGGCCAAGAACTCACTCTTACTTTTGTTAGCAAGTTCAGCAGCTTCACGGGCGGCAGTGTTCTTCTGAATAGCGTCCCTCAAGTTGAAGACCATGCTATTGATCTGGGTCTTCAACGAGTCCATCTCCCCGCTTGCTTCGACAGTAATAAATCTCGTGAAGTCCCCGTCCATGGCAGCCGCAGAGATCTGGGCGAACCCACGGACCTGTGTTGTCAAGTTGCCAGCCATGGTGTTGACGGACAATCTACGCCGGCGTCAGAGGCGTAGCGCATTGCAGAAGCAGATATTCACTCACGTGATTTCTCTCCAGATACCCTGAACATCACCCAACTCGGCCTGGACACCAAGTTTGCCTTCGGACCCGACTTCTCGTGCAACCTTCTTGACCTCAGAGGCGAAGCTTCCTAATTGGTCGATCATGCCGTTGATGGTGTCAACCAAGTCACCCATCTCTCCCGAGACGGACAAGCCGCTGATCTTGCGATCCAATTTGCCCTGGGCAACAGCCGTCTGTTCTTCATGTGAGCATTTACGTGGCTGACACTACGGTGAAAGACGTACCGTTGCGTCCGCGATCGTCCGGACTTGCAGTGTCAACTAAAGAATCATAGGTCAGAATCATGACCGGGACAGCGATAAGTGCGACTCGTACGTTATTGGCCATGACGTTCACATTATCGGTCAAAGCCTTCCAAGTTCCAGCGACATTCTCGACGTTCGCTTGGCCACCGAGCTTGCCTTCCGTGCCAACTTCTCTAGCGACTCTCGTCACCTCATCGGCGAACACGCTCAAACTTTCCGTCATCTCGTTAACAGTCGTCTTGAGGTCCAGCATCTCGCCCTTGACGTCGACCTAAAAACCACGAGTTATTCACGCCGCCAGAAGAAATATATGTGATACTTACGACAACTTTCTTCGTCAAATCACCACCTGCGACAGCCTTCGTGACCTCGGCGATACTACGTACTTGGTTCGTCAAGTTCATAGCCATCAAGTTTACGTTATCAGCCAACGCTTTCCATTCACCCTGAACATCAGGGACTTTGGCCTGTCCACCCAAGATACCCTCTGTGCCGACCTCCAAACTGACACGTGTCACCTCCTTAGCCAATGTCGAAAGCTGGTCCACCATTTGGTTTACGGCGCCTTTGAGATCCAGCATTTCGCCCTGGACGTCAACGTTGACCTTATGACTCAAGTCTCCTTGTGCAACAGCTTTCGTAACGTCAGAGATAGATCGCACTTGGTTCGTCAAATTTGAGGCCATTTTCTGTGAGCGCTGTCAGCGGCGTTTGTGAAAATCTTGTGAATACCACCTACGTTCACGTTCGTGGTCAAGTCAGCCCATGTGCCCTGGACTCCTTCGACAGTTGCTTGACCGCCCAAGATACCTTGGGTACCGACTTCCAAAGCGACACGCGTCACCTGAAAGTTTCATGTTCAGCTTCTGCATCCCCGGAAGAAGATACTGCGCAAACCTCGGATGCGAAGGCGCTCAGCTGGTCCACCATCGCGTTTACGGTCGTCTTCAACGTGGCCATTTCGCCTTCAACCTCAATCTCGATCTTCTGCGTCAAATTTCCTTTGGCGACGGCGGTGGTGACGTTGGCAATGCTCCGCACTTGGTCCGTCAAGGACAAACACATCCGATTGACATTACGAACCAAATCAAACCAGACACCTTGAACATCTGGAACGTCGGCCTGCGCTTCCAGTCAGAACGGAGAAAGGAACATACACAGGACCAGCAACTTACCTGACCCCCCAACTTTCCTTGACTTCCCACCTCTAATGTGACACGAGTGACCTCGGCGGCCAGCAGCCTCAGCCGGATGACCATTCCGTTGACAGTGTTCTTCAAGTCTTGGATCTCTCCGCGGGCGTTGACCTAGGGAACATCAGCAATGATACAATATTTCTAGACCATGATACGCATACCTTGATCTCTTTGCTCAAGTCACCATTTGCCACGGCGGTCGTGACCAAAGCGATGCTCCGCACCTGGTCAGTCAAGTTCATGGCCATGAGATTGACGTTATCTGCCAAAGCCTTCCACTCTCCCTGACCATCCGGAACGTTCGCCTGACCACCCAAAAGACCTTCAGTGCCAACCTCCAACGACACTCTTGTGACTTCACGTGCGAGCGTCGAGAGTTGGTCTACCATCTGGTTGACCGTGTTCTTCAAATCCAACATCTCTCCTTGCACGTTAACATCGACTTTCCGGCTCAAATCACCCTGCGCAACAGCCTTCGTCACTTCTGATATTGATCGCACTTGATTGGTCAGATTTGACGCCATTTTCTGAACACACACTTATAAAACGTGGCAGTCATAGAGGGAAGATTGGAACTTACATTGACATTCGTCGTCAAATCAGCCCAGGTACCCTGTACGCCTTCGACAGTGGCTTGGCCGCCCAAGATACCCTGAGTTCCGACCTCCAACGCGACACGGGTAACCTCAGATGCAAACGCGCTCAACTGGTCCACCATGGCGTTGACGGTGATCTTCAATGTGCTCATCTCACCCTCGACCTCGATGTCAATCTTCTGCGTCAAATCGCCGCTAGCGACAGCTGTTGTGACCTTTGCGATGTTACGTACTTGATCCGTCAACGACAGACACATCCTGTTGACATTGCGGACAAGATCAAACCATACTCCTTGAATCTCGGGGACATCGGCCTGTGGGATGCGGTCAGAGAACATACCAAGAGTGATCAAGAAAAAGAGACACGTACTTGACCACCCAATTTACCCTGAGAACCGACTTCCAACGTGACACGAGTGACTTCAGCAGCTAACAGACGTAGACGGATAACCATTCCGTTCACTGTATTCTTCAAATCCAATATCTCGCCTCGAGCATCGACCTGTCAAAGTTGTGTGAATATTGACCATAATATAGAGTAAACATGCGTTAACGCACCTTGATCTCCTTGCTCAAATCGCCATTCGCCACTGCAGTAGTGACGAGCGCAATGCTTCTGACTTGATTTGTCAGGTTCATTGCCATCAAGTTCACGTTATCCGCCAACGCCTATCCGTGATATCAGTATACCGTAAGAAAACAACCAAGATACACAAACCTTCCACTCTCCTCTGACATCCGGCACATTCGCCTGCCCGCCCAAGATCCCTTCTGTACCGACCTCCAGACTGACGCGTGTCACCTCCTTGGCCAAAGTTGAGAGTTGGTCCACCATCTGGTTGACGGTATTCTTCAAATCCAACATCTCTCCCTGTACATCAACGTTGACTTTCCGGGACAAGTCTCCCTCTGCGACGGCCTTCGTAACTTCAGAGATGGAGCGCACTTGGTTGGTCAAGTTCGAGGCCATTTTCTGTTGGGAATGAGTAAAGCGACCGAGCAAGAAACGAGAAGGGAAGACGCACATTAACGTTGGTGGTCAAGTCCGCCCACGTGCCTTGAACGCCCTCGACCGTAGCCTGACCGCCCAAAATACCCTGCGTACCGACCTCCAACGCGACACGAGTGACCTAAATCGCAATAGCATCAGTAAACAGTCATGAACCAATCCTAACCAATACTTACCTCGGATGCAAAAGCGCTCAACTGATCCACCATGGCATTCACCGTAATCTTCAGCGTGCTCATCTCGCCCTCTACCTCGATCGTAATTTTCTGCGTCAAATCACCCCTTGCCACAGCTGTAGTCACCTTCGCGATCGACCGCACCTGGTCCGTCAAGGAAAGACACATCCGATTGACGTTCTTCACCAAGTCGAACCACACGCCTTGCACATCCGCAACATCTGCCTGTCCGCCCAACTTTCCCTGAGATCCGACCTCCAAAGTGACTCGAGTGACCTCAGCAGCGAGGGCTCGTAAGCGGATAACCATTCCGTTGACGGTATTCTTCAAGTCGAGGATTTCTCCACGAGCGTCGACCTGCCACATACGTAAGTACCACACTCATGAACAAGAGCGGAGTCGAACGAACCTTGATCTCCTTACTCAAATCCCCCTTCGCCACCGCAGTCGTAACAAGTGCAATGCTCCTCACTTGATCCGTCAAGTTCATAGCCATCAGATTGACATTATCCGCCAACGCTTTCCACTCGCCCTGCACCTCGGGAACAAGCGCCTGTCCGCCCAGAAGACCTTCCGTCCCGACTTCCAACGACACCCGCGTAACTTCACGAGCAAGAGTGGACAACTGATCCACCATCTGATTGACAGTGTTCTTCAAGTCGAGCATCTCTCCTTGAACATTGACGTCGACTTTGCGAGACAAGTCTCCTTGCGCGACGGCTTTGGTGACATCTGAGATAGATCGTACTTGGTTCGTCAAGTTGGAGGCCATTTTCTGTGAGGTAGGTGTGAGCAGGAAAGCATGTGGCAATATCCGAAATACGTACGTTCACGTTGGTGGTCAAATCGGCCCATGTGCCTTGCACACCTTCGACCGTAGCTTGGCCACCCAAAATGCCTTGGGTGCCTACCTCCAACGCAACACGGGTGACCTAGCCCAATCGTTCAACATTCATACCACAGATAAAGATAGACAGAACGTGGACTGACCTCCGACGCAAACGCACTCAACTGATCCACCATCGCATTAACGGTAAGCTTCAACGTGCTCATCTCACCCTCCACCTCGATAGTCACTTTCTGCGTCAAATCTCCCCTCGCCACTGCCGTCGTTACTGTCGCAATACTCCGCACCTGGTCCGTCAACGAGAGACACATCCGATTCACGTTCTTCACCAAGTCATACCAGACACCCTGCACATCTGGAACATTCGCCTGTCCACCCAACTTGCCCTGCGATCCGACCTCCAACGTCACTCGCGTCACCTCCGCAGCCAGAGCTCGCAACCGCACGACCATCCCATTCACCGTGTTCTTCAAGTCCAAGATCTCCCCTTTCGCTTCAACCTGTGCCCCATGATGAATGGGCAGAAGGAAAGAAGATGGATGAAGACTTACATCCACCTCCCTCGTCAAATCCCCATTGGCCACAGCCGTCGTCACCTCGGCAATACTCCTCACCTGCTTCGTCAAGTTCGCCGACAAATGATTCACCACATCTGTCAGCTCCCTCCACGTCCCCTCCACATTCGAAACATGCGCCTGAGATCCCAACTTGCCCTCCGCCCCAATCTCATGCGACACCCGCGTCACCTCCCTCGCAAACTGTCCCAAACGATCGACCTGCCTCGAAGCATGAGAGAGAGGAGAGGAAAAGAAAGAACGCAACACACCATGACGTTAATAACATCCTTCAGCTGAACCATCACGTCTCCCTGCACAGGCACCGTGATCTTCTGCGTCAAATCCCCAGACGCCACGGCCTTGCACACGCGCGCGACATCCTGCACCTGAGCTTTCAGCAGCTTCAGCTCATCCACCGCGCTGATCCCGCCTTCCCTCGCTGCAGTCGCCAGAGGTCCATCACCTTGCACAACGCCCAGAGGGGACTCGAGAGGTGACGATGCGGGGTCGTTGATCCGTCGTATTAGCTCGGGGTCGGATATCTGCCGAGAGAGGTCAGTAAACCGAAGCAAGGGAAAGGATAGAAGAAGAAGAAGAAGAAGGCTCTGGGATCGGGAATCGGAGACGACTGATAACCTAGGAACGACGCTACAGTCGGGACCGACGTCCAATGCCAACCGCGCCCAGTCGGCCGTCGGCCGAAGAAGACACAGGCTAAGAACATAACGGAACATCAGAACTTGATCACCAGTAATGATTAGAGACATACCGGGGGCATAGCATGAGCGCGGGAGTAATGGTTGCGCGCTTCATTACCTCCCTTCATCCAGCGTAAGGTACCGGCTGCATGGGGAAGCGAAGATATCATGGCATAGTGAGGATCGCGTCATCACGATGTGTCTGAATAACAAAAGTTAGAGAACAATGCACACAGGGAACCTTCAGCCACTTACTGAGCCATGAACCGACATGAAGGAACAGATCCCGTGGTCCCGTGAATCCATAAGAGGAGGACTGCATAGCATCGAAAAAGCCGGCGCACGATAGAACCACAGAATCAAGTTATCTCGACGCGTACAAGATCGTCGCCTGCCGTTGCACAGCGTTCCGATAGATAGAACAGCATGAGGATTGCACGTTCAATACCCTCCCGCAACCAAGATTGCATGTCTTGGCCGATTCCACTCTCCCCCGC
This sequence comes from Gloeostereum incarnatum, assembly GCA_004338095.1. Classification (NCBI taxonomy): domain Eukaryota; kingdom Fungi; phylum Basidiomycota; class Agaricomycetes; order Agaricales; family Cyphellaceae; genus Gloeostereum; species Gloeostereum incarnatum. Next base: position 161,184 of record RZIO01000017.1, read on the forward strand.
TATTCACGGAAAGATCGATAACGGGACCCGCTAGATGACAGTGAACATACGCCCAGAACACGACGGAAGAGACCATCTGTCTTGGATGCAGACTGGTTCCCAGACGAAGGAGTCCCATTGGCAGTAGTCAAAAGACGTTGGACTAGATAGATGTCGGTTCACAGGTTTTCCAGAGTGGGCTGAAGCGAATAGGTTCCGTGTAGACGCAACAAGAGTGCGAGGTCCGCGCCAAGTCCGCCAAAGTATCGCCGGCAAGGATATCAACAAGAAACATCTAACAGGTATCAATGGTCAGAATAGGATAAGTTCAAGAACAAACTCTATCCACGTACTGTTGCTGTCTGATCAAGCCACTCGATCGCGTAGCAGAAGGCAATACATCCCATCCAGACTCATCCTAGGTCCTCCCTGCGCGAATCATGCCTGCAAGGACGAAGAGGAAAACGGACGAGCATCCGTCAGTGCTCGATCAAAGAGAATGATAATCGGCCGAGAATGGATGGTCGATAGCCCGACCGCGAGAGCGTCCGAAGCGAAGGAACCAGCTGCATGTGAAACGAAGACACTGGCGTCAAAGCAAGGATATGTAACTACATAATGTCAAGTCGTCAGACAAGGGTACAACAACGAAAGCTCCAGACACGTACAGAGCCATCCGTGACCAAGGAAATGACTCGCGTCAAGGGCAGGCGAAGTATTGCCCGCAAT
>RZIO01000017.1:161918-190733 GCA_004338095.1 Gloeostereum incarnatum
AACCTAACCGTCATTCATTGTTAGACCCGGATAAGTCCACGAAAAGGCTTCAGTCACGTACGGATGCCACCCGGCCTATGAACGCGTCTGTAACTATGGAGGTCTATAATCAATGGGTGACTTCAGCGAAGCATGAATGCAGATACATACAGTTGAGGATCGCCTCGTATTGTCCCTGTCGCATGATCCAACCCAGTGCATTCATAGGACCCACAGAGTGGCTGGGAAAACCTAGGGAGGGGACAGCCCCATAGAGATCTATAACGGCAAACGTCAAGTGTCAGCATCGGACGGAGCAAAGTATCACCATGAAGACATACGTGGATTAGATCGCGAGATAGCAGCGTCGGACATCTTCGGGCAATATCGGTGATTGAGCCACTTAACACGATATACTTGTATACGATTTGTGGAGGATAGGTGACACCTTACGTCCGCGATTAAAGTGGGATACGCCCGAACCATAGCCAGGATCTGAAAGAGGCATGTTCAACGTCTAACAGCCTGAAGACCATTGGAAAGAACGCACCGAGGTTTAAAGCATACTCGGGGACGATGTCGACGGTAGAAACGGTACCGTCCCGAACAGTGAGCTCTTGGAATCGGGCGAAAGTGTGTGGATAGCAAAAGACCTAGTGCAGTCAACAGTGAGAAAAGAGCATCCGTAGCAAATTGTAGCCACGTACCACGGGTTCGACGCACAATTCAATGGAGCTATGTTTGACTCTCGCACCCGATATGGACAGTGAGACGCGCAAGCTGAGCGACGGCTTACATCCACAATTGACACCCGGAGTGAAAGCAGCGTCGCGGGAATGATTGGATAGTGGATCCTCCAGTTAATCTTGAGAGCAAATCTGTTGCTGAACGTCGTCCGATACATCCCGAGAGCCCAGAGCCAGACAGAGAAAAGCACCAAAAAAGGCGCAAAAAATGAATTTCAAAAAACTGAAACTGACCTTTGTTCCACAGGCAGGACAGTGGTGTGCTCCGGCGCTCTTGGATATCAACCTCTGCTTGTGTTCATTCTGAATATCCTCGAGGTCGATATGCATTTCGTCCGACCGCTCCTTTCGGCGTATCGCCCTTTCCACGGCCTTCAATATCTCTTCATCAGACTTGAATTTTGGAACCTGTCCTTGGGAATGTAATAGGGCGACTAGCTGTGCCCTGAAATCATCGTCGTCCGACATCGTGCTCGATGGCGGCGGCGGTGGTGGCGGTGGTGGCGGGAGAGGAAGAGAGGGAGTTCGTGATTTGAAAGAGAAAAGAGCAAAAGGCCCAAGCACGCCGCGGAGGAAAGAGAGGGCCATCGCTAAAACCACGTGCTCTTTGTATCGGTTATATTTCCGGTCTCCGCTATGGTCCATGGACCGATCACCGAATTTCCACTCCAATTCGAACTCCTTCGCGCACATCTTTTCTCCACATCGAGGCGTTATATGCTCTTATCTCACAGACTTATAGATCTCATTCCTACTGCAGACATATAAGAGTCGCCCCCATGACCTGTCGCAGTACGCTCTGAATATCGAGTCTGAAAACACGCTTTCCTTTTTTTCCCATGATCTCCACTCCTCGCCGTTTTCTTATCGATGGCCTTCTTGCCGTTACCGTAGACCAAGTGCCGTTAGCCTTTCCATGATCCGTTCTCCTGCTCCTCCGCTAAGCGCTCAAAAAACGTCATTGATCTCGAAGCACTTCTCGTAATTCATTACGGTCCCTGGGTGATTGGCGAGGTGTTGCATTTTATCTTTGTCTGTATCCACTGCGTACATAAATAAGACCCCCTCCTGGATGCTTGAGCTCATTCGTTTACGCGAAATCGAAGACGACAACGACGACGACGTTAGCCAACGGATAGAGAGAGTGTGGGTGGCACTTTACATAGTCCGAGTCGACTTCAACTTGCACCTCGGAAATAGCTTCATGTCATAAGCATGCAATTTCATGCCGTATTTTTAATCTCAATCTCTCAGCCCCACGGATCTATCTCGCAGGATCCAAGGCTTTCTTGAACCTCGGTGGAGCAATTTCTCGCCATGGATAGCGAGGACAGCTCGGAATTTGGATTCTCGTCTTACGCTTCTCTTCGATGTCCCCGAATACGACGTGCAATACACCACGTCCCCCGGATCCGTTTGCGCGTGGTCCAACCTCTTACTTAAAGAGCACACACGACTCTCGCTTCAAGGACAACCTCTAGTTAGTACCTTCATTCGAAGACCCCGGAGCGAACCCGAATGTAAGGTCCCAATTCACTTCAGATAGGAAGGGACCTCCGTATGACCGTCTATAAACCGGCCTCCACTTCAATTAAAGATCCCGCTTCATGAATTTACATGTCAAACGCTGTCCATAGACGATCACAACTCTTGAGTCCTTGGTCTTAAATTTACACTCAACGAGATCCTTTAAAATACATGTGGCGTCACCAATTTAGGGCCCGACGCAAACATTCAATAGTCTAGGAGTGAGTTCAAGTTAACTGTTGAAAGCATGCAGATACTACATTTATTCCATCCTTGTCTAGTGTTTCTTCGAGAACGACTGAAACTCCGGGCGAAATAAATTACTTAGCGGCGTCTCAATAGCTGACGCCACACTGAACAGACGGTGTGCCATTCATGACACAAGCGGACATCTGTGGCTCGTTAATGGTAAGTATCTCCCGACAATAAAACTCCTCTATTGACATCACTCACGAAATATTCAAGTTCCAAGACTGGGTCACTGAGTACTGAGTACGAGTGCATACTTGAATGCCCCCGCCACATCCGTGGGGCTACGGAGCGCGTAGAGAACGAGTCGGAGTCGATCTGACTTCTGGCTTCCAGAAGCCAGAATTAAGTACCCGCCGACGGTGATGTTATAGATAAGTAAAGGCCTTGAGACACTCAGGCGTGCTTTCATGGCAACGTTAACTGTAATACTTATACTACAAAACAAGTGCGGTGGAATTCATTACTGGCAGCGAATGCTATGGTCACTGTGAGCGAGTAGGGGGGATTAAAATCATTAGATATTTTCGGTATCATTCGACGAACGAGAGGATTGCCGTTACCGTGAAGAAATATGGGTATGGAACTTGGACATGGGCCAGTGGAAGTTCAAGTTATGGTCGCAACTTGTTTCGGCATTATCGGCAGATGAAGATTTTAGGTTCCGATCAAATGAGTACTGCCACCGTGAATTTTCCAGTTCTCCCTGTTGGCTATGCACGATGGTAGATATTAGTCGCACCCACATATATTTGGGGTCATAAAGATCAGAAGATTCGGCTTTGGTAGGGCAGATGGTGTGATAATTACATTTGGAGCTGACTTTTGGCAGAAATGGCTTCTGCCGAGCGGAGAATGAAATGTTCGGCACCCCGGGCCCTTCGGAACTGCTGACACCGTCTCTCGATGCTTTCAGCGGAACCCCTGGCTTCGCGTTGATACTGTTTCCTTTTGCGGTGCTCACAGATGGTCTGATGCCCCGGATTTCGTCATAATGTTCTTGCTTCTAACCTCTGGCTTCTGTAGTACTATATATGTCTCAATCCTCGTGGCCGAAGCACACTAGTTTCCCATGCTGTATCCTTGCCTCAAGGTTTACCATCGCCTCCCACTACGTCGACTCAAGCTTCGCTGAGGGTTTGTTGACTAGAGAAAAGGATCGACTCACGGTGTAACCACTGTCACAGAGCTACTATCATCATCATGTTCTCACCTTCAAACGATGAATCTAAACCTTGCTGCCCTAAGAGAAGTTCTGGCACATTCCCTCCAGACTCTTCTCTTCCTCCCCCTCTTCCCCGTCTCGCATATCTTATCCCGTCAGGAAACGCTTTGCCTGTTTTCCGCAGTCAACAGGAGGAAACCCTCCTTTTGTGCGATAGAAAAAAGAAGATCAGGCTCCTGGCTGAAATTGACGGTCAGATAGACGATCTGATTCGAAAGCGTACTCGCCTACAACAAGATCTCGCCCAATACAAAGCAATATTCGATCCCGTCCGCCGATTGTCAGTGGAGGTTTTGCAAGAAATCTTCATCCAGGCTCTCCCCCGTGATACTGACTCCGGGTACGTCTGCAACTCCCTCAAGCCACTTCAAGCGCCATGGAACGTCTCGCAGGTGTCGCAGAGATGGCGCGACGCTGCGCTCACGTTGCCGGCGCTGTGGTCAGAGGTCGGTATCGAGTGGGAAGATTCGTTCATCAACGTGGGATCCATTGACAGAGATATGGAAAGAAGAAAGCGGTTGAGTTTCGTATCACAGCTCAGCTTGCAGTTGACTAGATCGCGCGCGCTTGATCTCACGATGTCTTTTACTGCTATGGACCTACGCCGCTTTACGGACGATCATCCCATCTTGCCTATCCTAATTCTCACTGCATCTCGTTGGAAGGAGCTGTCGTGGAATGTCAGCCCTTCCTATTACCACCACTTCCTTCCTCTCAGAGATCTCCTCTTTCATTTAAAGTCCCTTTCGGTCCATATTACTGAAGTTCGCGATAATTGGCCCATCAATAGTTTCTGGGGCAGCCCGCCCGGTTTGGATATTTTTCGTTCTGCCACGCAGCTTAAATCTGTCGTCATATCCTCGCCTGCTCTTCGTCATCTCGACCTACCGTGGAAGAAATTGCAGAGTTTCGAGTACAAACCTCGGAATGATCAATCCCACTCCATCTCCGATAGTAGTGATTGTGCTGCAAGTGTCCTCAGCCAAGGAGTCAGCCTGAAGGCTATCTCCTTCCCATCCCATCTCAAAGCCGCGTCATTGTTGAGTCGGGAATCTCATGTACGCATCGAAAAGCTCTCTCTCACCTACGCTACGGCGGAAATCGACAGGCCCTTCGGTCCTGACCGTATACTCGGGCTTCTAAATTTGCCTGCTCTCAAGTGTTTGACGATCGACTTTACGTCCACTGCGTCGGACGTCCTCACCGCTATTTCTTCCTTCTTGAAGCGCTCCCAGTGCAAGATAAAGGAAATTCGTCTGCGAAACACAGTATCTCCTTCAGCGACTGATGACTTGTTGAGTTTCCTCGAGGAACTTGTCCACGTCGAGGTTCTCGAACTGGACATGTCGGAGTTGACCTCGGAAGGAGCTCCGAAATATCTCGATCGCCTACCGATACTGGATCGTCTCTTGAATACATCTGTCAAAGAGGAAACGGCATTTCTCCCATGCTTGAGACGGTTCCGGCTGACATCATCGAGACAGCTTCCTCGTTCTCAGTTCGACAAGCTAAATACGAGTCGTCCGAACCTGTACCTCGATTTGCGTGCACCTCATAAGTATCAAGGGTGTCCCGATGCCCGAGGTTTCCCAGGTGACGCGCTCATCAACGTCGCCGGGATCATGGTACCCCAAGATCAGTTCGATAAGCTGAGTGCGGCTATGGGGCATAAGCCAGAGAGAGGGATGAATCCGGGGAAACAGTGGGGGTTAGATTTTGACATCTTCAAGTGAGGCCGTTCGAGTCCTCCCAGAAGCTCGAGTCCTCATAAGTGGTGGCCCTAACATGAAGAAAAGGAAGGGAAAGAAAATTGCTTAGTTACTACTTCCGTCCGCTTGATAGTATATAAACTTACTCCTTACTTACTGATGATGGATCTATCTCTTACCTTGCAAAACTGCCTTATCGTAAACTTCCAATAAAGGTTGGTCTGGTTTATTGAGGTCTGAGCAAGACTAAGTGGATACAATACCTTACAAGTGAATTCTTTGTAGACGGGGTTTCTTACGAATACTTAGTAGGATAACAAAGCACCCGTTTTGTAGAATTCTTAGTGCGAAAGGCATTACACGGGTGTAATACGGATACCCAATCTCGGAAGTTTGAAGCTTGTCCAGTCATTGGCGACTGCGGCCGAGCGGTTGCGGAACGGTCGCGCGCAGCTTGATGCGAATCATACTTGCCACAGACACTAGATATCCTTGACTACAACTACAATCGTGACCAGAAGAATACGAGGAAGACGAAGCCACGATATTGCTTCTGGAACTTCGCCGTGACGCATCTTCGATGGAGACTTTCATTTCCATTTCAGCCACCACTTGGTGCTTTGATACATGAGCCTTTACGGGCTTAGTTATAACGCGGATCAACGTTTCAGCATGTCCCCTACTCTCTCGTAAACCACAGAGAGCAGCCCGTCGACGCGGCTTGGTTCTCACAGTACGTGGGCTCTGTAGAAGAACGCACGTTCCGTGTTACAGAGAGCTTCTCCCGTTCAGAGTGCCCCCGTGTCCCCGAGAAAAATACAAAGAAATACATCTACCACCGCCCTCTTCGACCGTTGATTAGAAATAGTCATCTTCGTCATCCGAAAGAGTCCATCCTGCTTTCTTCAATGCAATTTCGAAAGGCGACGTAACCTCTTGTGGGGGCTGGGGGAGGGGCGCCTTGTGTAGAGTCACAACAAAATCTTCCAACATCGTGTTCACGCTGAAGAATCGATTAGGATCAAGCCGGAGTCAGTTTCCAAGGCCACTCACATATTGGGGTGGGTGACGCAGCCAAAATGGGGCGCGTTCTCAAGCTCATGGACGGTGACGGGGACGCCGGCTTCCTTCAGCTGATCCACGAAGACGTTCATGTACTCGATGGAGTATGCCACGTCCGCAAGGCAATGTATCATGACTACGGGACTATTCCTCAGTTTAGCCAATTCCTCCTTAGAATACCCTGCCCGCTCCGTGAAGAACTTGACGGTGCAGGTGTTGAATTCGTCAAAGTGCTTGGGGCTCCAGTTCTTCATGCCTTGCGGTAGCATGATAGCTGTCAATCTGAAAACTTAGGGGTAAGCTGAAGAGCAAGAAACATGAAAAGGTGCGCACGCCGAGACGATTTTGGAGGTTTCAGAGTTGAATCCAAGCTGAAGAGCTCCATATACAGAGTCCTTCAGCGCATCTTCGTCTATTTTCTTTCCGTTGAATCCAGCGACCCAGCAATCGTGGATCTCCCTCCTTCCTTCCGCGACGTCCTCGGGCTGCGTGACTCGGTCGGCATTTGAACGGGTCGATGAGATGGACAGGTGAATATACCTCTTCAGTACCCAGCGGTGATATAAGAAATAATCCGAGGACTTTCTCAGGGTAGGTTATGGCTAGCTGAATGCCAATAATGGTGCCCATTGATAGGCCGACAAGATAGCAGGATGGAATTCCAACAGCGTCCTAACACTGGATTTAACAAGACGACAGTGGAAAGGTATTGTGGCGCACCATGAATTTAACCACGTCGTCCGCGGCCTCTTTTTGCCCATACCCTTTTGGTACCTTCCCCTCCGTTTCTCCATGTCCCAATAGGTCGACGCATACAAGGTTAAAGCGTCTTATTCGTGGATCGGCAAATTGGGCTGAACAGACGTTTCAACTCCTGATGAAAGATAGCGGAGACCAAGTAGACGGACGTACGATGAAAGATGTCCATGGAGATGTAAACGGGATGGAGAAGGAGTATTGTAGGCAAGCTGGTGTCGATTTTCTTCGCCGATAGAGCTCCTGGTGTAGATATAACATATCTGAACTTTACAGATCCATGGTTGGTCTTGACCTTGATAGAATGAGGCATGGCTACAACGAAGAGGGTGCAGGAACGGGAAGAAAGGAAAGATGGAGGTTTGTCATCCAGTTGGATCTTTTTTGGTTACAATGCCGCGTTTTTTCCAATTCCACGATCTTGTCGCCCAGGTCCCCAAATTTGTGCCGCCTGATCGAAGATCATCAAACCCCTATAAATCCAGAAGATCGGACCGCAGGCGTTCTTAAATAACGCCACCATCTTCCATCGTCCAGCAACCGTTTTGGCGACACCTGTTCTCCCAGGATTATTACGAGTATATAGACCAACCAGTAGACGAGTATGGGTGCGGTTTTATGAGCGAATGGAGACATTTTACTTCCGAGAAATTCATTAACGTCACCAACCAGCATGTGATCTCTGTGATCTGTGGCGTAGAGGTGTGAAAACGTTCAGTCCAATGGAAGTTCTTAAGTACCGCATCGTTGCAATGGTTTCGCACACTTTATGTGGGAAAGAGTCATGAGAGTCTGCTTGAAACTTGAATCTTGCGCGAAAACCTTGACTTCCTTGATCATCGGCGTCCATGAAGGACTCAAGTTGCAGTTGCAAGTCTGAATTCCTATCAGATCTTTCAAGAAGGCATCGCTGTCAGGTACATCGCCAGCTTAGGGGATTCGATCAGTAGTCAAGTCCTTCCGTCAAAACGTGTCCGTCAGGACCCAGGGGAGAGGTACGCCTATGTGCTAGGGGGAAGAGAAGAAGTGGAAAGCTTGGGCAGCACTGTGCCTGCCCTCGTGGAAGAAAAAAGTCGGCGTCGGCGGCGTCGGTGGCCATGCGAGATTTTAAACCGGAACAATTGCCGGTTGATTGCCGGGATCTTATACATTATTCTTATTGAAGTTGTTGGGGCGAAACTGCAATGGGATAATGCGCAGAATAATGCGGCAAGACAGCTTCACAGAAACTCAGTTTGGCATCAGGAATTGGCAATCACCTCTCCTCAATCGATGATCAATATAACGCCACACATGTGGCACGCCCCCGCCACCCGGCGAGGCGTTGGGACGCCACAGATGCTCCGCTGGAAATATCATAATCCCAAGAGTTGAAGACTGCCTCTAGCTCAACTTTGGATCTACCATGTCAGATGCCTATCCTAGATTGCCAAATGCTTGAGAGCCAATACTTTGAATTCAGCTGCAATCATAAATTGGATTGCCTGAAGTCAGATACATACATACATAATATTAAATGAAACGCCTAGTATTCTAGAACAGAATCTGTCTCTGTATCTTTATCTACTGTGTCGCTTGTATAAGTACGCCAGTTTGGCACATATTGCTTCTCCTTGTCTTTGTACTCGATCTTCTTACTGACCCTCCTGAGGCTCCTCTCGGAAACAACGCCACTCGAGACGTGGCCACGATTAAAGTCGAGGGTACTGGTCCATGAGCTCTTCGACAGGATATCGGCATGTGGATTCCTCGGCCTTTCAACATAATGTGGATTCGATCGGATCGAACAGAAATCCGAGGGAATGGAGGGCGTCCTGCTCGAGATGGACGAGGGTCGAGCCACAGGATGTGAATAAACATACCCGTTACAGTATGGAGACGAGAACCCCACCGCTGTAGAGACATCTGACTGGGTCTCTGTCTCCCAGTCTTCGATACTGTCTGTGGCGGCTTCGGAAAAAGTACTGACGCTTAGGGTTCTGTATGTTCGAGACGACGTAAACGATCGATTATCGGAATCCTCGTCTGCGAATAAAGCTCAATGGAATCCCGTTCTGGTTGATTGAATGCTAATTGAACTCACCCGACTCGCTGGTCCAATATTTCTTGACGGCGCCCTTCCCCAAAAGCTCCCGGTTATGCGGCTTGTTGAAATAGACACGACTATACTGAGTCCCCGAAGAGTCGATGTAGTCGATTTCGCTCTCAATGATGTCCCAATCAGCCTCTTCCGTTGTCCTTCGCTCACTCGCCACAGAAGGCGATACGGATGTTTCGGAAGGCGCACTGTGGGCGCTAGTGGGCCGCTGGGCAGAAGACATGATTCAGGGGTCGAGAGCTTCGAGGGAATGGTAGAGGTAAGTCAGTGATGGAAGTTGAAGTTTAAAAGCAAAATATGGCAGTGGCTATGTATGACAAAAGCGCTGAGGCCCATCGTCCATCAAGCGCCACAAGCGTTGTTGTGGGAAAGTTTAATTCCGGAGAACAAGAGACATCGACAAAAGAGGGCCAATGGGAAATGTAGGGTTTGGTAACCTCAGTAATTTCAGGAAGGTCAAAAGGAAGGTCTAATCATTCGACGCATTGAGAGTTGCGTGCAACATGCCGGGCCTGAGGACTTCGAAGAAATGACATGCTTTACCCGTGGAGACAGCTCTGGCCATAGGTCATGGCAATAGAAAAAATTCAAATATCAATTGAGTAATCAGAACAAACAGTCGGGATGTAAGTATGGGATTACTGGTGTCGGTACAGGAAGTACACGACTATGTACGTACAGAAGGTGCGGACGACTAAGTCAGTCTCTGGCAATGATCCGGGTTTCCGGTCGGGTTCTACAGAACAATTCAGGATGTATGAGGAAGGTTCGCAGAGCATGCACTCTTACCAACGCGCAATTCGGTATGTTTACAATTTTACCGCTACACGTGAACACGAACACCATGACCTGCGTTCCTCCATCAAGAGCCGCGGAGAGGGAAATTGTACTTCTCGGGCGGAATTTGCGTAAGTAGTGCTGAAAGAAGATGGCGAAGGCAGAATGCGGTAAAGACCGAGGAATTGATACCGGCACTGAGACAACCGAGAGTCCCTGAATATAGAGTTACCATACTAGTCTCCTTCACGACGCAGCAGGGGACGGAAAACTTACAGTACAGGATGGGTGTCACCACGAGGTTGGCACCCAGTTTTGGCCAGTATCGGTGAACATTCCAGAAAGGGACGGTAACAGCAAGCCCAATCAGAATCGAGAAAGGAACATTCTGTTGAGACGAAATTGAGTAAACGTAAACACGGGAGGATCGGACTTACCCCGCCACTGGGTTCGGGATAAGTGGTAGCCAGGTATCAAAGGCAGAAATCGACACACGGTATTCGTTCCTTGCACGTCTAACAAGATTGTGCCCTGGCGGAAATCCTTCATCGTGAGATTGAGTTTTCTGGTGAAAGATGCCCAATTATGGAAACTTACTACGCAATCACTGTGCCAACAAGTTGACCACCACAGTGTACAGCACATCATCATCGACGACGCAACACGACACGCCGTCAGAAGATGCACGGAAGCCGTCCCAAAGCCATCGAAGCACGATATCCACCATCTGCAGAGGCACGAAGCGACGCTGGTTGAGGGTTTTGATGAGGCGGTAGGCAAATGCGCATGAAGTAAATGAGGAAGACGGATATCCAAACGGCGTCAGGTATATGAGCGTCGTCACTACGCCGTCAGGATCGTCATCAGGTTGCGCGAAGGTACACACACTTCCTGACGCTGGGTTGAAAAGGATGCCATCAAGGGTCGACTTTGCAATGTCGTCGAGGCTGTGGAATTCCCCCGGAAGTAGAGGTAAATCTAGTGGAGAAGTAGGCTCAATTCCACTATCAGGCTCAGGAAGGTGTCTTGGAGACGACTGATTAACGGCACCCTGCGCGCTAGATTGGGCATTTAAACAGCTGCAGGACGAAGGACAGCCAGAAGATGAGTGAGATACGGTAGATTCAGAGATACTGCCGCGATGTATTTCGTTTGAAATTAAGGAATCCGCAGCAGGTAAGCCAGAACACGCGTCTGTAACCCCATCGCGAAGCCGACGTTCAATATCCGCTTTGGCCACACCCCTCTCCTGTAGCATGGCGCGAAGCACTTTATTTTCGTCCAGTATAGAGCGTGCTCGTTTCTGAAGCTCAATGTTCGCCTTTCAATGAAGGTGAATGCCTGACGAAGACACCGAGGCGGTCATTACTTGCCTGGACTCCTTGTTTTTCAAATACTTCGAGTCGCCTCTCCAAAGAGGCTACATATTCTCGTCGACGTTCTCTGGACCGGCGTTGATTTTCGCGTACACGTTCTGCTTTCGAAACTTGCGAGCTCTCCTTAGGCATGATGACAGTTCTCGTCAAGAAGTTCTGATCTGCCGGAATGATTGCCGGTATGTGTTTACCGGTGATGCTTTTTCGTCACTAATCTTGGACCAATCAGAACGCTTGAGTGACCTTCACCGAACCACCTTATAATGGCGGGTTTTAACCTTGAAGACCAGCAGTACGCAATAATGGATCCCGGTACAGCTTCAACAACTAACATGAAAAATTTAGTCGCTAAGCCAGAAGATCCTTCCTCTCTAAATCAACCATGTCTCAAATCGAAAGGGGACTTTTGCAAAGGACTGGATGACGGTAAAGAGCTGTACACCTTCATGGGTGAGCGTAGCTTTAACCCTTTTAAGCGTATCTTTAACTTACATGTCGGGCCAGATCTATGGCATTCACTTAGCTGGATTGACCGCTTGTTGGCACCTCTTGTGCTTGTGGCTATGATCATTGGCGTGATTATTGGCGTTTATGCAGTGAGGCTCGAGTCTCTATCCATACCTCAGCTTTAAAAACTGACCGTCTATCTCTCAGGAAGATGGGGTGACTCGAGCGTTCAAACAAAGTGCCACGTGGGATGGCGTTTCCATTCGTGACTTGCCCTTGCCCTCTCCTCTCAGATTTCAGACCTCACGATCTCGATTACTAGCTATCTTGATTGGTCTTATTGTCATGATATGGCCCGCTCTGGCCAAAGTACAGTGGGAACGCTTACCTGACCTGCTTCGCAAACGTAAGCAAACAGCTGTCCTTTCTCGAGTCTTTGCTCACTTAAGCGTTGGAAGGCTCTATCTGGATCCATCTCGGGATATCTTTCTTGTTGAATTGGATTCTCGCACCACTCATTATGCTTGCGGTGGCCTGGATGACTCTCCCTGAGTCCGCCCTCGAGCGAGAACGTAAAGGAGTGTTGTTGGTCGGCGTCGGTACGTTCCTTTGTCTTCTCCGTGTCGTGGAATATGTGTCAATCTCCCTGGCTTTTCTTATTTAGCTCGTTGCATAGGTGACTTACCGCGTCTTCCTCTGACTACATGGCTTACTTCAGTTTAGCAATGGTTATGATCTGGAACACCATTAGTCGCGGCGACACTAACTACTGCGCAATCTTGGTCGTTTTCAACTCGCTGCTTCAGGTATTCATATACGCGCTTTTGCTTGCGGTCATTTGAGAATCTTGTTATCTTAGATCGTACTGTTTTCTCCATATGCAGTCCTCTTCCTCAACTACCTGGGCGGAAGCCGAGCAGGAAGGTCACTGGAGCTCAACTATTCCGCTGTTTCACGGGCCGTTGGAATAGTAAGGAGTTTTTAATCCCTATCTTCATACGTGCTGAGGTTATCGGTTAGTATTTAGGCATTCCTCTTGCCGCAGGAATCGTTACTCGTCTCGTCGTCCTTAGTACAACGAAGCCAGCTGGAACGATCAGGTTCTTCAAATACTTTGGACCCGTTGCACCCCTTGGCCTTCTATACACTATTATCGTGCTGTTTGCTAGCCAAGTTCGTTCATCATTTGTAGAATTCAAGATCGCTCACTCAGCTATACCTAGGGACAACGGATCGTCGACAATATCGGCTCGGTTTTCCGTATATGCGTTCCGTACGCATGTTTGTACTCACTGAAGGAACCAGAACGCTCACGTATGTACTAGCTTAATCCTATACTTCGCAATCGTCTGGAACGCAACATTCTTTTCTTTCTGGGCTTTCTTCCGTCGGAGAAGCTTGGAGAAAGGATACGAAATGGCTGTCACGCAAGCGTTCACAGCAAGCTCTAACAATGTCTGCCCTCTTCTCCGCTGTCACCCTCACCGATCTGAAAGAATGCATGTTTTGCGTAGTTCGAGCTTGCGATTGCTGTGGGTATCGCCTCGTTCGGTACCGAATCGCCAGAAGTCCTCGCCGCTACGTGAGCCTTACCACGCATTTGAAGATTTCGTTTTGACGATCTACCACTGTATAGCTTAGGCCCATTGGTGGAAGTACCCGTTCTCTTGTTGTTGAGTTACTTGGCGTTGTGGTTGCAACGGAAGCTACCCTGGGCTCAGACAAAGAGGGAAGTTATCAAAGAGGGGGTGTAACATCCACAGGTCTCACAAAGACGGAATCCAGCTTCCCCAATCTCATTTCTACGATTCTAGTGACTTCGCAGTGGTGAACGATTGGCGGAGGGCAATGATGTCCCAAATGATATACAACAGATTGACAAACACGATAGATCTACAACTGAGCGAAGTCCTAGGCAGTACCCTTCTAAAAGAATTCGTCCTCGTCGTCCTCAAGGGTCCACCCGGCCTTGGTCAATGCACGTTCAAAAGGCGAAGTAATAGATTCCGGGGGCGGAGGAAGGGGCGATTTGTGGATATCGAGAACGAAGTCTTCCAGAAGTTTATTCACGCTGAAGAATCGATCAGGATCAAGCCGGAGCCAGTTTCCAAGGTCACTCACATATTGGGGTGAGTGACGCAGCCAAAATGGGGCGCGTTCTCAATCTCGTGCACGGTGACGGGAACATCGGCCTCTTTCAATTGCTCCGTGAAGATGTTCATGTACTCCCTGGAGTACGCAACGTCTGCAGAGCAATGGATCACGGCTACGGGACTGTTTTTCAACTTGGCCAATTGCTCCTTGGAATGCCCTGTACGCTCCGTGAAGAACTTTACGGTACACGTGTTGAATTCGTCGAAGTGCTTCGGGCTCCAGTTCTTCATCGCTTGCGGTAGCATGATAGCCGTCAACCTAGAGGAGGGGTGAGAAGGAGAATACAGAGAAGGACGAAAGGGGACTCACGCCGAGACAATTTTCGACGGTTCCGAGTTAAACCCCAGCTGGAGGGCTCCGTACACAGCGTCCTTTAGCGCGTCCTCGTCTACTTTCTTGCCATCGAACCCTGCCACCCAACAATCGTGGATTTCTCTTCTTCCTTCGGCGACGTCCTCAGGCTATTGGACTCGTTGGCACAGCACAAGGACTTAGTAAGTAAGGAAGCATACCTCCTCGGTGCCTAGTGGCGATATGAGGAACAGCCCGCGAACTCTCTCGGGGTATGTTATGGCTAACTGAATGCCGATGATGGTGCCCATGGATAGACCTACTATAAAGCATGATTGAATCCCGATGGCATCCTGGAAGATGGTTTGATATAGCAGAACGATGAAGAAGATATATCGGCGCACCATAAATTTTACAAACATCATCCGCCGCCTCCTTTTGTCCGTATCCTCTGGGAACTTTCCCATCCGTCTCGCCGTGCCCTAATAAGTCGACACATACAACATTAAATCTTCTTATCCGTGGATCGGCGAATTGCGCTGCAAATTTATTCAGCTATAAGGAAAGACGATGTGGACAGATTGAACGCACGATGGAAGATGTCCATAGAAATGTAGACAGGGTGAAGGAGAAGGATTGTGGGTAGAGTACTGACTACTTTCTTCGCTGAGAACGCCGTCGGTGTGGATATGACATATCTGAACTTGACGGTTCCGTGGTTCGTTTTGACCTTGACTGATTGAGGCATCTTGAGGAGGAAGAGGAAAAAGAAGAAGAGGGGCGCAATGCCCTCGGGTCGCCCCCATTTTTGTGAAGAAATGCCCCTGTATTACTTACATCATCTGATCCGCAATCAAACGCCCCCGATCTTCGATGCGCCAATCAGAATGGAACGCTGTATGCCCAGCGTTGGCGCTGGCAGGCGTGGGCCGAGCGCGTCAGATTCTGACTGAGAGGGGCAAAGGAGGGGTAACAGCTTCTGTGGTATGCATGAGTCCGGTTATCAGGACGGTGAAGTCGTCCACCATCATACCAAGAGATATTCAATATTGTGTTGGGTGCAATTTTTCTTGCAGTTCCATCTTGATGTCAGCGACCTGTGACTCCAGCGATTCGAGGTCGGACTCTGGAGGATTTCCACCAGGAACACAACCAGGAGGACCATAGGAACCATGTGCATTTAGATGGGTCCCCAGAATCTTCTCCCTTCCATATCAAGCAAATTTCTAGAATTTCAAGTTCTTATCACTGTTATCAGGCGATCGGCGGAAAGATCAGACTGTGGCGCCACGGCCCATGAGCACAGAAATCTTAGGCAGCTGAGGAAAACGACACAGATGACGGGCGGCACTTTCACGTCGATAGAAGGCAGGAATCTCTCGCAAATCATTCTTCATGTCTACGTATGTTTCCGTATGCATGTCATCGCATTATCACGCGACATCTTTTTGTCAGGACCTCCGAGTAGAATTTGATGAGCGTGAAGACGATTGAAGTTCTAGCTCTTTACCACGACTATGACATGGTTCAGAAGTTCGATTCAAGTGCAATTCTTCAGGTTCTTGTAAAGATACGTAAGTCCAAATGTCGGAAAAGTACGATAATAGAGTATGTAGATGGCATTAGGGAATGAGGCGTAGAATTTGCGTAGAATAGAGTACTACCAGAAAGTTGAAACCGCTAAAGAGATGTGTTTACGGCCGAAGATTCCACCCTGCTCAACGCTTCTTGCTCTGTCAACTTCTTAATCTCGTTCTGTAGCCTTTCTATCCCCGCTCGATCAGAAGAGTTCTGACCGTCGGAGACTGGCTGGCTTCGTTCAAGTTCTTCAAGCTGCCCGCGAAGAACAGAAATCCGATAGCGGAGAAGGATCTGACGTGTCGTAGGACTGGCAATTTGAGACATGGATGGGATCACCGACGGGGGCGCCACGCGTGGCTCAACTGAGGATAGGCGCTCTTGCCGCAGGGGAAGGCCGGAGGTAGTGGCGGGCATTTCTCGCGATGTGGACACGGATACCCTTTCGCTGGTACTGGAAGATCCCCTGAATGGAAAGTGCTTTGGGAACAGGAGCCAAGGCCGGGCGGTCTTTTCAGCACTGGGAGTGACGTCACCATCTGACGACCGTCTCTTACGCCGAAGAAGATCTCGCAGAATCAAGGCCCCAGCCACAAGAAGAATAACGAGGCCTAGAGAAACCGTGACGGCAACAATCAACACTGTTTTGCCTCCCCTGTCTTCAGACTCGGAGTCGGAGGTACGAGGATCGGCGGACGGTCCTGAGGCGACACTAGGGTAATAAATTCACCAATGTGTTGCACAGCCAGAGAGGTTAGCATACCTGCTGGACGTTTCAGATGCATCGCCGACGTTGAAACTGTCGCCTGTAAAAAGAACTTCAAGGCCGCCAGTATTGCTATCGACCAGGCTGGTCAGAGAACTTGAAGGGAAACAAGGTACTGATGCATACTTTGTTCGGAAAGCAATGAGATCATATTCTCTATTTGGCCGTGAGCCTGTGTTGACGGCTGCCGGGTAGAGTGGCAAACGGATACATACCCTTTTTCCGGGAACTGCATGGTAATGCTTCCACGTGTCACTGAACTCCCAGAAATTATGATTGGGACACTGTCAAAAAGCGAAATTGGCTCTGGTAGCTTTCTGGTTGTGATCTTGAAGTCTGCAGGATCTCCGGCATCTCGAAACCAGAAGACCGAGACTGGGAGTCCGGCTACGGGATTTGCCGACTCCAGAGAAAGTCTGACGATCCCTCTTGCGGTTTTTACACAAGAGAAGAGCACGAATAACGAGCTGAAGAGTGAAGATTGAGCGGAATTCAAGGGAGATCATGGCTGCTAGGAGCTCACATGGACAACTTGATATTCATGATATCGTTGAAGGAGATGGAAAACGAGAACAACCGACCGTTGGCAATGGCAGAGAAAGCTTGTGACAATTCCGTAACATTACATCAATAGTGTGTCGGCATCAAAGTTGCTAGAAGAGGATGGATGGGTGTGACTCGCCAAATGATGAAGAAGGAAATTATTGAGACAGCGGCAAAGGTGAAGTGTCCTGGATAGTACTGGCGGAAGGGATTACATAGCGTTTTTACTGGCGTAATATAGCTATATAGCCAATACTGGAATACAGTCATCTTGGGCGCGTTATGGTATCATTCATGCTTGTCAAATACTTGTTGGATTGTTGCCAGTTGGATGAGATGCGCAGTACTGTTCGGAACAGCCAAAGCGATGCAATTAGTAATCCAGCAGTATTGGTATACATCAATACAATAGAATCCCTCGCGCGTGTGGACGTGGAGGGGTAGAATTTATGATGACCGTAGGAAGACAAGAGATCGGGGCATGGAAGACCGTAGAATCTGGACCTGTGCATATGCCACCAGGAACAAACATATCCAAATACTTATTCAGTTCCGGTGGGAATTGGACGAAGTGACGGATGGCACAGGACGGCACCGGCTGTATAAGACGGGAAAAATACATCCTAAATACTATGAACACAACATGCTAACTCGTCTGGACATAAAACATACGGGAAAAGGCTTTAACTCCTTGGGCCCGAGTGAGGCGTTGATTATATCGGTTAGTATCCTTGCACCCGTGTCCAAAGGCATCCTAAGCTATCAGATACCTGAACCAGTAGGTTCTCCGCGCGCAGTTTCCGGAGGAATTCAAATGCCACCATCTCGGACGGCCTTTCATAGACCCGCAGGTGAGTAGATTTCAGCCCGTGGCGCCAGCGGGATTGGATCATTTCGACGTACAAGGCATCGTTGAACGACCCTCCCTTTACTACTAAATCAAGATGCTTCAAAGACGGAAGAATGGGTTTCGAGGAGGGTAAACTCAGGCTCCGCAGGAGGTCGTCGTTGACGACCGCTTGGTAAGTGAAGACATTGGAAGAAAACATGTTAAGCTAGCGTTCGTGGAAGCTGAACAATGTCAAGGAAGGCGAAAGAAGTCGGAGAATAGAGAGGAGGGCGTCTGTAGATATGTAGATATGATGTAGGCTGAGGGAAGTGATGGTACAAGATGAACGCCCCACAAAGGCGGATGACTCGTTGGCAGTCCAGACATTGTCTTTCGCCTCATGTACCAAGTCCACATTAAATGTGACATGGATGGTGTCCAAGGATGGAAGTGTCAGCTCTGGAAGTAGAGAGGCTAAACTGGCTTGTCCTTCAATAAGGCAAAGAGATGTGACACCCGGATGAACGATCGGCCATCCGTCGGGATATATCACCGATGACGCCTCGTAACATAACATAACGGTTCAGAGAGCCAGACAATATGATATGATCGAGGCCACCTCTGGGATAGTTCTTTCCCCGCGGAGTTCTAGGGCATCAACCTTGTTCAGCGGTATATCTTACCTGATGTAGCCGAGTGTCCCCCAACTTGAGAGTCGTAAGCTTCGAGCACATGCCGAATGACACCTCGTCTGACCCAGGTTCGCCCCAGATCGAGATGTAGAGGGTGTCTATCGAGGAGACCTGGGCAGTGAGATCGTGAAGTAACTCACGGTCGGCGTCGCACCATTCATTAATCTCTAGTGTTTGGCAACGACTGGCATATGGAAGGATAGCTCGAAGGAGGTCGAAGTGGTAATCGGAAGCAGATGAGACGTATAAAGAGAGCTGCAAAGGAGAGGTACCCGACCCTTGCAGCAGTTTCTTGACGGTCTCCTTCGCAAGCGCCTGAATGGACGAGGGTCTTGTAACGTGGAGCTCCGAAGACAGGAGCTTGAAATGAAAACGTGTCCACGACGATGGCGTTGCTAACGCTAACTCTCTCCAGTAGTAAGACACGTCAGCCAGAGCTTGGGAAGGAACGACGAGGAGATCTTTCGATGACGTGTTTGCGACGAATGAGATTGTGGGACACAGCTGACAATGAAACACGAAGATTTCCCTGAGAACCGCTCTGTAGGGAGCCTCCGAATGGGAGCAAAAAGAGATTCGGAGTGGTGTACGCCACAGGACAGTTCTTGCTTCGTTCTCTCGAGTGAAGCTGCCAGGGCGGCGAGTTTGTTGATCTCCTCGTCAATTTTTGAGATGTCTTCTTTTGCCTGGTAACGGAAGCCGGACAGCTGTTCAGCGTCAGCCTGAGAGGGACAGTAGTTCTCTCTCAGGAGCTCAAGGAGGTCTCCGAGTGCCTTGATCTTGGAAACAGAAAGAAAGGTGAGGTCGGACGAATGCATTCAAGAGAGCTTTAAGAGGATTTCAGAGGGATAAAGACATAGAGCAATACTCGACGCACAAATTATCAAGATCTCAAGGATCAATGATAAGGGGGAGTCGAAGTATCGCGACGTCGATAGAGCCACTGAGCGAACACCTTGTCCTTTCCGGAATCCTATCACAGTTGAAATATACTTTCGTAATCAAGGTTCAAAATGACAAGCCGGACAGAGTATGAAATGGATTGAAGGAACAGTTATTAAACCGTCACAAACCTCTAGCTGTAAGTAGTACAGTCAATGTATCGAAGCGGTGGCTCGGTGGCTCAGAGAAAGATTTTTTGATCGCCTTCTGATGAGTTTTGGAACTCCGATGTGGCGCCGCCACATGTATATCGATAAGAGCTTGTTCACCATTAATCAATGTACTCCCTGAAGATACTACAGCTTTATAAGAGGTATTCATTCACATATTTTATGCCACCGTATCTTCGAAGAGATTTTATTTTCCCAAACTTTTGCGTACAGGAGATCGGACCGACGACGCGATCGGCGGAATTATGAAATTCCCCACGTGTAGGGTGTCGTCACTTTTGGGGTGTGCACTGCACCACCATTCTCCTTCTTGCTCGTCGTCGACGACGATGGCGACCAACGATGATTTCCACCCTTTCATAGGACACTTGGCATTTCTTCTGGCGGCGGCCACGATCGATCCTGCTCCAGGACTGAAACCGAAGCTACCTGTATACACCGGAAAGCGGACTTGGCAAACGGATGCGATTCTTAGGGATGTCTCCAATATCATTGCCAGGATGCAGGGCGCCGAGCGGGAACTCGGTCGTATTTCTCTTGAAAGCCCGCCACCAATGCTCAGACCACCCACCCCCGAGGACGACGACACCAACCCCGACGGCGAGCAGGAGGGGGAAGATTCACCTTCGACCTCGCTTTATTGTACGCCTTTGGAACGACCAGTGCAGGAGGAATCTCGGGCACATGCCGATATGAATATTCAATTGGACTCCCTCCGAACACGATTCTCCAACAGCAAGCCCGAAGTGGTGCAGAGTGTTCCTGCTAAACGGATTGCTGATCCATTCAGCACTTACGGACCGGGACACTGTCCTGTATGTCATAACAAGGTCTGTACAGCGAGTGAACTATATCTTTATCTCTGACTGATTTCCTTCAGGTGAGAATTTGGTCCGAACCCTTCGTCTTTCTCTTTTTTCGTTCGTCTGTGGAGGAAGTATCGCTGTGTTGAGCGGTTCACTCGGCTACCCGGACTTGACTCGCATGGAGTATGACACTTGTCAAACAGCCCCGGTTCTTTGATTGCTCTACCAGGCGGTCGAAAGAACCTTCCGGTCTTCTTTCATTCTTCTGTCTTTTTTTAGGAGCATCCTTCTCCGAGACGCTATCCTGGGGCTTGTGGAGTGGCGACAAATTCTGATAGATTTGTCTTCGTTCACGATTTACGCCTTACGGAGTATCTAGCGCCTGAATTCAGAGGCGCGAACCACTCTTCGTTGTGGTGATTTACACCCCTGAATTTCTGCTATGACTCAGAGCAAATTAAGGCTCTATTCGGTGTGACGGTACCAGGTACTGGAAGGATGTGCGGCGGATGTCTTAATCTTTCATTTGGGTAATCCCTGATGAGGCTGCCGATGGTCTCACATTTCTCTTTCAAATGACTGGTCTCATGGGAGCCTGCGGGGTGTCTGACGTCCCCACGGTTTACTGGCACTTATGGCCGAGATCCACTCAGTCAGGAGCGCTATGAACCCGCTGATTTGGCGTTTGCCTAAGGATAGCTCTCCCGCACCCGCACCTGACGAATTTGCCACAGGTACATTCTGTGAAGGATTTTCTTGTGGCAACAGGTGCCCTTCGCCTTGGGCTAAACGCATATGTTCCATTGAGTCTGGAACGAGGGCCGCTGAGGTTATTCCTATTTAAAAAGAGCGCTTCTTTGCGGTCTCGAGAATGGTGCCTGCCTCCCCGAATGTTCCACCTGCTTCATCGGATCCGCTTTTCTTCTTGTCACTTGTTCTATTTCAGTCTTACTGACCTAGACCCCGTTCTGCCTCTAGATCACCGACATCGACACCTTCCACCGCGTACACAACTCTCAAATATCAGTGACACCTCTGAAAGACGAGGAGTCCCCGCTAGACCTGGGCGTCGTGAAAGTGAACGGGCACATCGCGAACGCCGTGCGGGACCATGGACCAAACGCCGTGGAGGAGCTACGAGTGCTTCGAGCGCAGGTGAGTGATGGTTCTGTCTTCTGCGGTGGCCGACGGCGCTCTAGGCTTTCTACGCGTGGTTCTAAGCAGAAAAGTCGTGGATGATTTGGGCTCGTTCACTCAGGCACGCACGTACTGATACATGATGGACAGGTGCAAGAAGTAGCCCGCGTTTGTAAGGCCGTGGCGTCAGGCGACCTCACTCAGCAGATCAACGTCCCCGTTCAGGGCGAGACAATGATCGAGCTGAAGGATGCTATCAATGCCATGGTGTGTTTGTTTCTTCTTCTCGTTTCCGCGTTATTTTCATGTTTCTCGTGCGCAGGTAAACCGCCTGGATCAGTTCGCTCGGGAAGTGACCCGTGTGTCGCACGAGGTCGGCGTGGAAGGCAAGTTGGGCGGGCAGGCGCATGTTCCAGATGTTCAGGGGACGTGGAGGGAGCTGACGAACGTGGTGAACCACTTGGCTGCGAACTTGACGAACCAGGTCCGGGCCATCGCCGTGGTGACTACTGCGGTAGCGAACGGGGATCTGAGCAAGCAGATCGATGTTGAGGCAGAGGGGGAGATATTAGACTTGAAGAACACAGTGAATGGGATGGTGAGCAACTTGAAACTGCTGGCGAAGGAGGTGACGAGGGTGACGAAGGAAGTGGGGAGTCAGGGGATGCTGGGTGGCCAAGTAAGCTTCTTCCTCTTATCTTTTTGTTTATTAACCGTGTTGTAGGCTGATGTTCCTGGTGTGGATGGTGTATGGCTCGCCTTGGTCACGAACGTCAACCGGATGTGCCTCTCCCTCACTGACCAGGTCCGGAGTATTGCCATAGTGACAACTGCGGTCGCGCGTGGAGACATGTCGCAAAAGATTGAGATCGAGGTAGAGGGCGAGATGGCTACGTTGAAAAAGACGGTCAACGATATGGTAGACCAGCTTGGGGCGTTTGCTTCCGAGGTCACTCGTGTGGCGCTGGAAGTGGGCACTCAGGGAATCTTGGGTGGGCAAGCGACTGTCAATGGGGTGGAGGGTACATGGGCTGATTTGACAACCAATGTGAACGTGAGTATCTTTTTGTCTTCCTTCCTACTTATTCTGACCAGCCATCAGAAAATGGCTACGAACCTAACGAACCAAGTCCGCTCCATATCTGAAGTGACGAAAGCTGTCGCGCAGGGGGACTTGTCCCGCAAAGTGGACGTCAACGTGCAAGGAGAGATGCTCGACTTGAAGAACACCGTCAACCAGATGGTCGATCAACTCTCCACTCTAGCTCGCGAAGTTACTCGAGTATCTTTGGAGGTTGGAACAGAGGGACTGTTGGGCGGACAGGCGTATGTTCCCGATGTCCAGGGCGAGTGGAAGGTACACGATGCTCATATTGATCTAGTGGCGCGACGTGCTGATAACGTGGCCGTATAGGCTTTGGCGGATAACGTCAACCTGATGGCGATGAATTTGACCAATCAGGTGAGGAGTATTGCGACTGTGACGACAGCCGTTGCGAATGGAAACTTCAATGAAGAAATCAAGGTAAGTTTTAGATCGGGAACTAGGCTGTCGAGCTGATACTGCCGTCTACGCACATCTAGGTTAACGCCCGTGGTGAGATTCTTGACTTGAAGAATACCGTAAACGCTATGGTCGTTCGGCTTCGGCAACTCGCAGCTGAAGTAACGAGGGTGACGGATGAGGTAGGGAGTAAGGGTATCTTGGGTGGGCAGGTTTGTGACAAGCAATCTCCTCCGTATCCCGTACTGATGATCTTCTTCAGGCCCATGTTCCCGACGTTGAAGGTGTTTGGCACGACCTTGTGCGGAACGTCAACGCGATGTGTCTTGCTCTCACCGATCAAGTCCGAAACATTGCCAACGTCACCACCGCCGTGGCAAGAGGTGACCTAACGCAGAAGATCACCATCGAGGTGCAAGGCGAGATGGCTACACTGAAGGTGACGGTGAACGCAATGGTGGACCAGTTGAGCGCATTCGCGTCGGAGGTATGGTCTCTTACTCCTTCCAATGCGGAGAATGTGCTAAAGCGTGCACTCCAGGTGACGAGGGTGGCGTTGGAGGTCGGGACTCAGGGTATACTTGGCGGACAGGCTCGTGTGGATGGTGTTCAGGGAACTTGGGCAGATCTTACGACTAACGTTAACGTGTGCCCTCTTATTCTCATCTGGAAGTACGTTCACTCAAGCTGCTACTGTAGAACATGGCTTCGAACTTGACAAATCAAGTACGGTCCATCTCAGACGTCACTAAGGCCGTGGCGAAGGGCGATCTGAGCAGGCAGGTGGATGTTGACGTGCAGGGGGAGATGCTTGATTTGAAGCTGGCGGTGAATCAGATGGTGGACCAGCTGTCGACGTTGGCTAAAGAAGTGACGCGTGTCAGTTTGGAGGTGGGCACGGAGGGCATTTTGGGTGGACAGGCAAACGTGCCTGATGTCCAGGGTGAATGGAAAGCTCTGGCGGACAACGTCAACTTGATGGCTATGAACCTGACATACCAGGTCCGGAGTATTGCTGAAGTGACAAAGGCGGTGGCTGGTGGGGACTTGACTAAGAAGGTTGTGGTGAGTAGCATATCACTCAGTTTCATTGTCTAGGCAATAATGCGTCTTTCCCAGGTCGATGTCAAAGGCGAGATGCTGGACCTCAAGACGACTGTGAACGGGATGACGGAAAGTTTGAGTGTCTTCGCTGATGAGGTAACGAGGGTCGCTAGAGAAGTAGGCACTGAGGGTAAGCTCGGTGGTCAGGCAAATGTCGAGAACGTCGCTGGAACCTGGAAGGCCCTGACGGATAATGTGAATGTCATGGCTAACAATGTATGGTCTCTCTTTCGACTCTCCCGTTCGTGATCCTAACGTATGCCCGTTCAGCTGACGCTGCAAGTCCGGACGATCGCGGACGCGACGGTATGTCGCTCCCTGTAGTTCCAGCGTCGTAAATGCTCACATGAAGAATAGACGGCCGTCGCTCAGGGAAAATTGGATCGCAAGATCAGTGGCTTGTCCGTCTCCGGAGAAATGCGAGACTTGGTAAACACCATCAACGGCATGATCGACCAGTTAGGAAGCTTTGCCTACGAGGTTAAGAAGGTGGCGAGAGAGGTGGGATCTGAAGGCAAGCTCGGGGTCCAGGCCGAACTGGGACCTGCTCAAGGAATTTGGAGAGAGATCACGTACGTTGTTTTGGGTCTATCCTTCGTGCTTCTCTGTGCTCATGCCTCGCTCTGCAGTGTGTCAGTCAACACTATGGCTGGTAATTTGACGACCCAAGTCCGTGGATTTGCACAGATCTCTGCTGCGGCAATGGACGGCGATTTCACGCGATTCATTACGGTCGAAGCCAGCGGAGAGATGGATTCGCTGAAAACACAGATCAACAGCATGGTGTTCAATCTGAGGGACGCTATCCAGAAGAATACGGCAGCTAGGGAGGCAGCT
Organism: Gloeostereum incarnatum; assembly: GCA_004338095.1. Classification (NCBI taxonomy): domain Eukaryota; kingdom Fungi; phylum Basidiomycota; class Agaricomycetes; order Agaricales; family Cyphellaceae; genus Gloeostereum; species Gloeostereum incarnatum. The sequence continues at coordinate 187,223 of RZIO01000017.1, forward strand.
GAGTTGGCAAACCGGAGCAAGAGTGAATTCTTGGCTAACATGAGTCATGAAATCCGGTACGTCGACAGAAGATTTAGGCTTAGCGCTTCAACACAACGCTAACCGACGCTCTCATTCAGGACCCCTATGAATGGAATCATTGGTATGACCGAATTGACTCTCGACAGCAAGCTGGAACGATCTCAGCGGGAAAATCTGATGTTGGTTCAAACCTTGGCAAAGTCACTGCTGTTGATCATCGACGATATTTTGGACATCTCTAAAAGTACGTTCCCAAATTCTTTCGGCATGGAAATCTTGTCTGACTGGTTATTTAGTCGAAGCCGGTCGCATGACGATGGAGTCAGTCTCCTTCTCCCTCCGCCAAACAGTCCTCAGCCTCCTCAAGAGCTTAGTCGTGCGCGCCTCTCAAGGGCATTTGGATCTCACATACGACATCGAGGGTGACATTCCAGACCAGCTCATTGGGGACTCGCTCCGCCTGAGGCAGGTCATTACCAACCTAGTCGGCAACGCTATCAAGTTCACTACGAAATCCGGGAAGAAGGGCCACGTCTCCTTGAGCACCCGGCTTTTAGCGCTGGACGATCAAAACGTGACGTTGGAGTTCTGCGTGAGCGATACTGGGATAGGGATACCACCCGACAAGCTCAATCTCATATTTGATACCTTCTGCCAAGCGGATGGATCCACGACTAGGGTAAGGTGTCGATCTCCCTTCGTCACCGTGTCACGTACTTAATTCGCTCCAGGAATATGGGGGTACTGGCTTAGGCCTGTCCATTTCTCGGCGACTGACTTCCCTCATGCAAGGCAACATGTGGGTCGAAAGCCAAGTAGCCAAAGGCAGCCAGTTCTTCTTCACCATCTCCTCTCATATATCTCAGACCCCGTTGGATGTCACCCTGAGCAGGATGGCCCCGTTCAAGAAACGGACCATCCTGTTCGTTGATTCGCTACATGACCAGACTGGGGTAGCAGACCGCATAATGGAGCTCGGCCTCAAAGTGCTCCTTGTACACGACGCGTCTGAGGTCGCCATGAAGGAGCAATGTCCAAGGATCGACACAATTGTCATTGATAGCCTGGAGATCGTAAGGCTCTGCTGGTCGCCGTGCTGATATGTTCGCTCATGCTTCTTATCCTTTCAGACCGAGATTATCCGGGAGTTCGAGCACTTGCGCTATCTTCCCGTGGTGTTGCTCACACCGGCGTCAACAATGCTCCGTTTGGATAGTGGGTACTTTATCTGCGGGTCTACATTGACAATGTCTAAATGGATTTAGTGAAATGGTGCTTGGACAACAGTATCAATTCGCACATTTCGAGCCCGGTATCTGCTCAGGACCTTGCCTCCGCACTCATCGTTGCTCTCGAAGCCAGTACCGTGAATCCGGTCACAGAACCGACGGACGTCTCGTATAACGTGCTGCTAGCCGAGGACAACCGCGTCAACCAGCAGCTAGCGTCAAGGATCCTAGAGAAGTATGGCCACAACGTGGAGATTGCTGAGAACGGGAGTGTCGCCGTCGACGCCTTTAAAGCTGCTGTTCTAGATGGAACTCCGTTTGATATCATTTTGGTACGCTGCATTGTCTGCCTTCTGCGCCCCCTCTAACAAGCAACATTTCCTTCTAGATGGATGTCTCAATGCCATTCATGGGTGGCATGGAGGCAACCCAGCTCATCAGAGAATTTGAGCAGCATTACGGTCTGGAGCCGATTCCTATCATTGCGCTCACAGCCCATGCTAGTATGTCTGAAGATCCTCGTTGTAACCTCTATCTGATTGAGTTTCCTAGTGCTCGGCGACCGAGAAAGATGCATCCAGGCTGGGATGGTACGTTCATGCTCATGTCTTCCTTCCGTACTACGAGACTGATGCCCCCGTTTCCTTAGGACGACCACATCACGAGTAAGCCCACCTTATTCAAGCACTTTCACAGAGTCTAACTGACGCTTCTGTTTAGAACCCTTACGAAGCAGTGCCTTGATCAATGCAATTGGCAAGCTCGCTCGAACACGACTCCCAAGGCGCTCCCGTGCTCAACGTCAAACGTCCTCAAGCCATCAATGATATATGACGCGACGTCTTTTTCTGATATACTCCTACCATATCTCGCATTCTATACCGGACATGCATGCTACTGTTTTGTGATAGATTTCTGTAATCGTGTACTACCCTTGTCTCTTGTGCCGCTTGTTTAGTAGCTCGTTCCTATCTTTCTGTATTTTGGGATTTGGTTGCTGGGGTTAGTAGCGTCTGTAGATCGCCTAGTGTGTTTCCACAACTGTTTGATTTCATTGCTGGGCCCTGACTTTGACCTTGGACTCAAAAAAAGGAAATAATACTTGCAGCGACGGTGGCGGAAGTTCCGATCGCAGTTGCAATTTCTACTAAGTACTTTTGCCACCAACTTGCTACACCATCCATCCTGTATAGAGACGGCATCCCAGCCATCCACCCTACCTGATACGTCTCTCCTTCAGCTTTGAGTTTTGGATCTCGATTCCGACGGTACCTCACTCTTATTATCATTCAGTCTGTGCATGCATAATATAACAAACCCTTTCTTCTAATTGAAAACACGTGTCGAAACCTTAGGGCGCCGTCTGTCACTGTAGTCCAGAATCCAGCGCATCCAGGTGAGAAAAGAACGCCACAAACCTACGCTCCGAACACACGCAGCTCCTCCGGACAATGGTGCTCACGATGTGGACGATCACTTTCACGATGCCCGGGTCGTCCCGGCCTTGAAGCTTGAAGAAGTGCCATGGATATTTGAAAGTTGTGTGCACGGTAGGAATATCAAAATTGGTTACCTGGACAAGAATTTCAGTTAGTAAGGCTACAAACATGGCTACACAATGAAAACCGCTCAGAAAAACCAAGGCTCCCTGTGGCGAGTAGATCACAAAACGAGAAGGACCATATTCCCAACATGATATAGGCGAGAGAAGCCTCATCGTAGTAGACACCAGGAAGTGCCTCCAGGGACAAGGGACGAACAACTCGACAAGGGAAAGATGAAGCGTTGAAACCAAATTCTCACCTACAAGAAAATCAGTGAGATGTAAGGAAATAATGCGCTCGGTACAGACCTTGCCATAACATAAGACAGTACAATGTCCCGGTCCGTAAGTGCTGGATGGATCAGCAACCCGTTTAGCAGGAACACTCTGCACCACGTTCGCAGGTTGTACATGGTGTCGTCATCCTCATGTGTTAGTGGTCTGAGCGTTGGTGGCGGGTTTTCAGGAGAAATACGACCGAATTCCCGCTCGGCGCCCTGCATCCTGGCGACAATATTGGAGACATCCCTAAGAATCGCGTCTGTTTAGCAAGGCCGCTTACCGGAGTATACTGGTAGCTTCGGTTTCAGTCCTGGCGCAGGATCAATGGTGACCACCGCCAGAATGAATACCGAATGCCTGGTGAAAACGGGTGAAGATCGTCGTTGGTCTCCATTGTCGTCGACTACGGCGAACAGGAATCTCTACACACACGTGA
>RZIO01000017.1:229930-240806 GCA_004338095.1 Gloeostereum incarnatum
AATGTAACTAACTTCCTGACTTATTTTGGGATAAAATTGCCAGCTATATTCAATTCCTAGCCAGGCTTGATGCATCAACAGCAAAGTTCAAAGTAGCACAATAAGCAAGAGCCGTGAAGTTTGTAGTATAGAGTAGCATGAGAACATCCATAGCAGATCAGCATTAGTCTTCCATGTCTAAAAACTCTTTCTCTCCATTTGCTAGACCTTCCTATCTCTGGGAATGACTTTATTTCCATGCTCAGATCATGTTTTAGGAACCAAACTCATGTTGCACAGTTACAGACTGTCATTCTGGACCATACACCTACTTACACATTGTCTGAAGATGAATTTGTAGATGCTGTTGAAAAGCTGAACAAAGATGGGATGGACCTGACAGTGACTTTGTACCTTGAGCCCACCACCCCCCATTATCATGTGATGTATCCCTGAGAGGTCTTCAGGCAAGTTCTTACTGCTTCACTAAATTCTGGCAACATATCAGAAGGCCCAAGATTTGGATGGAATGAAAACAGCCTGGAAAAGGCATTGTAAGAACTATTAAAATTTTGACCCATTTTCGTGCCTGGATAAGCCAAAATCTTCTTATTTTGGAAAGGTTTAGGTATCTACATCCACACAAAAAATCATGAGAATATAAAACTCGTACAAGTTTGGAAGTCTCTTGCCAAACAAGAAGCTGTACAAAAGTACAAAATTTGAACTTTTAGCTTTTAATTGAAGGATGTCTTGTGAGGACATCTGATGGGCCGAAAGTGTGACAGATTTGGAGAAGGCACTTACAATAATGTGAGAACTTCTCATTTGAACAATTGAAGCCAATTCAGTTTCACTATTTTAGCAACAGAAAATCATGAAGTTTCTCCATTCTTTACAAAGTCATTGAAGAACAAAAAGTTCAAACAAGTTCCCAAGCTTTTTGTTCTTGTTGTGCTTCTTGGAATAGAGGGAACTTCTCATCTTGGTTACTTTGTGGCTGGTTTGTAAAACTTTTCATACAAAAAGTCACCAGAAGCAGTAGTTTTTTGATGTCATAAAAAGTATGAATTTCACATATCACTTGGATACATATCCATATTGATCCTTCTTTGCTTACAAAAGTGAATCTCGCGAATTTTATGTATTTGAACCCATCCGTTTTATCAGGCCTGGAAGGGTGGACTGACCGACATGCAAGTGCTTATAACATCGTGACTATAGCTTATTTTGAGCGGCATCGTCATCGCATCGAGCAATCGGAATGTATAAACACAGATGAATTCGCTTGGTGAAGACCGATGAAGTGCAAGCGTTCCTTTCTGCCGGAAGTAGTTTAGAACACGTACGTATGAAATTGTGGCACTGTCAGTCTGTGGCGCATGGTGCTCAAGCCATCGGCCGCCGAGGGGTCAGTCTAGACCCGATCATTTCGACATCGTTCCACTTCATCTTATCTGATAATTTCAAACATGTTCACTTCCCCTGACTATTTATTAGACGAATCATTTCGTTTCGCTCTTTTCAAGCTCCCTTCCTCCCTTAAACCACCCTGAACGGGCCTAATTACGATCTCTCCCCCCAATGAGCGCCGTCGCCCCATTGAAGACCGTAGCGATCCTTGGTGCAGCATACGGAGGTGGCCCATGACTTCGCTGTCGTTGTCCTGTAGATCTAACCATGGGCGCTACACATAGGTGCACGCGCAGCCCAAATACTCACCCCTTTGTTGCCAGAAGGATGGAGGATTGTGTTGGTGGATCGTAATTCGTACGTGGCTGTTCTCTCACCTCTGTGTCGTACTGACGCACATATAGACACGCAAACCGTCAGTGGCAGCCATGATTAGTACTTCACTCACTGTTCCTAACACTTTACGCAGACGTCTACATCCTTCCCCGACTCTCTGTCCTCCCTGGTCATGAGTACAAAGCGTGTAGGTCCCGCCGCGCCTTTGCATCCCTTATTCGTGTTTGTTCTAAATCTTCTCTCAACAGTTGTGCCATATGACAACATCTTCCTGCTGAAAGAAGCACGCCCAAATCATCCACACGTTCACATCAGAGCTCATGTTAAGAAGCTCCTTCCGTCATCTGTCATCCTGCAAAATCCCGAAGGCAACCAAGAAGAAATCAAGTTTGAATATGCTATCTACGCGCTCGGATCCCACCTGCCGCGGCCATTGAACCTATGGGAGGGAATCCCGGGAGAGGTTCGCGGAGGAGGGAGGAAGCCGGCGAGCATCGTGGATTTGAGGAGGAAACCATATACGGGGACGAAGCCCGAGGCGATGGAATGGCTGAAGGAGAATCAGAAGGTGGTGGAGGAGTGTGAGAGCGTGTTGTGCGTCGGAGGTGGTGCCCTCGGAATTCGTGCGCCTATATTTCATCGTCTCCGACGAATGCTAACTAACCTGTAGAGTTCGCAACGGATATTTCCGAGGTCCACCCAACGAAGAAGGTAACGCTTCTTCATTCGAGACATCAGCTCCTGCCACGGTTTGATAAGGAAATGCACCTTGAGAGTGGGTTACGCATCCTCTACTCCGCATGCGTTTACTCATCATTGCTTAAAAGTCATCAAGTCCCTCGAGATACGCAACATTGACGTGATACTCGGTGAACGGTTGGATCTCGCTGTATTGGAGAAAGAGGGGAAGGTCAGGACGTTGACGGGAAGAGAAATTGATGTGGACTTGGTTGTGAGTATCCACGTCGCCATCTCTTTCTCAACGGCCGATTTATGCATCCCTATAGCTCCTCTGTACCGGCCAGCTACCAAACACCGAAATCATGAAGGAGATGGATCCGGACACTGTGAATGAATCCACCGGCCTGACATGCGTCCTGCGTAGCATGCAAATAGCCAAAGTCGGCACTGTCCCGGAAGCATCGACTTTAGAATTCGCGTTAGACGGCCTCAAAATCTCTGAAGGCGACGTAGAAGAGAAGAAGTTGGCTGTTGGCCAGACGCCGTACCCTCACATCTTCGCCATTGGAGATTCTGCCGACGCTTTTGGCGCTACCCTAGCCGGGCATACGGCCTACTGGCAGGTCAGTGTCCATTCATCCTCTCCATCTGGTGAGACTTCAGCAGCTGATTTCACCACAGGGAGAAAACTGCTGCTCGGAATGTCCTCAAGCTCATTGAAGGCAAGGGACAGGAGGAGCTGGAGAGATACAAATCTGGGCCACCGGCGATTAAGGTTTCTTTGGGACTGGTCAATTCTCTGCTCTTCTTGTCATGACGTTGCCTGATGAAACGCGCAGAGGCATAGCGTCTACCAGATCGACGGTGTTATAGGGACGAAGGATGACGGAAAAGATGACATGGACGCCAAACTCGTCTGGCCGTTCTTCGGTATGAAAGTCGAGACAGACGAAGATATGCGTAAGTAGAGATCGCTTATGATGACCGAGACGTATTAGGGCCGCAGAGACAAGGCTAGATGTGCCTTGACAGATATAAATGATGAGAACTATGTGAAGTAATTTCTGCTGAGCACGCCATGGTTGCATGGAAATACGCGGTTATCAGTGAAGTTCAGTATCTGCGGGGCGTCGTCGGTCGCCTCGGTCAGTTATTTGGGCGAGGGATAAAAGGGTCGCTCTGAAGCAACGAGAGAAAGAAAAACAAATTGTCAAGACGGTCTTTGGAGACACTGTACGTACTCTTCTTGAAGTTAGTATTGCTGAAACATGCATGGAAGTTTCCTCCAGGCGTGTTTCAAATTTCAATAGACAAAAATCTCGCGGAAAAATTCCAGGGGCATCTTGAGGATCGGCTTTTCAAGAGGCTGAAGTATCGACCCCGCTCTGAAGAATGGCGTGAATGCTGAATGAGGGAAATACTCACTCGATACGTTGAACCACCCTGGACCCGAGTAACATGTTACGCCACGGCTGGGGATCGAAAGCCCAGACCTGAGGATGTAACGCGTAACGCAACGCGTCTTCACACCTTGCCATCACCTTCAACAAGGAGACATTCATCTAGCTGCGTGCAATTATCTCGAAGCGTTGAATCCGTGCGATGGACTGTTATCTTCGATTCAGCGACAGTCTAGGGCGAATGCACAAGGTGATTTTGAGGTTTTGTTTTGTTTTTCATCACGACTTCAATACACGCATAATAAATGGTCCTCTTAAGAGCAGTGGCCAAAGGAGACATACAGTCAATGGCTATAATGTTCAAAGTTGTAGAAACCGACTCGTCTTTCATCCTTCCGTTCCTCAACGCTCTGCAGCCAAACTTCCACGCAATGAGGGCCCGCTCAACGCTACAGACCCGACGATTACCTTTGGCAGGCACGCCCTTACCTGCATTCTCTTCATGGTCAGGAGTGAAATCTGGACCAACAAACACCCATATAAATCACGGCTCATAGTGTCCATTCTCACACCTTCAAATTGGCAGATAATCTGGCAGTGGTCGTCCCTTTTTCTGACTTTGACTCTGCATCCAATCGAGGACGAAATCTTCGATTCACAATACAATGTCTCGTGGTTGATTGCCAACATCCTATAGATATTGCCTACAAACGACGTGATTGAGATAGTCGAAAATACCTCCGATTTGGTGGATATCTTCGCGCACTTTTGGATTGCAGATACGGGGACGGCTCCCCGAGACGTCGGAAGAGTCCTTCCCTTCATTACAGCTGCTTATGGAGCCTCTCAGGGCTCGGACGTGATTACGACGATTATCAAGGCTCACAAAGGGACTCGTTCGGAGCTCGTCGAGATGTGTCTGCAACGGCTCGCTTGCCTATCTTCTTGGGACGATCAGGATTATTATGTTGGTGCGACAGTACAGCGAAGACTACATCGTCACGCTAATGGCGAGGAGCTCCAGTGCGGTAATACTCAGTGCACTTCGGAAGGTTGAATCACAGCATGAATCCTTGCTTCGTCGAAAGGTGGAGCATTTCCTTGTGCCGGGACGGTTCTTCAACTCGTACAGGACTCTTCCAATAGCATTCTCTATTGTCTCGTCGATGATGCAGCTGTCCATGGATGTCATCATAGAGGCGCTCGAATCAGGGATACTCCCTCTCCTGTTCACATTTCTTCCTGTTATGCGATCCAGGAAACTCGCTAACGTTATCGAAGGCTTTGAGAAGAATATTGATTCAACACTAAAGACTTTGGAGACGTACTCTCATCGCTACTCCGTCATACGCATCCTCTCCAACTCCACAACGCTGAAAGATTCAGACAGGGTCGTAAATTCCCTTCCTCCCCATGATCCAATGCGCGAGTGATGGAATCTATTCCTCGAAAGGATTGCTGGATACGTGGATCTCTGCCGTGGGTGGCGAGGACGCCTTCGGATCCCATGTTCGAACCCGTCCGTGAGTATTTTCCAACGTTCCATTCGCTCATCTTTTCCATTGACTAGTCTCTATAAGTGCGATGTTGAGCGTACTCGTCGGATGAAAATATGTACTAGATGTCTCGAGGCAACGTTCTGCTCCGCATCGTGTCAGTGCGAAGCGTGGGATAAGCATCGAGAAATCTGCTCTCCCATGTATATGTGCTCCCATGGTAAGCACCGGGATTCACAGATAGAATATCCTCATGTTTCTGACCTTGCTACTACTTAGACGACCGACCTCCTTTTCCCAGGCCCTTTTCATCCGAGGGACATGACTTTCTGCAACATGCTCATGCAGCATTTTGCAACCAAGCGGGCGGAGGAAGTCTACTATCTTCGCTATTCTTTCATCTCGGAACATCCAGATATTGACATAGCCAGGACCGTCGTCGTGGTTCTTGATTTCTCAGAGAATCCAGACCCAGTGCTCTCTGTCGTAGACTATGACACGGCGATGCGTGGAGGCGACGAGATGTTCTTTTACAGCAAAGAAGGGATGGAAGAAGATCATGTAGGCAAAGGAGAGCTTCTGCAGGGAATGTTCCCTAAAATGCTGGATGCTGGATTCAGGTTTGGCACACTTCCTTGGACTGGGACAGTGCGGGCGAAAGGGATAACGCGAACGATTCCGAGGTGTCGGGAGATGCTGATACATAAGATACCTTCCGAGAACGATTACCGCTCATGCTCGTGAGCCTGCTTGCCTTCCTTCACGCGCTTAATCTGTGAATGGATTCCTTCCTACCTGTTATGTGATGGGTCAGATGTGGCGGCGGTTGTTTGACACCTAAGGCCCCAGGCTAGATAGTGAAACATCGGGTTGTCTATCCACTATCAGATTCAGTAAAACTGTACATTTGCCTGAACATTCTGGTGAAAAGCCACCCAAAAGCCACAGACTTGTAGTCGTGGTCATTGATCTTGTGATGGGGCAAACATGCCCAAATGAGCGTGGGAAGCTTTCGGTCGCGCATTTAAATCGCGTCGGGTGACTCGTGGCGCTCCTTCTTCCCGACCACCACCTTCTTGGTTTTTCTTCTTCGACCATGGATGCCACAAAGTCTATCAAAGACTTGCTGGCAATGGCGAAGCAACAGCTATCTCTACCCGCCGCCGCACCAGTAAGCAGTTTCTGCAGTCTCTCAGAAGTAGAAATAATCATGGCGCGTCATTCATTTAGGACGCGCGCGTACCCAAATATTATCTTGAAGACCTTAAAATTCACACTAAATTCTTTCCACACGATACTAACGTGAGTTTATCGCGAATTCATACGTGTGCGCTGCTCTAACAACGCTTGGAACAGTTTAAAATTGTGGCGGAACCGACACGTGGATGTAAGCCGGTTTCTTTCAACTGCAACGCGTTTCTGGCTCATTTCTTTATGTAGTTGGCCGTGTTGTCTGTCAAGAAAGTGGTTGCGCAAGTACAGTTATCGTTCTCAGCCGGCATCCGAAGCTTGCGGATGGCGGCAAGAAAGATGGCATTGGATGCTTAGACGCCTACAAAGTGTGTCTTACTCGGTCTAAGAAAAAAATTGACGCGTCACTTAAGTTCCCTGATATCAGCTTCACATCAATGCCCATCCGACCCATTCAAAGAGTCGTCATGCCAGAGTGAAAGCGGCGAGCGGCGTTCGTACGAATAGCAGCAGTCCAGCCAGCGTGAGTGTATGCAACGGAACAAGTTTGATCCATCCACTCAATGCCATACTCTTAGACGCCCACTGCGACTTCCATCGTCAAGAAAGAGAGCATTCTCGATCTCCTCGATGGAAAGTCTCCGTCTCTGGGTACACAAAGCCCTTTCTCATCTTCTGCCTCTCCCAATCCACGCACTAACAGCTCTAGTTCAGTAAATGTGAGTCTACATAATACCACAGTCCGATTATCCCACTCACCACCAAGCTTTTAGACGCCCGCTTCCATCGTAAAGAAAGAGAGTATCCTCGGTCTTCTTGATGGTAAGTCACCTTCTCTCAGCATGTCAAGGTCCTCCTCGTCTTCCTTCGCACCGTCTACGAGACCGACTCCGCGCTCGAGCCTCGTTCGTCTCGGTCCTGTGAAGGCTGAGCCTCAGGAGGCTGTGATTCCCCAGAAGCGCCTGAGTAATGTGGCATTTGAGTTTGATGCCCATCAGAGCGCCAGCGCTTCTGCTTCTACCAGTGCTATCCCCTCAACACCACCAAAGAGAGCGAGGCTCGAGCCACCTGCCACCCCAAAGAAACCGAGGCCACTTGCCAAGAAGCCCCTAGTGCCCGTCGATTCCAACTCTGCCGAGAACGTTGTAAACCACCGTTCTGCTATTGACATCCAGCAGCTCCGATACGACGTCGAGAACAAGCAGTCTATGATTTCTAAGCAACAACAGATGCTCGATACGGCGAGGAGAAAGGCGAACAAGACAAAGGCCGATCTCACGCGTATCAAACGTTTGGAATCAGATGTGAAGAGATTCCGGGACGAGAAGGCGGCTATTCTGGCCAAAATTCCTCAGATGTCACCTATGAAGAAAGCGACACTTCCGACCGAGCCCAAGCCGGAACCACTCCCCCTCATGCTCCCTCCACTGCTCAACGCTGCAGGCCCCAGCACCATCGTCCGCGGCAACCCATTCGCTCCGTCTACTAACCCGGTCCCTCCAGCGTTCCAATACCGTGACGTCAAGCCCATTGCGAAACGTGAAGAACGCAGGAGCTCCCTTTTCCAGGACATGCCTTCGTCTGACGCAGTCTACCCGCCGACGTCTGATGCCGACTACGACTCGGATGGTATGTCCGTTGACGGTGACGCAGATGCTATGGCTGCCGGTGTGGTCGCACGTGTCGCACATGCTATCCCCCAAGATCGCGCCCATCGCAAGGTACGACGAGGACGCGGACCAGCGAGGAGATTGGCATGGTCGTGGGAAGGACACTTTCGAAGGGCCCAAGGCGAGAGCAGAGGAGTAAGTCCCTTCTTTATTCCTTCTTGTATGTGATGTGATACTGAGACCGTTTTAGCATCAGCCACTTCCTCGCGAATGCGGTGAACGTCGAGCAGTTCGACGGGAATGCGAGCTTGGACAAGGCGTTGGTGAAGCTTGGGCTTCCGGACAGTTATACCATGCTTCCTTCGATGGAAGTCACTTTGATGCCCCATCAGGCTATTGGCGTCGCGTGGATGGTGGATAAGGAGGAAAGCGCTTTCTTGGGCGGATGTTTAGCGGATGATATGGGTCTCGGCAAGGTTCGTCCTCAATGCCTCTACCCGCTGGCGTGTTTTTGGCTGACTTCAAGATGTCATAGACCATACAGATGATATCGCTGATGATGCACAATCGGTCCAAGGATCCGGTGTGCAAGACTAATTTGATCTTGGCTCCTACCGCGTTGTTGGATCAGTGGAAGATGGAGATTGAGTTGAAGACGAACGACGCGTTGAGGGTCCTCATCTATCACGGTATGGTATTCAATGGTATGTCTTCTGATAATGTCCTGATGGGTTTTATATCCAGGGAGCTCAAAGCCTAGGAGCAAGAAACAACTCTTGGAGTACGATGTCGTATTGACCACTTTCACCGTACGTCATTTCTCTTTCTTTTCTCCTCATTCGTTGCTGATACATAGCCCGTCAGACGTGTGCGATGGAATGGCCAGACTTCGAAGGTCAAAAGGCACGCAAGCTCAAGCAGAGTCGCAAGTCTGGTCAGAACTTCGTTGTCTCTGATTCCGACTCGGATGGGGATGTCAGGGTCAAGAAGAAGGCTCCGAAAAAGCATGGTACGTGTTGATAATTCCCTTCCGGTCGTGTGAGGCTCATTTACGGTTTTCTTCAGCTGGTTTGTTGTTCCAGATAGACGTCAGTGATTGCATTATGTATGACATGGTATCAAAGAACTCATGAGTGTGTAGTTCTATCGCGTTATTCTTGATGAGGCACAGAACATCCGGAATAAGAAGACGAGTGAGTAAACATTCACGAACCGGGACATATCAACTGAGTTTGTTTCCGCTCAGGGATATCTCGTGCGGTAACGCAGTTGAACGCAAAGTATCGTTGGTGCTTGACCGGGTATGTTTCTTTGCGCAACCGTTCACGGCATGCTTCCTGACTGGCATGCTTTCAGGACGCCCATCATCAACGGCCTCTCCGACGCCTATCCCATTATCAGGTTTCTGAGGATCCGTCCTTGGTACGACTTTGACGAGTTCCATGACCACATTGGGAAGAAGGAGAAGAAGCAACGTGCGTACTGTCGTTATAAAGTCATCGTTGTGGCTGCTGGCTAAACCTCCTTGAATGCTAGCTGATCTGGCTGTTGTCCGATTGCAAGCTCTGTTTTCAACTTTCTTGCTCCGGCGCATGAAGGATTCGATGTTGGATGGGAAGCGGTTGATTGAGCTTCCTGAGAAGACTTTGGACCTTGTCAAGCTGGACTTCTCTGAGGAGGAGAGAGACATTTACAAAGCTGTGAGCTCACCGGCCCCTCCGTTTCCCTTTCGCTTCTGACATTGCGTACGACAGGTGGAGGCGCGTACTCAGGCTAGGTTTAATCGGTACCTCCGGGCTGGAACTGTCCTCAAGTGTGTGGCACTTTTTCCCCCAAAAGACCTTTTACTAACCGAGTGGCACGTAGGAACTATGCTCAAGTCCTTGTCCTCCTCCTGCGTCTCCGGCAAATCTGCTCCCACCCATCTCTTATCCAAGAAGACGGTGTAGCGTTCATTGCTTCCGACGAAGATGATGGGAAGTGGAAGCCGGAGCATCGCGACGAGCTGAATCGTGCGAGGCGAGAGATGGGTTCTGGATTCGTGACGCAGATGCGGGAGAAGTTCAAGGAGAAGGCGCTGCAGAGGATGGAAGATGAGAAGGAGGTGAGTTTCGTCCTGCTCCATCTTGCTTCTGTGACGGAACTGATGAGTTGGATAGTCTGCCGACGCTACAGCTGATGATGAGGAATGTCCAATTTGCTTCGACATTTTCACGGAGGCCGTGGTTACGCCCTGTGGACACCTTTATTGCAAGGGTTGTATTCGTATGTCAACACAGTTTCTCGGAAGGACATAACAATTTAGCTGATCACTACGGTTATTTCAGATGAGGTTCTCCGGGCGGCTCTTCCAGAGAACCCCAACCCGGACGTCAACGAGTACAAGCTCCGGCCCAATGAACGTCACTGTGAGTTGCCCGGTGGTAGCACTACCCGTCCGACATGTCTCTGATATTTAATGATGCAGGCCCTTCGTGTCGTTCCCCGATTTCCGCCGAGAAGGTATTCAGTCGCGCTGCGTTTGAGCCTTCTGATGAAGACCTCTCGCCAAAGGAGGAAGGGGCGAATGATGAGGAAGACAGCGACATCGAGATGGTGGAGGTCATCAGCCGCAAGAAGTCCAAGGGTAAGGGCAAGGCGAAGAAGCCGTACCGCGAGGAGGCTGATATTGTGGACCTCCTTTCCGATGAAGAGGATGAAGAGGAGCAAGAAGATGATGGAGGTGACATGGACGACTTCATTGTTTCCGACAATGCTGACGACGACGACG
>RZIO01000017.1:240880-255570 GCA_004338095.1 Gloeostereum incarnatum
GATGAGATTGAGGAGGAGTCACCGGAGGAGAAGGAAATCATCTTTGGAAGGAAGAAGAAGAAGCATTTGTCGGAGGAAGCTATCAAACTTATGCCGAGGTTCTTACCATCTACCAAGATGAAGGTGCATCGACGTCTTTCTCGGAAATCTTGATCACATTTGCTGACGGCCTGTCCAACAGTACATGATGCAAACCATTCGTAAGCTCGCTGAGACGAAGCCTGATGAGAAGGTGAATCATTCCGACTCTTTCTCGTTCGATACTTGCTGACGTGTTGCATTTCTCCAGACCTTGGTTGTGTCGCAGTGGACCGGCTGCCTTTCCCTTGTCTCTGAATACCTCTCCGAGGCTGGTATCCCCCATGTGAAGTACCAAGGCGACATGAACCGATCCAAACGCGACCAAGCCGTGCGCATCTTCATGGGCAAGGAGAACGCCAGAGTCATGCTCATGTCTTTGAAATGCGGCGGAGTCGGCTTGAATTTGACTCGTGCGAACAATGTTATCTCTCTCGACTTGGGGTGGTCACAAGCGATAGAGGCTCAGGCGTTTGACCGGTGAGTACAGCTTGACTCCCTCCTGACGTTGGATAGGGTGCTGATTGCGCCTCTGTACAGGGTTCATCGTTTGGGTCAGACGCGTGAGGTTAAAGTTCGGAAGCTCGTCATCTCCAACACCGTCGAGGACAGGGTTTTGGATATGCAGGAGCGGAAGCAGAATCTCGCTGATGGGAGTCTTGGGGAAGGAAAGGGAAAGAAGATTGGACGTAAGCATCCTTTGCCACCCTTTTCTTTGATACCGTTCGTTGACACTCAACTTCTAGGACTCTCGGTGAAGGAACTCGCCAACCTCTTTGGCCTCGACCACCGTGGCCATGTCTTGCCGCAGGCTACTTAGATTACTGGCGTGGCAGCTCCCTGGCATCTTCGTTTGCGCTTTTTATTTTGTTATTACTATTGTCTATTTGTAGAGTACTTTCCCCTCTTTGCTTGAACCCTAGATCAACACCTTCAATTCCCTATAAGAGTACTATTCTTTTTCTATTGCTTCCGTTATATTCGTGTAGTCTCTTTAGTATACCATCATTCCAACATAGAAAGATTTGTCGTCGTGCTTTCAATATATGTGGCGCCTTCGAATACGCCGCACGGAAAATGTGGTTGTTTCGACACGTGATACTTACCTTGAGGGGAGGTCCAACTTTAGGAGACCATACTCCCTCTGGACATGGAAGGGAAGGAAGAGAGTCTACATTAATGTCAGGAAATCTTTGGTATTCTGCGAGAGATGTCATGGTTTCAGACGAGCGTATGTAACACAATGTAACATTTGCCTCACACTGATCAGGGCCCAGGCTTTTTTTTTTTGGAATCTCCGCCAAATCTCCGCCAGGGTGCCGGACAAATGCCGACATCTGAGTGGCATCGCGGTGGCGGCATCAAAAGTTTTCCAACAAAGCTCTCATGTCCACCGGAGAGCCACTCACGTTTATCCAAAAATATTGAACTTGAAGCAACCGTGACTGAACAGTGAAGAGCCACCCTAATTCGCACAGCAATATATAACGCTATCTATCAAACTATTAAACTTCTCGACACGTTGGCGTCTAGTCTTCCTTGAGCGCCTGTGCATAACCTTCGCCTCAACGTGTGACTGACTGCGCATTCTTCTCATGTCTACTACCTTCACCGTCGAAGAAGTTACGCAATCTTTCCTCAAAGATCAAGGTGGGGCGCCGTTGAGCATACCTGTTCGCCAGTTCTCAGCACGACACTCTCCTCAAGTGAAGAGGCTCATAGACGGCGCTAGTTACATGGGCCTAGCAATAAAGCAGTCTGGGACGGGAAAACTAGAAGCGATAGCTATTTCGACTCCGTGCAAGGTGTACATCGTTAAGATTGACGCAGATCGCACGATGATTCCCAAGGACCTCCTCCAAGGCAACAATTTGGCGATACCCGCCACTTTCGAAATTACGTCCGTCGCCATCCAGATAGCACATCAGCTAGGGCTGCGTGTCCGTGGGGCGGATTTATCCAGGGTGCATTCCGGAGAACCTCTGTATCCATCCCAAGTGGCCTCGAAGTCCGGCATGTTGGTACCTGGCATGCGGAAGGGGTTTGAATTGGATGCTCTATGGCATGGAAAACCAAGAGATGAGAGAGAGGCTCTTGAGAATCTGTGCCTTCGTGCTTGGATATCAGCCCGGTATGTAAGCATACTTTTCTTGGTAACAACAGCGGTCTTCATGCTCTTCTCTCGTTCAGGGTAGCCGAGGTGCACGCTCAAGCTCTTGAGACAAACAAGAAAATTGACACGACTTCTCTGAGTGATAAGGTATTTCAATACTCTACTGGTTTTCATGTTGTGTCGTCATCATACATTTTTCAGGTTCTATCGGTGTTGGGGGAACATCTCCTAGAAGTCCATCTTCTCAGTACGGCTAAGCCAAATGCGATAGCCGCGGAGTTTTCTGCTTTCGAAACGACCACTGAAGGAAATCTTCGAGTAGTTAACTCTCGATACAACACCAGAATAAGACGGGGAAATCAGGTAGTCATCGTGAAAAATGCTCGTGGCGAGGAGCTGGCAGGACGCGTACGTCAGGTCCATGGCAAGTCCACAGAAATCGGATTTTCAGGCGGGCGGGCTCCTCCATCTCTAGAATCTGTCCGCGTTGTCGGCCGGGCATCTTTTACGAACGGGGAGAAGGAACGCGACCTCTTACTTGCACATTGTCTTCATGGCGAGGCTAATCTCCGAGACTCTGCGTTCTTTCGTTTGATATGGTTTGCTGATTCAAGTGAATTTCGAACTTTGACAGTGGAACGCAACGGACGCGGCTTGCCTACTAGTAACATTCTGGGCCAGGCTTCACAGCTCAACCCTTCTCAGCGTCAAGTTGTGCTCTCCATGATTTCAGACGAACCGATCATAATCGTTCATGGTGAGTAATATATAATGCTGGGATCCATGGAATCTGAATACTGTCCAGGTCCACCTGGGACTGGAAAGACGAGCACGATGGCTGCAGCGGCTCAGATCTGGGCAAATCAACGAGATCCTGCATGGATCGTTGCACATTCCAACGTCGCCGTCAAGAACATAGCGGAGAAACTTTTTGATAAAAACATCGACTTCAAAATTCTTGTTTCGAAGGATTTCTATGTCGAATGGTAAGTGTGCGTGGTCATCTAAGGATAATGGCGGTTTGATCTCCGCTGCGTCCTAGGCACGAGCATATATATGAAGCGATTCAAGAGAGGGTCATCCGGACAGACGAGCTGCCTCAACGACCAGGTAAAGCTGCTTCTAATGAACTCATAGGCGACTCGATAATCATCCTGTCTACGCTTGGATCCTTGTCAAATCCCACGTTGCACAACAATAATCTCTTCAATATGGTCCCAGTGGAGCGGCTAGTAATAGATGAAGCTTCACAAATCAACGTCTTCGATTATCTGGTCTGAATTCCATTCATGCTTTCGTCTCGTTAAGGCTGGTGCTAATAGATTTTTCATAGTCGATCTTCCACAAGTTCCGCAAGACTCTTGAAAAGGTGTGCTTCTTCGGCGACCCTCATCAACGTGAGCAGCCAATGTAACCGTAGTAAGACATGTTGGTGACTTATCATGTCCCTCGTCAATAGTTCCTCCCTTCGGGAAGGATAACGCTCCTACTATAAGAAGTATATTCAACATCGAGCATTTGTTACAGCGAAAACGACTTCTTACTTTCTCGATACCCAATGTATGCCACCTTCACCGTCCAATTAGTCGAAACCCATGCCCTAATTTACATTGTTCCAGATCGTATGCCAACGCCATTGGGGGACTTCACATCGCTGCATGTGTACGACGGAAAATTACGCTCTTTTCACCGTATCAAGGATATGTCATGTATTGCCTTTGTTGACGAAGCGAGAGGCCGCGAACAGAAGCAACAGTTCAGTTGGACGGTAGGAGAAGATCAACCAACTTCGTCTCAAGAGTTGATATTGATCGGTGGGCCCTTAGAACGCATCCGAGGTCCAGACGATTACTAACATAGTGAAGAACTACTACCTCCATGAAGATTTTGTCGTCATTACTCCCTACGATGCACAGAGAGCTGCCATTGAGCAATCACTGAAGAGGGAACTATTGCCTTGGGAAGGGAGAGTCTTCAACGTCGACAGTTTCCAAGGTTCCTCGTTTATCTTGTCTTTGGTTTCCGGCGTACTAATCAAGCATCCATTCTAGGCAACGAAGCGTCCTTCGTACTTGTGTCCGTTGTTCGTACTGACCAGCCAGGGTTCCTTCGTTCGACACATCGTATGAACGTCATGCTTACACGCTGCAAGGCCGGAATCGTGATCGTGTCTCACCGAAAATTCATTACTGGTGCGGGACGAGGCACGCTCCTAGGAGCGCTAGCTCAGTTCTGTACGAAGAAATTGGGAAATGATAATTATTGGGTCAACTGGAACGACGTAGCTGGACGGGTAGCCAGCCTCCCGGGTGTTCCAGTTGAAAGAGACCAGAGAAAGCCTGGAGAGCAGGGCAGGGCCAGGATCTGGTCGGAATCGTTCGAGACAGGCAGTGCTTCGGGGCGTATTGACGGAAGCCGGTTTCCACCACTACCTGAGAAATGTATGGGAAAGGGAGAGCTCGGAAAAGTAAGTGCGAAGTGGGAGAGGCCCCCGTTGTTGTCAAACTATCCACTTTCTCAAGCTTCAAGCGACACTCCTCGTTTGCCCCTCTCAGGAAGCAAAGAACTACGTTTCGCCCGAGACATTTCTCTCAGTTCGCCTCTGGCAAGCGCGGGAGAGGCCCGAGTCCAGCAAGGAAGATCGAGGCAAGCACTTAGAGATACTTCCAGGATATTTAGCCTGGCTTATTCAGCCCCTGGTACACGGCAAACAGCATTGGGCAGCCGCAACGGCGTACTGCACCCCCCGCCATCTATAGCACCACTAAACATTGATGAGTTCCCATCTCTTCCCGTGGAGGACGTCCCACACTCCAGGCTTTTACCCCGAGGTGATTGGGGGTCTATGTCAGGCGCGGATGTAGTAAAGAGAAGCTTGAAGCCGATCGTGCACGAGAAAGCCACGGGGAAGAAGACGAAGTCTAAGGGCAAGAAAGAAGTATTGTTCTCTACCCACACGCGTGCAGCTCGGCTCTAGAGGAGGAGCTCGCTGAAATGGCACTTTGCGGGAAACATTTTCTTGTAGACTTATGTAGACGATACTGTATGGTAGACGAATTGGAAATTTGAATCTTCGTCACTGACACCGTGACAAACTCATGATATCAGTGTGACACGTGCCTGCGCATTCATCAACACGTGGCAGGCTTCTTCTCCTCCTTGAGTCCTCCACAAGAATAAAGAAAGAAACAGGCTAGGATTTTATGCCAAGATGGTAGGCTGGTACTATGTAGTTTCGTGATTTTCTTCTTTCCCTTTTTCAAGTTCGCACTCAGGCCGTACACTGCGACTGTGAATTTGCTGTGATTCACTGGAATACTTGCCTTACAAACGTCCCTACAAACGAAAGCGCTACTATGACATCGACCTTCACGTCACAACGGAGCCTTATCGTTAGTGCAGCTGCCTGCTCTCGAAAAAGAACCCGCGATTCCCGGCACAGACAAGGCTCAGCATTGGCCGCATCCCTACGTTTAGCTCAGGCTTCGAATTCAATCGGGTAACAGACCTGCTCCCTGTGTCTCTTGATCTCAAATCATAAGGTATCTACTTTCAATCCTCCCGGATCGATGAACGATATGCCCCGCGCCTACCATTCGGAACCTGCAAACCTATCTGGGTAGGCGGAAAAGTTCTCTCCGCTAGTTCCTGAAGCAATCCGATACGAGCTCCGACTTTCTTGAGCATTCGATAGGCCTCTGAAATTAAAAAGGCCGTCTACTTCCGGCTTGATCCTCCTCGATAAACCACACGCGAGATTGTCAATGAGGGACTCGACCGGACCTTCCGATCATCTACGCGACTCGAGGCATACCTCGAGGCCCAGCACGGGTAACGTGCTTGTGTGGCCTTCGATGGACCTATCTGAATCTACCCACTCATCATCTCTTTCTCATACTCCAAGGATTGTCACTGTATCCCTCCCAAGGTTTAGGCCGTCTATAGGCGAACGACGTGTACAGTGTGTGATATCATCTCATACGTCGAGAGGAAGGTTGAATGAATACGATTATAGGCACACGCAGCTGCTAGATCGTCAAAGCCTCCCGAATTTATGAGACCTGTCCCCCCAAATTATCAGGGTGAAGGGAGAGATCTCTTAGCCTCGACGACGATCCCAACCCCAAGACGACCGTTCTTGAGGAACTTATTGTCCAACCTCACAACGACATTTGCCAGACTATTTCGTGTCAAACGTTCTCGTAGTAGTCCAGATCTGATGCAAGGGCCTTCAGCCGCCGATTTTGGGGCGATCATGAGGTCCTGGCCAGGCTTTCCGCCCCACGCTCCGTTCCAGTGTGGGGTTCCCCCACCATACAACCCCCCAGTCCCTCCTTACCACACTACCCGTCCCGCTCGACCGTATATGTATAGGAAAGCTCCACTCATGGCGTCTATGCCGACGCCAACGGCACCCCCACATATGTCTGCTTACAGGCAGCCTGTTATGCCAGTTCGAAGAGCTTCCTTGAGTGTTCCGGCCCAAGCAGTGCCTCCACATATACCGGCCCTGAGAGTACCTCCGCGTACTCCAGCTCAAAGGGCGCCTTCTCGTACGCCCACCCAAGGGGCACCCCCCAAGCCACGACTGCCCGTTGGTCCTGCCGGAACACCCATTTTTCCGGTTTTTACCATCGGTCACGTTGTATCCAAAGGAAGATTTGAAGGGCTGCCTCCATCCGTTTCTGGATGGGAGAGCGCCACTCGATTCGTTGGTATTTAACATATGCGCTGTAGAATTTAAGCCTGAGTGGATCGCACCCACGGGGGAAGTGATGCCCGTCCCAGACTTCATCTTGGAATCTCCAGCGACTAATCCGGCCACCATTCAGCTCAGGGTCTTGTTTGATATCTTCCCAGGGGGTTGCAAAGCGAACTTCACTTACGGTGGTGGGCTGAAAGTCAAGAATTTCCTCTGGCAGCTCCATGGGTTCTTCTATAACCCTGTGCCTGAGAATGTCCTCAGGCGTTCGTCGAGAGCTCGGAGGCGAATTATGATTTCGGCGAGGAATGAGCGTTGTGGAGAGAAGCCCCTGGAATCTGATCCCTACCGATGGGAAGATTATTTTGGGGGCGTGCTTTGGTTTCGAGGAATTGTAGTAGATGATCAACGCCGCGGATTTGTACTCCACGTTAGTGAGCGGTAGTTCCTGGCATTAGAGTCGTCCGTTCTTTGAAGTTTGAGCAGACATAGGATGTAGTCGTACTATTTTCAAATTGATAACTGATGGATCGCATGAATCGGGAACGACGCCACAACTCCACAAGACAGTACACTGCTAGATACGTAAATAAAAATAGATCAAAAGGCACTCCAATCGATACGTCTCTTCTCTCCGACGAATCCCCTCCAAGCCCGTATATCGTAAAGATGTCGCATCGTAGGCCGACCATGAGGGCAGTTCCACGGTAAGTCCATCGTTCCCATGTGTTGCACGACCTATACAGTGTCAGTCTGAGTAAGAGCACATGTTGTTATGGGCGCACTGTAGCCATCTGAGCCTTCGTCAAAGGCATCCCAATCATGACGCTCTTCCTGCACGCTCTCATCGCAAACATCGCTCTGGCCTTGGAACATCTAACCATCTGTCCGTTCGGGTGATCTTGCATCAGGTGGATGAGCTCTTCAAGATCTTCACGCTATCTTTCAGCACATGGATCAATCGCCAACATAGGCAGACAGCGGACCTTTGAGATCGAACACAGTATCCTTGCTGACTGGCCTCGCAACCAGTTTAAGCCTCCCCTGCCCCTCCTCGGCATCGCCAGGCGTGTCAATCTCAAACCCGTTTTTCCGGAGCACTTCAATGTTCTCCAGTGCCACCATCTCGTCGGAAGCCGTCAGCTCCAGAATCTCCGGCCTAGTCGTCATGTCACTCAGAGGATCTACGCTCCGAAGGTATCACCTACTTACCTGAAGAGCTTCTGCGACCGCATGCACGTCGTTTGCTGAAGCGTCTCAAAGTTGTACTTTTCATCGGCAGCGTGTTGGTCCACGATGAAAAGATCATCCATCTTATCGTCTCCCTTCCTCCTCCTCACGACGATGAACCCCAGGTTAAACTGCCCAAGGATGTCCATAGAACCGAAATCCTCCTTGCCGATGACGCGAGAAAGTGTCTCTTCAGCCTGTGCCTCCGCTTCGGGATCAAAAGCCGCAGCAGCAGTCGACGGCGGAGGATTCGAAGTGGATGTAGATGATATCGCTGGGGCAGACAATCTAGCTTTCCACCGAGCGGTGATCAGCTCCAAACTAACGCGGAGATCAACCTGGCCAGAATCAAACGCAGTGCGTATCACTTCGGGACGATCCACTGGCTGAGAAGACGACGGCGTGCAGATGCTGGGGTCGAGCTCAAAGACAGAAGAGGCGTCGGTCAGGTCAACGATCTCCTCCTCTTGAGGGTCGACGTCCATGATACCATCAGGAGCTCCTTCCTCTCCATCCTCCTCGCCTGGACCGTCTGAAGAAGGAACGTGTGCGATATGACTCCCAGCCCGCGCAAACCCAGCCAAGTGTTGCCTGATATCTTCTCTAGCACTAGGGGGCTTAGTCTTGCGCCTCAGCTTCGGCACGGGTATCACCTGGTGCACTGTCTCCTCGAACTCCTCATCTCCACCAGCAGTGGGTGATAGTAGCCTATTATTCCCACTGGTGGTCTCTACGCCGGAGGTAGCGGGTTTCTGCTTCTTGGCAGGTCGCTCCCCTTCACCCTTCTGGCTTGAAGAACGCTTCCGTCCGTCCTTCTTCACTTCTGGAGTCTGGCTCCAAGAAGCTTGCGTAGTATCCATCGTAATGTCCAGTTCTTCCTCGACCCTCGTAATGTCGGAGGAAGCAGACTTCGCAGTGGTGCTGAGAACACTACTGGATTGGGGTGGAGGGGAGTTTTTCTTCGTCGCTGTCGTCAGAGCCGGGCGCAAAAAGCTGACGTGCTTGTTCTGGTTCAGAGACAGTATTCTCTGACACAATAGAAGTCTGCGTGACATCGGCCTGTTCAGTTTCGTTGTCCCTCTCTTCCTCTATTTCACTAGGCTGACAACGCTTCGAGCTTATAGTCATTGTTTGAAGCTGGGTCTGCGTGAGATCAAACGTGGACCTCGCTGGTGCAAACGTAGTCTCCAAGGCTACCTACATAGCCGCAACAATAACAGCAATATTAGAGAGCAGTAGCATAAAGACCGAAGGGAGATGAACCTTTAGCTCCGCGACCAGCTCCGTCTCTCCTTGTACGAAGATCGTCCGCTTGTCAGGGCTCACGTTGACATCACAACAGTCTGTATCAACGAGTAAGCATCCCAACAGTGGCGAAAAGGACGGAGAAACACATACCGGTAGGAATGATGAAATCTACGACGATGAACGGGGCCTGGGTTGCGTTGAAGGTGCGATAAACCTCGTTGAACGCTTTCTGCACCTACGGCGCCACCCAATCAGATGCTTGTAAATAGTTGCCAAGCTATGTAGCTCACTTTCGTCAGATTACACGGTCTCCCATTTACATAGAAGAATTGCCTGTCCGTCCCTGTGCGCCCGCATCCTACAGAAAACTTGGAGATGAGTCCCCGCGCTTGGATGTGCACGGTTGTGCTGAAGCGATACGTTAGATTTGTCAAGAGTGAAAGACATGTACTATACCTCTTCGGCCTTTCCACGTCGAACGCAAGGTCAAGATCCAAAACATTCTCAAGGGCTTTAGGCCCCCACAAGGACGTAACCGAGGCATGAAGAGACGTTACTCCTTGCGTACGGAGCTGTACCGTCTTTCCACTGTGCTGGATCGGTGAGTGGCGACTCATTACACAGTTATGGATAACACCAACCTTTTGTCGAGCTGATTACTGACGGTCAGTCGGACACCTGTGCCGGAGCTGCAGGGAACTAGCGCATACGCGTTCAAGAGTGTCATAGCTTTACCGAACTCCCGCTTGGCATTGCGCTGGAATTCCTTCCGGCGCACAGGGAGAGGTAGGAAAGGGTTTGTGAGGACAATCGTCGTTCCGCGCTGCGTGGACATGAGCATCAGCACATGTCGCTTGAATATAAGGATAAGAGTTATAAAAGAGAGCATAATACGCCTGCGAATAGGAGAAAGGGCTACTCCGACGCAAATCTAGGACTAGGAACGTAGAAAATATACCAACCTGACGAGCAACTTTGGAACGCTTCCCTACTTTCCCGCTGGGAAGCATCTCCAGTACGACGCCCATGGGTGGCGCTGCGGCTGTTGTCACTACCACTGACTCACATAGTGCGCACAGAGAAGAGAGCGCTTCTCCTCGAAATCCAAATGTTTGCACGGTTGTTAGGTCGGCGAAAGACGATAGTTTTGACGTATGATGTTTCAAGCCTGCTTTACTTTAGAACGACGCGTCTTTCCATGAGATGTAGGCACCTACAGATACAATCATAGTCCTCTTCCGCAATCCCAGACCCGTTGTCTATGACTTCGACGCTGTTGATCCCGTACTGTTTGAACCGCACCTCTTGAACACGCGCGTCAAACGCGCGAAAAATGGTAAAATAGTGTGCATCACCCACCAATACTAGTCGCTCCTGCATCTAAACTGTTTTCTACCAGTTCTTTGACCGCGGTTTGAAGGTCTATTACCACTTGGCCGGACGTGATACGATGGATAGAGGAACGGTCGATGGCCTTGATGGAATTTGGCGCCGACTTCATAGCGGATTACACACAAAAATGATTAACAAATGAGATCAAGCATTAGATCTAGATGGCTTTTGATTCTTGAATCACAAAGAAACGTAAGTTGTGAAAGAGAACATGGCGGTCAAAGGTCAGGCCCAAGGGTGGCAACAGACCACAACACCGTAACCTCGGTCCGATTTCTGTCCCTCAAATAAATCGCTTGCTTTTTTATTCTATCCGTCATAATTTGAACATGAGCTTTTGATATACTTTATGCTAAACTATAGATATACAGATAGATGGGTTTTCAAGAAGTTCAAAGTCATGGGGATCAGTAACGCCACATTTTATCAACTCGTGGTCATAATTGGCCTGCGCCTGAAGCCATTCAGTATCTGTGCATCAAAGAAAGGATAGAAATGGCATGAGTCTCAACTTACACTTCCTTTTGCCTCACAATTGGCTGTTGTATCCTTACTTTCTTTTCTTTATTTACTATTATCCCGCCATGAAGGCCCAATGAGATCGTTCTGTATTTAAATTCATTATCGTTGTCTTTGATGAGCTCGTAATACGGAAATAACAAGTCCAAACAATGAGACGACGAAGTCAATCCACAAATTTACGCGCGATAGGAAGGCAGCGTATCCCCAGGACTTCTTCGATCGTGTCCCACAGTGGTCGTGGGCATCCCAGGAGCGCCTCCCCACTTGAGATTGAACAGTCTGAGTGGGCTAGGAATGAATCATTCACCGGCACCGGCCGCCTCCAGAAAATGGAGGTGAGTTTCGCACGAGCCGCTGCCGAAAACCCTCGCGGATGAATTTCTCGGCTACGGGGGGCAGCAAAACAGCGTAGGATATAAACATTACTTAGGATAAACTTGCCGTCATGCACCCGACATGGGACTAGAGGTATATGCTTCCGATTCTATCGCGGGTCTAACAAAGATACTTCGAGACAATATCAAGACGCCACAGAAAAGGTAGCGTACGAAAACGAGTGTTGAAGACCGAGGGACGGCCCAGGCGATGCTTGAGAGCTGAAGTAGACATATGAGTTCCAATCGATGGTACTTCTAGCATTCGTTACCTTGGTTCTGGGGCCACTTGTGACCTTCGTACAGGGCTAATGATCCAGATCGTCAGAAGAGTTCTGTCACCATACGAAATTGTAGTCACCTAAATGATGGATTTCTCTGGCTTCCGGAGTCAGGCCGGAGAAAGGTCGTGTCGGCCATTGACGAAGACGACCATTGTAGATCACGGTTGGGATCAGATTCTCCGAACTCTTCAAAGCCATAATTCCTCGGAAGAAAGTGAACTCGAGCTGCATTTGGGCTCTCCATATTGGACAACCTTGCGAGTACCGGTCAGCGTTACGATTTCCAAGGGGCAACAGAACTTGAAGAACCCACGGAACTGAGGTTCTGCTGTTCTTGATACTTTACAAGGCATGATTCGTAAGAACCGTCATCATCACAGAAGAAGTATACAACACACCTTTTCGCATCTCGACGGAAGCGGTTTCGTAGATATATTCCCATGCTCAGAAACCCAAAAAGTGTACTTCCAGAGGCGAGAATAATGACGATTATCGCAATGACTGTGAGAGATGAATTTGAACGAGATGTCCCTGAAGGCAGGGCAGCTTCTGCGGCCGATGCCATGGGTGCTTCCCAGAGGGTATATTGACGAACGAGAGGATGAAACGGAAGTCGACTTGGAATGTTTAAAAGGGAGTGCTGCCATTGCATGCCTTGAGCTGACGTGCAATCGGTGTAATCCTAATCCGAGATCACCAACTTACCCGCGATGCCCCCAGCTTACTGAGGGCCCAGATCTAGGCCTCCTTGATTAAACGAGGCTGCACTCCAACTTGAGGCAGCGGGGATGCTGTATGACCAGCGGAGGAAAGCGTGGACCCACAGAGAAGACTGAGGTTCGACTTTAAAATGATCCGATACTAGTGCTTAGCAAATCGGTCTGGATGCGAAGACTCTTCAAATTGTCGATTGTCAGTCTAAAATAATGGTCTACAATACTACTTAGTCCTTCCAATGACTACAATGTCCAACTTCTGGCCCCGAACCCGTGTCGACATTTTCGTCAACGGGTCCACAAGTTTCTTGGGGGCGGGCTGAGAGTTTAGATATACTCTGACTCTATTCAGACGCACAACGCCAGCCTGTGGGGCACACCGAGACTTCACCATGGCAGTAAAGAGCTTGTCAGAGAAACCATCGAGAGCACCACGCTCTGCGACAAGAAGATTGAGTTGGGTCAACCGAGGTAATATGACGATTTTGGAAGGTTCTTTGGCGTCTGCTGTCATCATCTTGAGGAGGTTATCTGCCTCGGGGTTTTGAGGCGGACGGCGTGTACGGATGCGGGTTCGGTGGGGATCATCATGGAATCGAAGATGCTGTAATGTACTAAGTGGTTCAAAAAACGGCACAAGATCATTGGAGGTGATCTTAATATTCTCAAGGACCAGCGATGTTAAGCGGTACGAAGACTTGAATGTAAATTTTCGGAAGGAATCAGCATCAAGTTGCACATCTTTGAAAGTGGCAGATTCCAAGGAGGGTAGGATCAGGTTGAGCATCAAAAGTTTAAGCTCTTCATGGCTTAAAAACTTCCCGTCGAAGGAAAGATTGGTAATAGAGTCTGAAGTTGCTGAACATATCTGTTCATCAGAAGAATGTTGTGTAACAGCAATGGCCAGTTGCCGTAGGGAGGGGGAGATTGCAGCCACATGCGTCGCGTCAGTAACCGATGTAACGCTGAATACTTCCACCTGGCGCCACGGAAACGTGCAGTATTGAGCAGGAAGACGATCGACGGCAACGGAGCGAAGCACGGGCGCGTGTTCGAAAGCACCCAGGAATTCCTTGGGAAGAATATCAACGCCAGCTCGAGGCCGATTCCAGAGACCTATCTCCACGCTTTCCAAAATCGGAACATTCCCTCTGATAGATTCAAAGATACGAGCGTCGAGATGATCTGTATGAAGGGAGAGATGGGCGGTTTGCCAGCGCGTAGACTCCCGTGCTAAGAGGCTGAGATGAGCATGCACTGTATCCTTGGGACTGCTCCTCTGCGCACGAAAAGAAATCACGAGAGGCGCTTTCTTGCTTCGCGCTAACAGCTTTCCTAACGTCGAGGGAGATAGTCCGTCGCTGGCACATGAGATATTGGACCAGAGCCTGGCGGACAGGGAAATCGAGTGCCAGAAGAGGCATACTTTTCCGAGGACTACGGCCGGGACGCTGTGCTCGGTATTAGAGAAGACGTTCTGTGCGTTAACCTGAAATATTTCCACCAGAACATCGGTAGGGAGCTTGCGCACTGGCGCAAGGAGAGACTGAAGGCGATCTTTTTTTGTATCTAGATCTCTCCGCATGGCGCGTAGGACGTCCATCAAGCCTCCTAACCTTTCTAGTTCAGCATCTACCCGTTCTGTCTCCGCCGCAATCTCGTTCAAGAAGCCATAGATCTGGGATTCCTCTGTAGAAGAAACCCGCTCATAGGAACGAAGACGATTGCTCAAGTCGAAGGGTTCAGGCTTAAGTTGGGTACTGAAGCGATTCCCACACGCGAGACACGTCACAGGTGGCACTGGCATTTTCAGAAATCGTCTGGCTTGGCAGTGTACAGTCAGGTTCTCACGCTGATAGAAGAGAGATGCAAGCTTACCACTACCACCAAACCGCCACACGTTGTGGCCTCTGGAGGATTTCAGGAGCAGCAGAAAAGAGTTGAACGTCAAATGAAGGGTCAGCCCGGTCACGTGGTCACACGGTTGCGAATAAGTCATCCAAGATGATGGCATAATTAATAACACGTGGC
>RZIO01000017.1:260311-272436 GCA_004338095.1 Gloeostereum incarnatum
CGTCGCCATTCAAAAAGAAACCATCCCCCTTCTCGTCCCACAGCCCACCCGTCGGGGTGGTAGCGGGAGTAGTCGCATTGCTTCTCCCGCCGCCACCGAAGCCCTTGAGCGACGGCGTCGGCAGACTAAGCACACCCGTCCATTTGCTCTTATACACCGGCGGCGTTAGCGTCTGCGTACTAGACTGGGCAGAAAGATTCGCCTTGTACGTGGGGTTTATACCAGCATTGATCGCGGTATTGTCGTCGGTGCGTGAAGGGGAGTGGGCGGAATGTACATTCTCAAAGAAGCCAGCAGAGGGTGAAGTAAAGATCTCGCTCTTAGGGCGTTGATGGAGTGGAGTCATCTCCAGAGACGGGGACGCACTTAGGCTGGAGGTCATGTCCAGAGATCGCGCAGCGTGGTGGTGCTGAGCGCCAGTGGCGGCAGCGGAGTCAGGCTTGAGCGAAGACTTGGAAGGCTTGGTCTCAAGTGAATATCTGGACAAATGATAGCCCGGCCTGGATACGTTCGGCTGAATCTGACTGGGAGCAGGTGCAGCCACGCCGGCGATGTTGCCTGTGCTAGCAATGAGAGGGCCAAATACTCCTCCTGCGTTCCTCGTAGGAGCCGGTCTTGTCCCTAAGATATCCTCAACGAATGACTGCCCACTAGAGAGCCAAGCTGAAGTCCTCTTGGACGGACTTCCTGGCTTGCTCGACGAGCTGGAATGAGTCGGAGAAGCGGCAGTCGGTGAGCTGGGAGAAACCGATTTGACCCTCCTCTTGCTCCTCTTCCGACCGCGCTCCCTCTCGTGCTCCCTCTCCCGCTCATTGAGGCTCAAGTTCACAGTGCTGACACTAGCAGGCGTGCTCATACCCGACGCTGGCGCACTAGACATTCCGACGCTCTCTTCGCTGTTGTACAGCGCCAAGAGAGCAGACAAGAGTCCCCCACCGCCCATAGGCCTGTTGATAGGCTCCCTGTTGGCCTCCCTCTCGACGTCATCGCTAGCCCTCGGCTTGAGCCTCTCCATCTCCTCCTTCTCGCCGGAGTATCCGAAATCCCGAGCTTTAAGCTTTATCTCGGGACGTTCGGCACTCCTGCTGCGAGGCGTCCTCCTTCCAAAGATGCGGCCGCCTTTACGCCCCCGAGCCCGAGTATGCTGACGGACGATGCTAGCAGCCTGTATCTCGGCGTCTCGGTTGCCTGGCAGACCATAGTTCTCGTTCGGGTCTATATAGTTTCCAGCGACGTCGCGAGAGTTGGCGTTTTCATCGGGGGAGCTGTCAGAGGAGGGGGGATAAATGTGTTCTGATATGCTGGTAGAGGTCGAGGGTGGAGTACGTTCACCCTGACGACGCGTTTGGCGGGAGGTATCAAGGGGAGGCAGAGCTTCCGGTGGCGGCTTGGATCCAAAATAATGAATACGCGGGCCGCGTGATGCAGCAGGTGCTGGTGCGGCTGGTGCATTTGGGTTAGGGCCAGACGACACTGGCGTGTGTTGTTCAGAACGGTGCCGTTCGAGTGCACCGGTAAGGGTTTCGAAAGCTTCAGGCTGAAAGGGTCTAAACGTAAGTAAGCGAACAGCGTGTAACAACTTTAAGACATACGTCCAGACCATGCTCGTCCAATGCATGGGTAGAACTTGCTTCTGCTTCGTTGTTGCCGTCATTACCGTCAAGCCATTGGACACGGCGCGGTGTTTTGGTGCCATCAGGTGCGGTGAGTTGCTTGCGCTCCTTGCGCTCCTTGCGTTCTTCGGTGGACGAAGAGTTGTTGGAAGACATTATACTGACTGGCTTTAGTTTAGCAATTGGGGGCGTTCGAAGAGACATAGCCGGAAGAAAAATATGATACAGAGCAACAGGGAAGAAGAAAAAGAGACGTCTAGTGGAAACCCAGAAAAAAAGAAGAGGAAGAAAAGGGAAGGGAAAGGAAAGCTGAGGCGCGATACCGAGAAGTCTATGAAGTCTATATGATGATGGAGAAGAAAGAAGAAGAAAAGACCCGAAGGGTGGTTGGACCCTATAATGCTAAAATTGTCACTCACATTATCCGCTCCGGGCGATCTCGATCGTTCGATAAGGACGTTCGTTCGTCGTCAGGGCCGGACCCAATTGGCAATCAGTGCTTCTTGCCGTAGGTGTTTTGAAAGTTGCTTGTCAGTTATGATAGGTAGCTGGGAGAGAACAGAAGGCGTTTCGTCGGCGTGTTCGCAAGAATCAGAATTTAGACGAGGTTCCACGTTCGATTATGGAGTCGATTGGCCACGTGTAAATCTCCACCAGGATTCTTGGCTAATACTTGATCGCGACTGCGCCCGATAAGTAATTATCGCGCCGGCGGGATATCTGCAGATGGATCTGAAGCTTTGAGGGCTGAAGCTACCTGAAGAGGTCAAAAAAGCTGTTTGAAACCTTGAAGGTCCAAAGTTTTACGTCGTAACAAAGTATGGCGTGCTGTTTGAAGCAAGTACGAAGTACAGATAAGAGCGTATCCAACACCCGCAGATGGAACGCGCCGTAAGTGTACCAATGATGCAATATGTCTTCGACTCCATGATGGACAACACGCATTTTTCCTCGGCTCGCTTGGACCTTGGTGCTCATAGACCAGCGAAACCTCGGAATATAAATGCTTCTAGTACGGGACCACTTGGGTACAGGCAACGACCGTCGGCCACCATGGGCCCAACCTTCAAGAGTTTGAGACAATAATGGTGTTGGTGAGAAGACTCGCAAGAGAAGAGCCTAAATATGCCCCTTGGACGTTCCCAGCTGGAGCATTTACATGCGCATTGACGGATTGAATCTTGGGTAGAAGTTCACTACAAATAACACCGTATTGTTTCTCGAACAAGCCTTTAAGGTCGCGATCACGTTCGTGACAAACGTGACAACCAAACGTAATTTATTGCCTAGATCATCCAAAACACGTGTAAATAGTATTTAAAAATACTTAATTAGTACATATCATCAGAGGTGATTCCCGATTCACG
Organism: Gloeostereum incarnatum; assembly: GCA_004338095.1. Classification (NCBI taxonomy): domain Eukaryota; kingdom Fungi; phylum Basidiomycota; class Agaricomycetes; order Agaricales; family Cyphellaceae; genus Gloeostereum; species Gloeostereum incarnatum. Next base: position 263,292 of record RZIO01000017.1, read on the forward strand.
GCCTTTCGCGGTGAAACTGGAAACTTTAAAAAGCGCTGTAAGTGAGGTAGATTCTACACGCCTAGGTCTGGCCATTGCCTTTCGAAGTTGCTTCGAAACTTCCTCTGACTTTGCTCTGACTTATACTTGGGTTTCTTGTAAATTTATGCCTCTCTTCTTGAACAGACCCGCGAGCCAAGTTAAACTTAGTCGTCGTGGAATGGAGATCTACCATCGAGCTCCGAGGGTTCAGAGATCCATTCCCGCAGCCGCAGTTGATAGTTCTACATACTATGACGTATGGGGCACTTGCAGTATAATTGTGGCGCCACAAGACCCAGACTCGGAATTACCAGCCGAAACAGTTTTATACATTATGACTATGCAAGTATACAGAAGAAAAGAAACAGAACAAGAGTCCAAGACGATGAAGAAGACAACAAGAATAAATAAATAAATAAATAAAAGGACGAGTGGCTACCTACGTTCACTGCAGGTTCAGCCGGAGCAAAGGGAGGCACAACAAATCATGCACAGCGTCGAGTCGCACGGACCGCAAGATCGTCCAGAGGAGCCGCCGACGGCGCGCGATCCTTTTTGACGTTGGACGGGGCGAGGTTCCATCGGCGCAGCCTGTTCGTATTGGTTGTGTTGTCCACCGCGTACCATCGCCGCAGGTGGGTAAGTGACATCATCGCTGCTGGGCGAATAGTACCCCGCATCCCCAGCGTGTCTCGACCTCCCTGACGAAGCGGGCTGGGCAGCACGGGTGACGGGAACGTAGTATCCATCCTGTGGGTGTCTTGAGGAACCGGCCAAAGGCGCTTGTTGCTGGCGGCTGTTGGAAGAAGATGGATTTGAGTAGCTATACTGCGGTTGGGACATAGCCTGAATCGGACCGCCCTGCCGGTAATAAGCAGGAGCTTGAGGCATAAGCTGACGAGAGCGAGAAGATCCAGGAACCTGGCCATACGCCTCGTCCGACCTCTGTTTCTGTTCTTGGATACGATGTGCTGGCCGAGGCTGTCCTCGCATGTCAGTCGTGGCCGGGGGAACTGCCGCCCGCGCACCAGGCAAAGGAGAAACATAAATGTGGGGAGTCGCCGCTCGCGCACCAGGCGCAGGAGGGGAAACGTAGGGTGCGCCAACCTCAGCTGGGATCTGACGATCGTTGCCGAAAATCTGCTTGAGACCCTTGTGGTCTATAGGAGTCGTCGGATCGTAAACACGCCCACGGTCCTTTTTAGTAGGCTGTACCTCACGGCGGGTGATCGTTCGAGGGACGCGAGGAGGTGTCGGCGCCACCGGTTCGGGGAGAAGGTGAATGTTGTCAGTGGTAGGGAGGGTGGGCTGCCTTTTCGCCCTGCTTCGCTTGAGTCCGTGATCTATCGTCCTCGCAAGTCGTTCGTCCTGAAGGAGCTGCTTCTCTAGCGAATCAGCGTAAGCTAGTGCCGCCGCTCTGTCACGACGAGACTGGGAATTCAGGCTAACTTGATCCCGTGTATCCGCTCGCCGAGCGACGACCATTGCGTTGTGCTCGTCGACCTCCGCCTTCCGCCTCTTGTACGCAACCATCTCGGCGTCATATTGAGCCCAAAGGTCGTCTGCTCGCTTCTGCTCAAAATCTTCTCCAAACTTTGCGACCTTCACGTGCATATGATAAGCGACGTAGGCCTGGTCCGGTGCAACCTGGAATTGACCATGGCAGCCCTTATGCTGACAATCATAGACGCCAGGCGCTGTAGGAACCGTGTTCTTGTGCGCCTTGCGCCCGGTGCAAGGGATTCCGTGAGCGATGGCGATGGCTTGTCCTAGCTGTGGCATTAACCCTAGTACGCAGAGAAACTAACCACAAGTAGGACTTACCAGGCATGCTGAGGATAGATTGGGAATTGAATGAAAATGGGTATTTGGTGAAGGTATGAGACAGAAAAATTCGATTGAGATGTGTTGTTCCGGACAACGATCGGATAAACGAGAGATGAACAAGGGGAATGACGTTTCCGGAACGATGAGAATGCTTGAGAGAAGATTGTCGGGAGCAACGGACGAGACGATGAGTGTATTTATACCCCAGTGGTGGCTATTGTCTCGCGCACGAGGCGCTAGAAAAATATGACGCCACCGCATACATTCAGAAGAATGTGACACCTAAAAATGAGAAACAGGACAACTACTAGAAGCGTTAGCCCAATTAGCAAAGGTAGGGAAAACTTATTTCCCTCACAGATAATCGTCAGCATTTAAACGTCGCCGCACAAAGATGACACAGAACTAAGAGGAAATTTGTTAGAGATAATCGTAGAGGAACAGGGCATAGAGATGTTGAGCGCTGTTGAAGGTGAGACGCTCGATTTGTTAAAGCGGTGTGGCAAAGCACGGGCAAAGCGAGATGCCAGTGCCTATCACTAAGAGGAAGCTTGTCGCACAAATGTCCGTATACTGAGTATATCAAATTTCCAGTGCTTGAAATCGGTCCAGGAGGTCGTTAGTATTCATCCGGAAGATTCTTTACGGCTCCTGTCAGTGTGACGCCTCACAGTCCAAGGAACCATGACGAAGCGGCGTCCGGGAGTCAAAGGTTTAGAAATTATTGATTTGCATTGAAGGATGAAGCAGCGATAATTTCAGAAAAATCTGGAGGTCATGGTGTGCCAGTTTACATGCTGTTGAGAATTACCATTGATAATGACGAACGGAAGGAGAGACAGTCAGAGACAGTAGAATTGAGATGACGACAAGACGGTATACAACAGTGTGAATTTTTCATGGGCATCCTAATCGTTTCTAACCAGGACAGAAAACGATAGACGAACTTGAAGCAAGGTGGTGAAAGCGGAATGGACAAACGTATTTGGATTTGTTGTTTTCTCTCGCCCTCGGGCATATCCCGCGCCACTGGCGCCTCAGTCAGAACATACTTAATTTGGAATTCTGAGCATCATTGTGGCGCGAATTCAACGACTTATATGATATAATGGGTACCGGCAACCCCTGCCAAAAAAGTGTAACGCAGAAACCGTGCCAACCCGGGTCCGCTTTGGGGGCATGCAAGCCATTTCCTGCCAAGTATAACTGCTTCCACAACGCGAAATGGACCCAACTAAAATACTAGGCATCCACTTTAATTAAATATAAGACTTTCTATCAAGGCGAATTTTTTTTAACATGTCGGAATGCTCTAAAGTCCTAGGTGGCAATCACACTCTGGAGCAACTACAAAGGAAATAAAAAATCTGCCTTGAACAGATCTTTTGAAATTTTCTTCTGAACATTTCTTCTCATACAAACTATGCCCAGAAGTGGCCGTAGACTGAGTTATATCCTGGCTTCACTTTTGCACGCATGTGTCGGAGTTTAAAATTGGCAGGGATTGCTGGTCCCCAGATACTGTATTTCCAATGTTAATCAGTCATCACCCCAGATCTTTCTGTACCACTTATCTCGAGGATGAGGAAAGGGTCAGGACTTGCGCCGAGCTCCCGGGAGAGCAACGGGAGAGGGGAAGCCCCGAAATGAACATCTCTAGACGTCTCTTATGGACTGCAGTTCTTCGAATCTTTCAGGCTTCTTGCCGAAACACCCGATGCCGCTACAGTTCCCGGTACACTCTCAATGGCTCATATTTCCAGGTAGATTCCTTGCTAAGGAGTCTCTCATGGCCGTGCCATGCAAAGGTCAGAAACTGAGCCTGGGCGCTTAACGCAATATGGCGAATCAATGAATATCTCAAAATGCGAGCGTCTATCAACCAACGCTGGTGACGATAACAAGCACGAGCGCTAACGTGCTTGCCCTTAACTTCCATCATAGCCAAGGCCCAACATGAGCACAGAAACCTCCAGGTAAGGAGTGTAATAATCCTTGTGCTCATTGGGTGATTTGTTCCAGCGATAGCCAGAAATCGGAGGTCAGCAAGGAGCTGGAGGCGGTAGAGACGCCGGAGCTTAAGGAGAAGGCTGATGATCATGCAGATGGGAACAAGAGCGATGACTTGGAAGTGGACGAGCTAGACGATGACGACGACGACGACGAGCTTCCCACACCGCCTGAGTGAGCCTTTAGAGCCCATAACGTCTTGTTGCGCGCTGATAATGGAATCTTACCGCGGCAAGCCATCAACCGCGCGGTCCTGTCAGCAGACCAACCGTTGGGAAGCCAGTGACAGTCACCGACAAGAAGAAGGGCGGTAGTAAGAGTCAGAAAGAGGGTGACAAGAAGAACGGGGGTGACAATAAGAAAGTCGGTGACGAGGGAAAGAAGGGAAAGCCTTAATTGGCCGACTTCTCAATGCAAACGAAACTTCACGCGTGCGCTAAATCCCTGTAAAAAACGTACTCGCCGTACGTACAAAGCCATGGTGTACATTCTAATCCCAGTCCAGATCATCGTACGAGTCATCTTCCCCGTCCATGCTGTCCAATAACGAACGTCGTTTGGGAAGAATATGATTCCTCAGGGAAGAGTCAGCGAGGCTGCAGATGAAAAAAAGTAAGAAGGGCGCCTCACCTTTCTAGAAGCTCGTCGATTCCCTGTCTGTCAGCTTCCCAATCCACGCGTACCCAATTATGTACAAGCTGGCCGCCCCGGTAAACGAGCATGGTCGGAAGCATGTCCAAATCCACGTCATCATCTTCGTAGTCGTATTTTTTCTTCTAGGTCATCTTCTTCATCGATGGTATCATAACGGCCCTGTGAGGGTAGCTGAGGCTTCCTGGAAGATGCGAAACCAAGGGCAGAGGCTCGACACCGGAGGAACTTGGTGTCCGGGTAGCTACGAGCAAGCTGTATGAGGTTTTCGCCGAGCTCTTCGCATCGGTCTAGTGACTATAAATGGCAAACCTAAGTTCTCTGCATGATAGAGGAGAGCAGGAAGTGAACGACACGTACTGGCTCATAAATATGCACGACAACCCATACATCCTTGTCCTCCTTCTCCACAGCATTAACGAACCCACTTGACCCGACCTCCCGCAGATGCCCAAAGCGTCCCCCCTTGCCCTTGCCCAGGGCAGAATTGTGGCGTTCCTGCTCCCATTCCTTCAGCACCAATTCATCCACTTTCCCCCCGTCTTTCTCCCGCTCCTCCTCAAGGAATGTCTTACCACCAAGATGACTACTCTCCATTTTAATCCTCAGCTTTTCCATCTCGTTCCGTCGATTCTGCTGCTCAATTCCAGCAGCTTCATCACGATCGCGTATGACACCTTTGACTCCAGTACGTCCAGGACCCATGCCTATACTTTCTTGTTGCGGTAAGTTGTCAGTAGAGGGTGCTTTGGCGTTGGGCAGCTCGTCATCGTGCCAGCCCTTGTCCTCGTCGTCAGAGAAGTCGGAGGAATGATTGGACCGAGTAGGAGACGATGAACGTTCTTTTCCATTAAACAGTTCGCCAGAAAGCACGAGGGATTCAATATCTGCGTACTACAGTCGATAAATAAGTCGTTCAATAGGTTTACAAGGGAAGAAACAATATACCATCGCGGGAGATGATCACGGTCCGGGTCTGAGGCAAGTCGGACTTGATGACTAACATGCGCCACGACTTACTTAATTCCATCACCGCGGCGCGCGGCGGTAGCCCGCCTCTCACTGCTCAGCAAAACCTGTTGAATCTACTCTATTTTGTTCCCATTAGCCTTTCATTACCCTGATGTTATATCCGCTCGGTGACCTTGTATAGCTGAAGTCACCAGGAACATGCAAAATGTCTTTTCCTCGACGCCTCAGCCTGCTCCTGAAGGTGCTCCAATTGCTAACTTTCAAGAGCCAGACAGTTGCATTGTTCCGGTTTCCGACTGTATTACTAGATATATACATATAAAATAAGGAAATGATTGTCCAACGTCCCAGTTATCTTGCAAAAAGAGTGACAACCAGCTACTTATCTCATCGGCTGCCGTCAATCAGGCCTGTGCGGCGTCATAGGAAGGGCACAAATCGTCCCACGCAGCTAACCCAGCAATTAGTATTTGATAAGAACAGTATGAAACCTTTGGTGATTGGGACGCACTGGAAACAAGATTCGTGGATGTCCATTCGTCGGTCACCTCGGCAAATGTGATGGCAAGACCGCTTCATGGTGATGACAATCAGGACTAAAAAAATGTCGTTACAACAAGAGCACCTACAGCTCAAGATGCCAATCAATATGGCTAGCAACCATTCCATGAGCGACGTTCCGGATTGGCATATGAAGCGTAGACATACCAGTGAAGGAACCAAGGTCCAGGATTGTCGGTCGAGAATCGGATGGTAACCTAGTAAGACGAAGCCGTCAGAAGGACGGTATCATTCCTGCGAGCAACTACTCACGTTATCACCGTCCGCGCCAATGGATACGACATCACGGCGCGTCTACACCGTGGAGTCCATACTTAGCGTCACGATCGGGTAGAAAGTGCCACACACATACCGGGTTCACGTAATCATACTCTTCACTCCCCGCTGTGCGGACGACATCAAATGTGTGCTGGAGAACTCTTCAGTATGGAGAACGCCCCCGTTTCAGCACAGAATGCAGCACGTACACCGTGCAGATGGAAAGGGTGCTAAGTGAAAGTGTTAACGCCTCACTCAAATCGCATGGGAACTGGACTTACTGCTCCTCCAGCCACGCCTCCAGGCATCGAAATTTCCACGCTAGCGTTCGAAGGAAGGGCGTAGATTGAATCAGCTGGGATAAGTGACTCGGCAGTTTGCGCCCCACTGAGGATTTGAAGGAGGACAGGAACGCTTGGGGATGTCCAGGCAGCATCGTTTACGAGGAATTCACCGGTCTGATGATTCAGGTTAACAAAAACCATATGCGAGATGTATCAAAAGCTTACGAAGGAAAAATCAAGGTTGATGTTGACATCTGCGCCTCCGACGGTTGGATTACCAGGCTGAACAGACATTGTTGAACCAGAGTGAGACAGGAAAAGATCGAAGACGTACGACAGTCAGAGATTCAAGAGGCTGGAGATAAAGGATATATTTGAGTGTCATTCTCAAAGGGAAAAGAGAAGTGAGACATACATGCAGATTAGATTCTGCGAGCGCCTTCGTCGCCTCGACAAACTCTGTTGTCGGCTCAACTTCCTCTGCGCCATCGTATCGGAGAATCCCAGAATTGATACCACCATCGAAGTCTTGGTCCCAACAGACGGGTTGAATCGGATCCCTAGAGAAGCCATGGGTCAGCACGTATCTTAAGGAGGACTGCGCGAAGACTTACAGTAATTGTCGACAGCTTGATTCGCCTCGAGCTACACCATATTCAAGGTCAACAGGATCGACGACGTGTCGTTTGGCGGGCAGCTTACAATAAACGAATAACGCTGACCTGCGCATTCAATCCCTATGAGTACAACGAAGGTTCAGACATAAGATACACGTACCAGCCCAAATCTGGATAGAGTCGACCTCCAGTGGCTCATGGTTAACGCCGTCGACCTCGATAATCGTCCTAGACAACAGCGGTTTAAATTGAGGCGGATTGATCAATAATGAAGGGATGCATACATGACATGATTGTCGATAGAGAAAACATAGTCCGGATCACAAGCAATGTTGATCAGACGGATGCGATAACGAGTTCCCTGTGTGACAGTGGCGATTCCAAGATCTGTAGCAGAGCCAGAAGTCGATCTAAGGGCCATTGAACGATGCGTCATCGACCCTCCCTTATTAAATCAGGAGAGAACATACCGTCCCAAGCCGTTGAAAAGGTTGGCATCAGGAGTCCCTTCGGAAAGGATAAAAACGGAATCACGGGAAAATGGCAGAGGAACGTACGGGATGATCAGAGTCGGTGCAGGGTCGTGGTACCAGTCCGATAATGTCCACACAGTAGATTCTGTTCGACGGATGAACTGTCACGGTCCTGACGGAGAACTACAATGCGTACGTACCGTCATCCACATCATACAGATCGGCGTGAGGATCATTGGGATCGTAAACAATGAATGCGCCTCGTAAACCATCACAGTCTAGCGTTGTGTCAGCCGCAAAGTTTCTATGAAATAGGAGGAAGACGTGCATTGCGTTGCTAAGCAAAGAGAAAAGGTTGGTCAACTCGAGAATTAATACTTAAAGTCAAGACGGAATTCACACAAATGAGAGTGATACCAGAACGTCCCGGCCTGGTCCGGTACTTCGAAGTCGTACAAGAATGAATTACCCGCTAGGATGGGACATTGTGTGACGAAGGCAGCTCTGCAGCGAGATGGTCAGCCAAGCAGTAATTCGGGTAAATTGTGCACTTACCCGTCGGCCCAGCTGCTTCCCTGCTGAAAGAATCCGTGCCAGTGCTGATGATTTCCAAAGCGTTCAGAGCGTGAGTAGGTCACAGAGGCAGTCGCGACGTACGATCGACGTGTCGGTCAGCACGGTGGTGTCGTCCAATTCATTGATGACGTTAATCCGGAAGTTATCGCCCTAGAGAGAGATATGTTCAATGAAGTAGACACAAATAAGGGGTAAGTAAATGCGTACAATGGATCCAGTTATGAGCTCCCCTATTACACCTCCTCCAGCAGTGACAGCAGCGCGTTCAAAACCATCCGGACTGACATTGGCGTTTACAAGGGTGAGATTACCAGCAGTCTCGATAACGGCCAGGGCGCCACGGAGAACAAAAGCGAGGGTGATAAAAGCAGAGAGAGAACGAAAGCAAAACATGTTGAAGAAGGACGAGGAGGCTTTAAAAGTGGTTGGTTTTTTACCGTCCTAGGTACAAAGATCGATTCTTTATGAATGCTCTGCATCCCCGTAGCTCGACGCCTGGAACACATTGTGGCTATAATATTTTGCCCATCTGACAATCGCTGCGGTGAACACCGTACGGTCGGAGGACAGTTTTCTGAGAAATGGTTCTGATGCGCTCTGTAACTATACTAGAAGTGCCCGTGACACATATTCAATAATTTGCGAGCGTACTGTTTCACATGCGGGCGCGCACTGCGCAGCTACAGCAACGGTGGTATCGTCCAAGTCGACGTCCTGGTGCCTTGTTATTTCTAGACTTCACTAGACTTGACTAAACGAAAGCCAAACGTAGCAATAATTGGTCGGAGCAGGACGCTAACATATAGAACGGTTTGGTGTGATACCGGACTGCGGAGAAGGGACATAGTCAAGATCTCAGTGGAAATTTGATGGACAGCAGAAAGCAAATTTTAGC
>RZIO01000017.1:281324-295299 GCA_004338095.1 Gloeostereum incarnatum
AGTCGTGTCTTTGAGGATGGTGAGCAGTTTGTCGCCATGTTGATTACCCGTTTGCTGAAGGTAGCTCTTCGCTAGGTCAAACGTATGTCGCGTTGTCCAGGGTGACCTCGTTGGAAGGACTACAGGTCCTGAGGTTTGATCCGGGCAAGGTACGTGAGTATTTAGATATCTTGTGAGTCCGACCCAATTTTGCGTAGGTCAAAGTGAACCAGACGGTGGTCGAGTGGTCGCGGGGCCTGGAAGGTAATGACGAGCCTGACGAAGTTGACATCAAGATGGAGGAAAAGGATGACGCCGAGCAACAAGATGATGAAGAGCAAGACTTTTATGATCTGCCATTTCCCAACTACGGCCTCCCAGAATGATACAGCAGTGTGCTCCTCTGGGACCCCGTATGTCGATGTCGCTGCCTATGCTCATTACATACAACATTTTCACTGGATAATTGGTTGACAGGAACTACCGAGTGTTCATTGAGGCAGGGCATGAGTCGATGAGTTATGGGAACGACAGCTGCGCCGCAGGCTCCGATCCAAGAGGGCATGGTAGGAAGCCGGAGCTCGAATAAAAACGATCTGCAACTAACCCGTCCCGCCGACGCATTTCCACGCGCTCTCTCTTTCTTTCTCCCTATCTCCTATTCTTTCCAGTTGCGCACAAGTCTAGCTCCAAATTTCCTTCCGCCAGCTTGTGCGATCACCTGGCTATCTTGTGTAGAGAATCAGCCGACTTTTTGAGAAAGATTCGGTCAAGGAGCTGCACATGGACACGCGCCAGATAGATGACGGACGCACGCAGCGACTCTTCGCCATGCTCAAGAAAGCCTTGTCGCTGAAGCCGTCGAAGACCCCATCCTTTGCCCCCTTGAGCATGAGGTATAAAAGTTGGGGCAGAATAATCGGTCGTGGTGGAACGTGTGAGGTGAGTGTCATGCGCTCCAAGAGCTCGTCACATTCGGGATTAGAAGGGGCCCTGGCAGTGGTGCTGCTTGACCACTCGTCCTCCTCATCAGAGATCTTGAGGACCGAAAGGGTGAATAGGGGTTGGAAGAGTGGGACAAGTTCTTCTCGTTGGATTTTCGTGTTTTTGAGTGATAGATACCTGAGGGAACAGGAGGATCGTAGGACGAATTCTGTGAAGCACTCAACGTCGAGCTCACACCCGGAGGGTTTTCAAAGATGGAACAGTAAGGTTCTGAAACAAGGTTCGTAACAAACCCTTCGTTCCTTCCAGTGAAGACTGCCTTAGATAAAGGAATGTAATGGATGTGGACGTGAATGGGCAGACATCCGTACCCATATCATCCGTAAGTCTAGAGAGGGAAAGACGTTGGAAGGACGTTGCTTGCCCAATGACGAACAAGACGTCGCGTAGACCTATCCTTGCTCCAGAGAAGAACAAGAGCTGTGACCACGGAAGCAGAAATCTGGTCAGAGGAAATGAGGTGAGCATCAAGTCACGAATCTTCGGGACGCTCGCAAAAGCCGTGATCATGGGAGGTAGCGAAGAGGTGTCTCCCAGACCTCCCAGCTCAAGACGTTCAATGAATGGAAGACGCCCTTGCAGAGATGACCACGCTTGACCACCTATGATCCCGGCTCTTAGGTAGAGCTGTATAGATTTCCACCGTTCGCATTGTAGCATAATGGGTTCAAGGACGTCTTTTGAGTCCGTGGAGCCGAAGGGGATGGTAGTTGATAACGATAAGGGAGCCCTCCGACTCATTTCCAGTAGCTTGTTGAGATAGCGTAGTGACCTGTCGCTTTTACTGCAGAGAGATACATTCGCCCATAGCTTCCGTGTGGACGCAACCACTTCGCGCCAATGATAGCATACTATACCTAATACCTTGCCTGGGATTATCTCCTGCGTCTCTTCGAGGACGTTCACAGATCCCACTGCAAAGATCTCTGAGAGAATCTCCACTGGGACCTTTCGAATGGGCGCAAGGAGTGAGCGAAACTGGTCAGCTTCAACAACCGGACCTTTTTTCTTGGATGATAGGGTAGAAAGAAGCTTCTCTAGCCTCTCAATCTCAGCGTCAATCCGCTCCGACTCAGTGGCGATAACTGTCAAAAACCCGTGGATTTGTATTTCCTCCATGGAGGAAGCACGGACATAGGAGCGTAGGCGGGACGAAAGATGAAAAGACATAGCCTGAAGACGCGTCTCAAAGCAGCTTCCACATCTCAGACACGTCGGAGAGGCAAGTGACTCGGACATGATTGTTCAGTGTCAATTCAGTGTATCTGTTAAATGGCAATGATTCTCGAGGATTGTTATTTATCCAATCTACAAATACCGACCTTCAAGATAGGATATCAGTAAAATGAAAGCATGAGCAGTATAAGTGTAACCGCGAGGAGGTGGTTGCGTCCCTTACAACAGTGATGGAGAAGAAACGCTGCGCGGAGATTACCTAAGTGTGGCGTCGATATGCATGCTTGTCACGGTCACGCTGACCCTCGTGACTTTTCGTCCACACAACATCTAGATTCTACATCGGACGGAGGCTGGAGCCACTTGGGAACCACTGCAAAGCACCGTATATAAGAATTGTACCAAGTACTTATCTGATGCTGACTTTAAAAATACAGAAAATTCATTTGCATATCTTCGCTGCAAAATGTCTACAATGAGCCGTTTCCAATCACAACTCAGGCCTGAACCCTTTGACCTATCCTCCCGTCTGCGAGATTACGGTCCTGCTTCTCCCGCTGAAAGCGTTCAAATTCGACAATTCCTCAGAGACATTGATACAGAAGCGGAAAGGTTGGATAACGAGCTGACTCGCCTGCGCAATACCATCGAAATGTTGGCAGCCCAGCGGAAAGAGCTTGATGTTCAGGCGGAAAGGTTTCGCTCTTTATTCGCATCGATCCGAAAACTGCCTGCAGATGCACTGTCAGAAATATTTCTTTTAGATTCGCAGAATGCTCGGTGTGACCCGTTTGACGACGAGGTTCCCGGGATGGTCGTCGGAAGTGTGTGCACTTTCTGGCGTGCAATATCGTCCTCGTTGCTTCAGATGTGGTCCTGCGTATCGATTCTTGGAAATAAGGTGGCCCCTTTGAAACTTGAGAAGTTTCTAGGACGAAGCAAATCAATTCCGTTACAATTAACATTCGACCCCTACTTTCCCAGTAGTAACCCAGATGCCGAGCTCCGCCTCTTCACAATCATTGCACGCCACTCAGAGAGGTGGAGAACCCTTGTACTTTCTATCGGTGGATTACGCTCAGAATGTTGCTCCGCTCTTTGGAGTGCCGTACCCCTGTTAGAGTCGATTCATCTGCAATGGGATAGACTGACCATGGATTCCGAGAATGACCTGCCTTCTGAAATGTCCAGGTCCCTTGAAATCGCCCCCAAGCTGCGCAGAGTGTCGCTCAAGCGACTTCCTGCGAGTTTCTTCAGACTTCCTTGGTCTCAAATCACATCGTTGGAGTGCGATGAGATTATTCTATCCGGAGTAGCTATCATCGAAAACTGTCCATCTTTGCGTGAGCTTCACCTTTCCCGCCTTCGTTTGGAAGAAGGCTCCTTACACCCCGTTTTGGCGCCTTCCATCATCGACCTCTCTTTCCGCCGTGAAAGGTCTCACAAAGGGACTCTTGAACCGTTTCGCTCATTCTTACTCTCCTTTACTTTGCCATCCCTAGCGTCGATCTCTCTCTCGAATGTTTAGATTGACGTTCATGCATTCAAGCAATTCATGGAGCGCTCATCATGTACCATCAAGGCCGTTTTACTTAACGACATCTCTCTCCATCCTCTCAATCAGCGAGGCCTCTTCTTCAGTCCCCTTACTGGACTTACTGACCTTGCTATCCAAGACCGTATCTCGAGTTACGACCAGAAAACAGCACCATTCCCCACTCTGTTCCCATGTCCCAATCCTCATGCCGACAAAATCATAAAGAAAATGACTATCCCCAGTGAGGGTCGATCCGTCAAGACTTTGTTACCTCGGATGAGGCGTCTTGATCTAGTGATTGCCCCAGAAAAACTCTCTGCGTGGCTTTTCTGACAACTCCTTTTTTGCGATGATAAACTCGCGGCTTCTCGACAGGTGTGACTCTCCCTTAGAGAGTGTTAGGCTTGAACTCCCCAAAATATTTCCGAAGGAATTGTGAGATGTTTTACACGCAAAACCTGACACAGTCGATATGAGGGAAGAGCTTAGATATGCGCGTGAAATGGACGGAGAGTGATGATGGTGACTGCTATCCTCGAATGTGGATATTTGAACCACAGGCGTACTAGATATGTTCTTGGGGAGTGTAATGAGAAACGCAGGAGCTGCGTCGAGATGCCAATGTATCACGTGGAGAACACTTGGGAGGTACGCTTCGAAATGGCACATTTTGAGAGACATGTATATAGGAAATGGAAAACATTTAGCCTCGAATCTACCTCTTGTCTGCCTCCAGAGACGTCCATTTTAATCAAGAACGACAATCAGGAACATCTACAGGGGAACTACACGAGTGCCCCTAATCAAGGAGTCAATATTTCAAGTCAAACGGGTCTGGAATAAGTCGACTGAGCTGGATTTTTGGTAAGGTTTGGGTGAGGTCTGGTGAGGTTCCTGAGAAAAGAGATTGTCGTGGTCCTATTGAACACAACATATGTAAACATGAACAAACTCGATCCTCTCCCTTACACCGGACTCTAGTCTCTGGACACGGATAACTGAAACGCTGAAGCTTGTTGAAACCTTTTGAAAACAAAGATGAACGCTTGAACTTATACCGGCAGCCGTCGAACGCCGACGAGGAGTAGGTATTGCAGCGCCTTGTCTGCAACTGATGGAGGATCTGACCCTCCGGCGTGCGCTCATGCTTTCTGTATTTTCTCATCCCGTTCTCCCTCTGGCGTGATCAGGTACTTACCTATTGCTGTCCTCATTCTGTCAACTATATTTTCTAGATTTGTAAAATAGTAACCGCGACAACGCCGGCTATACGCCTACGGGACAGACAACTCATCATGGATAAGTACGTTCGTTCACGATCGACTACGTATCGGAAAGCATGATTTATGTAGACATCTCTCGGCTTGTTTCTTGCACCTTCTAACTTCTGACCGCACCGTCTACTACCGGGTCCTGCCTAAGTAGACTGGACAGAGTGATTTCACGTACTCCACGCTGCCCTACAGGAGCTACAAGCAGGACGTTTTCATGAAGAGAGAGCTTCACTTAAGTATGTATGAATCTTGATGGAAGGTGTGCTCGCATACTTATGCTGCCTGGTTGCAGGTGCTCAAGGTCTTCTCAGAGTCACATTCCTTAAACACATAGACCCTCTCATCAAAAATGCATATGGCGAATCCGTGGTGATTTGTTCTTGATTCCTTTGCCATAGACGAGCTGTATGGTCAAGGCTGTGACACATAAATGCAAAGTACTTCGCGCGAGGTATGGTCTTGTTCTTGTTCTCGCCCAGCTAGTAGATTTATCTTCATACCCAGTTCAGAAAGCTACAGCTATCTTTGTTGGCGGTGGTAAAGATTCCTTCTGAGATTTCAACGTCAATGAGGGATGAAGAACGATCGATCATAATTGTTTTCATTTTCCGGTATGAAATCTTCTCGCCGATGGCTCCCTTTGCAACCAGGGAAGCAGATGGAGCCGATCCCCGTGATAGTCCACGTCCACGACGTGTTCAACTTCGAAACCTCGTCCACACTCACGTTTCCGTTACTTTGGGTCTTCAAAATATACGTCTACCGTACGACAGACTCAGATCTCTGACTCTTATATGCTAATGAGAGAAGGAAAATACACTCGACATGCCCTGGAATGCGGCATAGCAGCTTGAAGCGAAGCCGGCGTCCGTCCCGACGGAATCATAATACATGTCGACGGTCTTCTGAATGACGACGATCCTGCAAGGCTATCTGGAGAAAGCGAACATGAGATCTTCGACAACGTCCCCCGATATCCCCGACCCCTGACATCACGGCCGAACGACGTTGTTGAAGAGCATGAAACGCCTTTGCACGAGGACCGCCACATCTCTCTCGTTCACCCAATTCCTCGATGCCTTCTGGTGGTCATACACTCCGTCCACCCATTCACGTACAGCCTTGACTACCAATACATGTCAGCGTCCATCTCTCATTGAGCGGTTATTTAGCCGCCAAGAAACGACCGCCTTGAGGCCCTCTTTCTCCACGGATGTTTCCGCTTGACGACGGGACGCCTCGTTGTGGCAGAGAAGGAGGACGTAATCAATGCAGGGTACCAAAGGCTCGAACTATACCTAGGACTGAGCGCTCCGTCTTATCGACAGGGCTCTGTAACACCACTCTCGCCGTCAATGCCGCTGACCTTGCGGCATTAATCAGATCTTGCTCTTCAGTTGTTCGGTGCTTGCCTCGCCGCGCTAAAGGTGACCCTCGCCATCATCATCTGGACCTGTAGCCTGTGGGCATGGAGGGTAAGTGCGTGGTCATTTACCATATCCGCGTTTGTTCTTTTGTTGTCTCGATATTACTTCCGCAAACCTGTCCACATGATGCGTTCATCAATGACCTCGACGAATGGCATTGGTATAGGGCTTAGCAACGAAGTGTCAGAATCCGCTATTCTCGTCCTACGTGGATTCTCAGTAATGCGATCATCGGAAATTGCTGGATACCGTGGGCGGTCAGAACGCCACATCACCGTCCGGAATGAAGATAAGTATCCAAGGTTGTGCACGAGTCCTCAGTTAAATCTTAGGCTTGCTTCGGAGAAGAGATGGAGTACCCCATGATGCGGTATTCTGTAGAGAAGATCAGAGAGCACCCCTACACGTTGACCCTTGAGAGCGCTCGTACCTTTGGGGTTGCATGGAGTATGTACAATTAAGATTCTGTTCCTCTGTGGCGTCTGCTACCAACACCTAGGTACGGGGTGGAAGTGCCCATAGCAGTAGGAGTACAACAGTAATCCGCAAAAGGGAGTTGTATACTACTAGATAAGTACGAAAACAAGGACTTTAGATTTAAACGCTACAACAGTGGAAGAGAAAGCGATTCGAACAAAGGTCATGTAAAGACAGAATTAGGGTTAGTAGGAACCCAGGAATATGTAGGACTTAAGAGAGGCCAATTACCTAGTTATCAGATATGTACGTATGGTAGATGGTAGCAGAGAGCGTAGTATTATAAAGAGTGATTGTACACGTACTTATCGGGAGGTCAAATAGGACTCAACAACAGGGAGAAAACGAGAGACGTCGAAAGAGCGATAAAGGTAAAACCGTAAGAGGTCGTGATATGGCGTGAAAATGAGTGTGGAATCATCGTAACGCCTCAGTCTGCACCTGTATCCTCCGATGGTTCGTTGGCTGGTGGACTGTAAGGTATGATGGCAGCGCGAACGGGGTCATAGCGACCCGAGCGTGCAGGGGGGACGGAGACGAGACGTGGAGTGTCATCTCGATCAGAGTATTCATGACTAACGTCACTACTTCGTACAGGACTGGGAGGAGGAAGAGGACTCTCGGGGATGGCACGGGCGCCTGTGGGCGACCAGGGAGGTGATGATCGAGTTTGTGACGAGGGCGTAAACATCGCGGGTTCCCACTGCGGTTGAGGTTGCATCGTAAATGGAGGGGGGACACCACCCGCCCGTCCAAAAGGTTCAGGAGGGCGCTCAGATGGAGACGGAGTACGATGATACGGGAATGGAGGTAGGGTTGCGGGTGCAGAGTAGGATCCCATTCCAAAATGGCCTCGAGAGGGCCCTAAAGGCACGCCATGGGGAGGAGGTGGACGATTAAAGACCAAGGGAGGTAAAGTACGGGACGGATCGCGCTCAACGGTGCTTCTCAATCGAGAAGGACCAGCTGAATGAGCATACTGGATGGGAGAGGGGTGGGCAGGACTCGATGAGCTGCGGGAAAATGGGGTCAGATACTGCTGAGTCTGAGAATGGTAGGGCACAGAAGATGGTCCTGCTACTGGAGACGGGGGAGACATCTGGCGATACGGTGCTCTTCCACGCAGAGCTGGTCCGGGCATTCCGGGACCAAGTAGGTGAGTTGGCTGATCTGAAGGACCGCCATATTGCGGCGATGGTGCATACCCACTGAGCCCCTGCTGATAAGACGTGCTTTCTGGAGGAGGCCCCGCATATGGCATCGATGAAATGTCCATCGAGGGTCCACGTCCAGAAGGATAAGACATGGACTCTGGAGCGTTGGGAAATGGGCCATATTGCGGAGGGCGAGGCAAAGACGGTTCTCCTTGACTACGAGGTCGTCTTGCCTTCTGGCGTTGATTCTACGTCGTTGATATTAGAATAAAAAATGCAAATCAGAACGACCTAGTTATCATACCTGGAACCAGATCTACCAACGAAGATACTTCATAAGTGTGAGGTAGAAGAGAAGGGGATGGCAACACACCTGCACTTTCCGCGCACTTAACCCTATAGAGCGTCCTACCTCCTCCCTCACGGCAGTAGTTGGGAAGCGTGACTAGATATTATTTAATCAGCGCTCGATAACAATCCTACCTGGAGGCTACATACCTGCGCAAGTAATGCATGGAGAACGGCGGATTGATGGGGAGTAGTGAGGGTGCGAGTCCTCTTTTTCTTCGGGGGAGCAGTTGGAACAGGTGACTGCTCCGACCGCTGACTTCGCGCTCCCTCTTCAGTATCTGCCATGCCTCCCTGCGAATCCGTCGAAGTGCTCGAGCGCGAACTATGCGATCCCATTTCTGGTGAGTCTCGGCGTAGACGTTTCGCCATAGGCTGGCCTGGAGGAGAGGCGCTTGCAGGGCGGGGAGTAGGGTGTGGCTGTGATGAGCTAGGTCCAGTATCCGCGTGGTGAGGAGATATTTGAAGGATAGTGGGGCGTGATGAAGAATGTTCTTCGCGTTCTCCAGAGTCAGAAGGCGTGTGGGCTGTTGGAGTGGGCTC
The DNA here is from genome assembly GCA_004338095.1 of Gloeostereum incarnatum. Classification (NCBI taxonomy): domain Eukaryota; kingdom Fungi; phylum Basidiomycota; class Agaricomycetes; order Agaricales; family Cyphellaceae; genus Gloeostereum; species Gloeostereum incarnatum. Next base: position 290,245 of record RZIO01000017.1, read on the forward strand.
GTGTGTCTGAATTCGTGACGAATAAGATGTACGTGGTGAAGTATTAGCAGGAAAAGTAGTATTAGGTCTGGGCGTATTGGAACGAGACTTAGACATCCAGAAAAATGAAATCAAAAGAAACGACGACGAATGGTCCTTCAATGCACAACTAATGCATCAAGGACCCAATCGCGCAAAGAGAAGCGGACGAAGGTGGTGGTAAGAAAGAGAGAAATCCCGCTTGGGGAAACTCATGTGGTACGGCAACCGACAACCAACCCTGACCCGGTATATTTATCGCAACCAGGGGGAAATGGTAATTAACGCCGCGACCATTAAACAGATCTCATACCGTCCGATCGGTAACAACACTTGAGGTGAATGCTTCCCTCCGAAGATATTCACGACTTCGTGATCCACTCATGATTGTACAAGATCGCAAGACAGCGAACCCGTAAGGTTAAATGATCCCCTTGCCTTCTTGAAGCTCTCCGAATGGTCCGAATTCCCAGCATACAAAGATTCTTGAAGGTTGACTCGCCAGACGACGGTTGCCCGCAGTTTGGCGAGGGATGGCAACGAACAAATGGCTTGTGACCGCGTATGACAGGAAATGTGACGACAATCGGTGACAACCGCGACTGCAATGCTCGTCCTCACTCTCTGGAGTCTTTTATTTGTGTCGCATATCTGAAGATGTGCCCATTGTCATGAACTGGGCGAGGAAAAGATTTTGACCAAGTTCTTTTATGCCAACCAGGAGGTGCCGAAGGCTTCCGACCGGAAGACCAGATCAGCTTTCTTAAAATGGTAGTCCGGAGGTTTCGGGGACTCCGATAAGGTGTTCCTCTTGGCCCTCGGTCTTTGCCAACCCCTTGGGCAGTCAACCGATCAGATCCACACTGATCAAAGCGCGATTTTTGTGAACTCCTCGAAATTCTGTATGACAACATGTTGAAGCTGCCCTGCAAGGATAAATCCTAACTGTAGACCGTTACGACTTCGGTGGGAAGAAAAGGCCTTTTGAAGCTTTCCATACGGCCAAGAAATCTAGACCGTCGGTAGTGGGCAACGAAGTCATCGTTTCATCAGGCGCGCTAGCAACCTAAATTGAAGTTCGACGCTGCTAGGTGGCGTCAATTATGCGCTGAAAAAAGGAATGGCTACCATAATGAAACCGTATGTCGGATGTCCTCCGGATGACGATATCGGAGGTGAAAAAGCGGAACCGCATGTCTGTTTTCGCCCGATCTCCGATCTTCGTAATCAGGGACGACAATTTGTGGCGTTTGACCACGCTGTGGTGTTCCCATTAATAATTATCGATAAACTAAATTTTCCGATCATGGCCGAACGGTAGCCTGAGAGGTAAGTAGTGCACTGTGCATAGTATCAGCGAGTCATACGCATCAACGACCGCATCCTCTGGTCGATTTACCAAACTCGCACCGAGACTGCCGTCATCGTCGTGGGAGGATAGCTTTGGACAGGCACGGAGTGTTCTCATCCCAGGGAAAGAATGAAAGGAACTCCTTTTGTGAATGAAGGAGAACGAGTCTCTCCAGCTCATCGCCATAGGGGAAACCGAACGTCGATTAAAGGCCGCGGCGCCACCGTCTGAATTCTCCATTTGAGTCACAAGTGGACGTTGCATAATAATAATCGCCCGGAATTTATTTCTCATACAAAAGCTGCAAATTACATAAATGCGCGAGAAGATCCTCATCCGCTCCGAGAAGCAGAACATTAATGTTTGCAAGCATATGCACTGTAACGTACGAGGGCCGAGCTGAAAGACTAGGCGAGCCCATAAAACACCAGGCTGTTCAACAGGCTATCAAAGCATCCCTACCGCCTAAATCCCTTGTCGTCCACCCGCTCTTTGTCCGCAATGCTCCACTAATTAGCCCTCTTCGAGGCAACAAGGAACCAGTATCAAAAAAACGTCAAGAACCACCGGCGAATGCTGAGCTTGCGACGGAAACAGAATAAACGGTGCCAGGGAGATTGGAAACAGGCCCGACTAAAAAACAGGATGAGTTACGTGTACGTACTACTCTGCAACGTCCATGTCAATAAGTTGCCCTAAATTTTACACGTGTATACCCGTTGAAGTGTTGCGAAGATCATTTAGTGAATAGGAGGCAATCTACTATGACGTAGATTTTGGACTCCACGACCTACTTCTTCGATGCTTTTCTGGTCCTCTCCCAAGTGGGAATATCGGGATTCAAACATAGGTTTCTTCAAATAACTAAGGTACATTTCCCGTCTAGTATGTAGTATGTATCATGAGAACGAAACACTCCAGCATGGGCTTCTCGAACAAATGAGATCCGACTCGGAAGATATATCACGGCTTTCAGTGCATTCAATGCCCATAAGAAGGCTTGGATGAAGACTCGTAACGTTCCCTCCTACAACATCAACATCGCACAAGCACGAAAAAAATGGTCTCGAGAAATTCTTACCCGCTAGGCTGGTGGTATCTTTCCTCCTTCGCTCCTCCGTGCTTCCTGTTTCTTTCACGATCGCGATAATCATCATGGTCACGGTAGCGAGGCTTCTCATCGTTGTAGTGATCATCGGTACGATGTTCGTGACGTTCCCTTCGATCACTTGTGTGCTTGCTCTTTCCGTATCTGTCCTGCGATTCGTCACGTATCGGACGTCCATCTCCGCCGTAATGCGTACGAGAACTCTCGCCGCCTCGACTGTCGCTGTAGTCATCGGTACGGCGTCCGCGTCGATGACGGTCTCGATCAGCTTCATACCTATCCTTTTCTTGCCTTTCGCGCTCTGAGGATCGTCCATGTCCATGTGCGGCGGCGTGATGCGCACGAGAACTCTCCTCGTACCGACTGTCGGCGTAGCGCCCGCTAGGCCGCTCACGGTATGAACCACGTTCATCGTTGTGGTCTCTTTGATAGCCGTCGCGAGAAGAACCCTCGCGTGTAGTCGCATGCCCGGGGGCCGGCTGGTGGACATTCTCAGCTGGATTTCGGCGTAGAAGAGGATGCAGAGGGCTTTCATCTTCCTCGCCATACTGTTGTGTTTCGTGTCGGTCATAGGTCGAATTTAGAGGAGGAGATGAACCACTGGCATGATTATTGGTTGGATTTTCGCGTAGGAGAGGACGCGCGGAACTCGTATTCTCCTTGCCCCGCTGCTGCGTCCTGGGGTCGTCGTATGTTGACTGGCGGGGACCAGGATAAGGCTCATGAATGTGACTTCCAAACTGCGGAGGGGGAGGCTGAAACACGGTGGGGGTGTGCATAGCAGGATGGTAGAATATTGGCGGGTTCAAGACTGGAGGGTGCGGATGATGATCGCGCATGGCCATAGCTTCCATCCCCTCTGTCATCCCATCAATTCCAGACGTCCAAACTGGGGGGGTCGAGACTGCACTTCTTCTAATGAGACAGTCTTAGACGAGGTGTTAGAAATCTGCCGCTCAATACTAGGAGGACCGACAGACGTCGAGTCTCGGAAACCTGAGTCTGCGACACGATGTCCCTGCTGGTAAGATCGGTATTGAAGGTCGTGAAGGTTCCGAGCTTCAGAGGACGCAGGCACATCGTCAGTATGCGAATAATGAGTTGGGCGCTTCACTTTGGTGAGACGTCCGCGAGGCGGTTCCGGGTGACTGATTCGACGAAAGGGAGGAAGGAAGAAAAGGGGACATCAGGAAAAGGGACGAACCACAGAAAGCCACAGAAACTTTTGACTCACCTCGTTTCACCAGTGCATTGTCCGAGATTGGATACCGAAGAGGGGCCGGCGCTTGCATTATCCGATCTGGATTTCACTGAACTCATTTAAGCACATACTAGCTGAATATCAAGAGATAAAGCTCCCACATGATTCTTGGATTGAACCGGCTATCTTGTAAAATTCTTCCTCCTTCTTTTTCTGCAGGCGAACATGAGTCATGAAGGTGATAATCGAGCCATGGACCGACGTACTAGAGCGGGGAAAGATTTAACCCTTGATCACAGTGGATGGGGTGAGTACGGGGGTGTCACTCGAACAAACAAGACATACGGGAGATATTTATGCTGATATCCAACCGTATCTATGTTAGGGAGGCTAAAAATGCGATGGTAAGTAAAAGATTGCATGGAAAACCCGGCGCCTCTTTATTTACTTGTTTGCAGCATATCCATCACCAACCTCGGCAGCGTGAACTAGAGAAATTCATCGATACAGTCAGGCACAGTTCCGGAGTACACAGTGTATAAACGAACGTCGATCCGAGATCTGTCCCAGATATCTTATCTTTGCCTCCTCAGATGAGGACTAAGACGTCCGCGTCAATGTTCGAGTCAGAGATGATTCAAGAATTGGCATACCTTGACATTCTTAAGGAGCCTCTCAGTCTCCGTGTCAAGATAACGAGCTTCATCTCGAATATTCTTGTTAAAAATTCCACTCGTATCTACAGTCAGCTTCTCGAGATCGTTGCGTCTATCTTTCGCCCTAGCCACGCTGTGATGAGAAATTCGCATGCAGCGAGAGATCGCTTACTCGGTATAATGTCTCAAGTGCTTGTCGAAATCGTTGGCTTGCATCATGTGTCCATCTTGACTGAGAATTCCCATAGTTGTGTCCATTCTCTCCGCAGATTGTTGAAGTTTAGCTCGGGGTACATGGCGATTACCCAAGTCGTAAAGACCTTGTCCGACCTGAAGAGCGACAGGAACCAAACCAGTGGGATCCATGACTTGAGAAGGGCAGGAAGAGAAGTTGCAGCATCGACACCAGCATGCCTCTGCTAATAAGGGTGCCTCACCGAAGCCCTCGGGTCCAACTATAGCCATTGACGCATGTAAGAAAAGCTGTCAACCGTGGCCTCATTCGAAGCTGTGACAAGGGTACTATATATAGGCAAAAGTGTCTGTCAGTGTACTACTTCACTGACACGTATGTCCACATTTTGGGTAAAGCTGTCAAGTATCCACGCTCGCCTGGTGATGCAAGAGAGAACATAGGCCCACCTGATCCTTTGGACTGCATCTGGGACGTTCTCAGACTGCTTGGCGCTGCTTTTCATTGGTGGGATATGGAGAGTTGTTG
>RZIO01000017.1:298889-311827 GCA_004338095.1 Gloeostereum incarnatum
TCGGAGACCAGTGTAGATCTCATTCCACATTTCAGGGACTTTATCCGAGTGTGATAATCATCCTCGTTCAGTTCTAGCGTACTGTCTGGGATTTGCCTGGCGTGTCGGAGGTAGCCGTCTCCACTTTTCAGGCCGCAGGTCCTGAATCAGCTTCGACTCAAGAAAGATCAGGTCTCAGTTCTGGTCCGATGCCAGCCACAACTGATGGTTGCCGGCACCATGTTTAGATACTATCAAGTCCGAGGAAGAATGCTGTGCTTTTACTATCCGTTGGGTTTCATCCCACAGGGCCTTGGTGTACAATGTTCATGTCGGACGCGTTTTGTGGTAAAATGAGAGCAAGTAGACTATTTACTACTTAAGTTAGTACCGCTCACACGTTGATTTCATGAATCATCTTTATAACTCCATTGAAGATAATATAATAAGTACGTCCTAGAATACAGGTGGGGGAGGGGTTCATTTCAGTCTTTCACCATTTGAGGGAGTATCCATGGACGCCTCAAGAGTCACGGTATCGAGCAGCGGCCATGTGAGATTTGTAATCAGTCCGCAGTCCAAAGGAAAGTGCATAGCCACGCGGTGTCTGCCTTCAATTTTCTTCCCTCAGTCGAACCTCGGTCTCCTACCCCACCCACCTCAGACGCGCACCGTGGTCCCAACGGAGAGAAGGAAAAAGTGAAAGAACCAGATGGCAAAGGTCCCTCGAGAACGCCGCCCGTGGACCGCAGAAGAGGATCATCTATTGAGAGAGGCTGTTAAAATCGGTTAGTTTTACGTTCTAATCTTGTAACATCTTCTATAATAGTTTATTTGTAGAGGAACCAAATTCTGTGACGCCGTCGAAATGGCATCTTATCGCTCAGCATGTTCCTAATAGGACTAATAAGGATTGTAGAAAGAGGTATTTCGCTAGCTGTGGCGTTGAGGGTCGTATCAAAGGCGGCTGGGCGCCGGATGAAGACGAGAGACTCTGCACGGCCGTTCGCGAACATGGCTTGAGGTGGGTATTTCTTGTCCATGATTCTGTAGGGGCGTTTGGTCAGTGGCCCACTTGGTCAAGTCGTCTCTGGCGAGCGAGGGGATTCGTTCGCGGCCATGGAAGGACGCGAACCTATTATGATTGTGATCCTTACGGAGTCGCTCAGTCGTGAAGATCTCCCCTTGTCTCAAGGTCTTTGTGTCTGCAATAGCTCTTCCAACCGTAGACCCTCGTCACCCTCGTCGGGCACGCCCAAGGGGACTATCAGGTGCATTGGCTCTTTCCATCCCTCTTCCCACGTCTATCTTCTTTCAAGCTCCGAGGGTGTAAGGCTTGTGAAACTATCACGTACGTCGTGGGCCAGACTTGGCGCGTTCCAGACTTAGTCGTTCGATCGCTCGTTCACAGCGGGTTGTCAGCCAACTTTACTTCTTCTATGCCGACTCCCTGCACTCTTTTCCCCCCTCGAATCTGTGCTTACTGTTGTCCTTAGGTGGTCGCAGGTAGCGGCCGAGGTCAAGACCAGGAACAGTGACCGTACGTCTCTCCCAACGCTTTTCTCTGCCTCTATTGACATTATCATAGAATGTTCAAAACGGTGGACAGACACGCTGAATCCTGCTATCGACAGGACCCAATGGACCGATGAAATGGTATGATTCTTCTTTTCTTTTCCTTCCCTCCTTCTCACCTCACCTATAGGACAACCAACTGCTCGAAGCCGTAGCGACGCACGGAAAGCTGTGGACCAAGATTGTCAAAGAACACTTCCCAGGACGCACAGGCCTGAGCGCAAAGAATCGGTGAGTCAGCGGCCGCAGTGCCTTTCTTCCTGGAGGGAACATTTAACGGTCTCGTGGTGTTTTCTACACAACCCTCTTCAGACGGCCGCTATGTATTCACGTACCCTTTCTAACGTGACCTTGAATAGATACAACAGCCTCACGCGCCGAGACAAAGACAAGTCTACCTCCCCCTCCGTAGGAGTCCCATCATCCTCCGCCACCCCAAAACTAAAATCCGAGCGCTTCGACCCGATCAAACGCCCCGCACCCGCACCCGCCCCGCCAGCTCCTACACTGGCACTGCAATCATACTACCAGCAGCTCCCACCGTCCATGCAAGTGCAAGCTGGCGGTCCTCCCCCCCCGGTGTATTACGCGCACGCGCAATACCCCCCTCCTCATCATCCTCAGCCGTATCCAGTTCAGGGAGGGGGACAGGGGCAGGGAGGGGGAGGAGGATACTACGCGTATCCATACCCAGTTCCTCTCCAGCCATACCCCCATCCCCATCCCCCACCGCACCCGCAGTCTCATTCTCACTCCCGTCCATCTTCCGCGGCCTCCGGATCCTCTCGTCCGATGAGCAGTCTCAGAAAGTCGCCGTCCCCGTCACCGGCGAGGGTGAGTGCGAGTGTGAGTGCGGAGAGGTATGCTACGCAGACGCAGCCTCTTCTTCCGATGAATGGGAATGGGAATATCGATCCTGTGCTTCTCCCTCCTACTAGCAACCCCGCCCATGCCCCTGCATCCCCTTCGTCATCCGATTCGTCCTTCTCAATGAACACGCCCTCCGGCGGGGAGCCTCAGCCTGGCGTCGGAATGGGTGATGGGATCAGGGCTTAATTGTCTTTTTCTTCCTTTTCGTGGACTTTGTTGTTTGTTTCGATTGTTTGTTGGCGTTCCGCTCAAGTCATCTTATAAAATTAACATGCTAGATAGATCAACTGTTCGTATTATTGCTCTTCTGCAGCCACACACCCCTATATGATATGCTAAGTAGTGCAGGCGGAGTAATCACCAGGCACGACGGCGGCGTGTTGTAGTGAAATCAGCGACAAAAGCGTTTCAGGTCCCCATCCGTCTCGCAAAGTGCGACTCGGGTGTTCTTATTGAGAAGACGTTGTTCAAGCCTTTCTCCGCGATGGGCATCATTCTGTGCCTTGACGTCCTCTCGCGCAAGTAGTAAAAAGCCAGAAACATATAGTCGGGGGTCCGCCATATGAAGAAGCCGCCGACTGTGGTCAATCAATCTTACAGCTCTGGACTTGGCTTGAGGGTACACGACGGTACAGGCGCATCTGCAGAAGAGGAGGACAGTTCGACATCCTCCTCGTTAGGCCCAGACTGTAGTCGACCAAATCAACCTCACGCCTGTCGGAAGATTGGCAACGTCGGTAGGAATGTGGCTTCAAGTCTAGCCTTTCGAGCAGAGAGCGCTTCAGGCTGGAGTTGCAGCAAGGTGCTATCATTGGGCCGAGAAGAACCCAGGAAGCGTGCCCAGACTGTGCAAGCCTGAAGGTGCGTGGTGGTCTCCGTATTTCGGTACGAGAAGGAACTTTATCACGCTCCTGGTTATCCATTCCCAGGGACGGGCCGGGAGCATTGGCTGGCGTTGTCGGAGATCTCCTCATGCTGGCTTCTTTGACAGATAACCTCGAAGAACCGTTGTCATCAGAAGACCGTCGAGGCTGAGCATCGTTCCGTCGGGTTCAACTCCGGCTTCTTCAAACAACCACCACGTTCATAGCGAGTGTGGCAGTCTACACGTCGCGTGGCCTGCGTCTATCGTGCCTCGCACTCGGATATCTGCGGCCAGAATGCGACCATGACAACGAACGGGAACGGGAACGAGGACTCGAAACTACTAAACGCGACCGGGACCTGGATCTTGACTTGACAGGGATCGGTGGCCTGGCTGTATGGTCACGAGGCGATTCCCCTGGGAGACCCGGACCGCTATCTCGACCTCTGGAGGCACCTCAACATGGAAATCATTGTGAGTTACTGGTGTTCTATTTCTCGAAGGGCTATTTACCTGGACGACGGAACCGCAGACAAAGAGATTCTTGTACGGCGACCGCAGAGTTCTGTGGCCAAGAGGAAAAGCAAGTCTTGCTGGGACAAAACAGGAGGAATATTCATACCATGCACAAAGTGCTCTGCATTGACGTGACGGTCGCCTTCAACATACAGCTCGTCCATGTCCAAGAACTCAGCGAGCAGCTCCACCGTCGATTCAGACCTAATATCGATAGTCGTCATCAGTGAGCTAGTGAACGTCGTCAAGAACTTTGAGAAGATCATTAGAGTCCCGCAGCTATGTAGTTGTAGTAGGCTCTAAAATGATATGCCTACCCTACAGGTCAAGGTTCATCCATACTTGAAGCTCCCTCTTCAAGAAGATTGTGGCTCGTGTGATGAGCTCTGTGGATTCCGAGAGCAAACTGGATTGGTGAAGGGTACGCATGGTACCTAGCATACGCGTTCGACGCAATGTGCTGGAAACAGGAATTCTCAGCGGTCAAGACAGAAGGACGGTTGAACTGACTTTGACATACATAGAGGTCATGCTAGTAGATCCACCATCTACGTGCAATGGCCCTGTCCAGTCTGTCGCATTCTTCCCGCTCTCCTCATTCCCTCCGTCCCCACTCCCGCTGTCGAGGCCGGGACGCAAAAGACTTTCCAGCCAGCGGATGGAAGGGTACAGGAGATGAATGGAAAGGTGCTAAATAGTGTCTCTGGTAATCAAATCACGACCGAACGTGGTGAATAATATTCACCGATCCCCTGTGAGCACAGCGGACATCGTCGCGATTGTTCTGCGAATAAAATCAGAAAAAATCAGGGAAAATTCTCAAGCATAGATAAAACCCTACCTGACCACACCAGAAGACCCTCAAAATAGAATTCAAGAGCACGGAGGCAGTAGTCCTGTCTTCCATCCGTTGCAAACAGATGCTACAAAGTTGACCTCGATGGTGTCTGATAGAAGTTCATTTCCATTTTCAACGGGCTTGGAAGTTGGTATAGAAGGCGACTCAGAAGGCTCCAGCTTTGCTCTCTTGGGTGCTGGACTTGGAGACCACGACACTGTCATGGCGGGGAAGACCGGGATGTTTGACCATGTTTAGTAGACCACCATTGGTAGGAACGGCCCGGCCCTCCATAGGGGCTCGTCGGGTTGGCCATCGTCGTCTCGTCCAGATTCCAGCACCATTAAAATTGTTTGCGTATCATTCCAAGCTAGATACAAATGGTCTTTTGTCTTTTTCTGCTTCGCACTCGATCTCACTGCTACACTGTTTCGTAGCTACTTAGGCGATGTAACCCGCTGTTCTCGTAAGATGCGTGGCAGCTATGACCGACACCTAATACATACTTCCATCCACAGATCATCCCAGAATAAATTAACTTGACCCATAGAATCCGCGCACATGTGCGTACCTCTCCAAAAGACGAGCTTCAGGTACAATCGCTCCTGACCAAGATAGCTGTCATGCTTCGAAAGCGGGCCATTTATCCTTGTTCGTTGATGCTCAGCCTTCATAGGACTGTTGGGTCGGACACGTCCGAAAGCCGGAAACAAATACACAAAAACTATACTAGCAAGTGCCAATGTCATAACACTGGCGTGCCATTGGAGACGTCCCTCTGTCGTTTGGAGCGCTGTTGGTGATGACGCCGTCGTGAAGAGCCGCGACGGGCATCTTCTACAGTGCTCGGAGGGGAAGGAAGAGTAGTGAGAGTAAAAAAAGCTCGAAGTTCTTTCGGTAACACAGCACGAGCAGGGAGTATCTGTCGAGGCAGTGGCGGCGCCCGCACAAGAGAAAATTTCACCCGTCGACCAAGATGCTCGAAAGGGAAACAAAGTGAGTCCCATTCGTCCCATTGAGGGAGGGATCGTAAGTGGCTTCTCTTGAGAGACTTCACCATTGAATCGAATCGAAGGACTACTTCATCAATGGTAGGCCGTTCGGAAGGTTCGGCGCGTGTCATATCTTTCACCAGCGGCCACAGGAATTCTAACCCCACCATCTTTGGATTATCGTTTCTTTCAGCCTGGACAATAAAATATGTTCAAAGGTGCAGGATTTGGAAAATCAGAAATCTCACGTATGTATTTGGGACGTAGCATTTATCCCGCGTGTTGGAGAAATTGTTGATGCTTCAGCCAGAAGGCATCTCACTTGCTGTAGATTCTCTGCAGGAGTGAAATCATAGTGACACATCGGGGACATTTGGCGTTTTCGGGAGGAAATAATTGTTCAACAAATAGAATCTAGACCGCTCTGGATTCCGTTTTCTCAACGAATTTTGAGGGTTTCTGGGTGGATAAAACGGGAAAAAGGACAGACGTGTGAAGGCCCGGGAAAGGTAATTCAAGTGTGCTACTGACATACCTCAGACTACTACTACCGACTAGTACTGCGCATGACTAAAGCACTGAAGGATGTGACGTTGCGAAGGTCGTCCTAACATCTACACAATGACATGTACATAGGGAAAACACCATCAAGAGCTATAACAGTAGTAAGATGAGCGTCATGGCAGAACAGAGACATGTTTGTGTCATTGCGAGCGCTCTCGATGATGGCGCTGTCGTGAAGAGTCGGCACGAGCAGGCTCTACAGGACTGGAAGGAGGGGTAAGGGTAAAAAAAGCTCGAAGCTCTTTTGGTAACATGGCTCGAGCAGGGAGTGTCTGCCGAGGTAACGGCGGTGTCCGTCCAATAGAAAATTTTATCCGTCGACCAAGATGCTCCAAAGGGAAGCAAATTGAGTCCCACTCGTCCCATTGAGGAAGGGATCTCAAGTGGCTTGTCTTGAGAGTCTTCACCATCGAATCAAAACGAAGGACTACTTCATCGATTGTAGGTCGCTGAGAAGGTTCGGAGTGAGTCATGTCTTCCGCCAGCGGCCACAGGAATTCTAACCGAGCCATTTCTGGGTTATGGTGTTTCTCAGCCTGTCAATATGTGATCATGTTTGAACAACTCAAGAAGTTTTAAAAGCTCACACACCTCTAAAAACCGAGTCTTAATCATGTTTCCGAGAAAGTAAATATCAGTGGGGAAGGGGTTGCAGCCGTGGGACAACTGATGGATCGAGTGCTCAGGCGGACTTTTATCTCCTCCGCGAATAACATCTTCCAGTGGATACCCGCTTTCTGGATCATACCGACGTGAAAGGCCAAAGTCTATGAGATAGTATTTGGGCCAGCACTGAGCACGTGTCGCCTGGGGCTCTACGAAGCTCTTAAAATCACGCGTCTTAGATGGGAAAACAGCGCTGAAGCCTTCAGGATAGAGAGTTGTCGGATCCATCATGATGTTTGCCGCATTGCAGTCGCTGAAAACAATTTCTTAGATGTGTAAGTCAAGTGTGAATTGACATGATGATCCTACCGATGTGCAACGAAGTGCATGTGCATGAATTGAATACCCTAGACCCATTCAGAGCTCCGATCAAAGATACACGCGGCAAAAGATCATACCTCAAAGATTTGACGGAGACATTCGACGACTTCGCCCACGGTGTCAAATGGAGGGTCAGTCATCGCTCGCAATAGCGGCATCACAATAATGAGCGTCTCTTCTTGCTCATCAGAAAGAGAGAGGACATCATATGTAGGTATGCAATGATTTCTGGGATCAGAAGAACGTGGAGGAGTTGAAAATAAAAGCCCAATCTCCGCTTCGAATGGATGTCTGGAGAGAGAAACCCGCTTGAGCATTACTGAGGCCCCATCCACTAACCGCGTGGCGTCCATCAACGAGGCCTTGAACATTATATCAGTCAAGTGAAAAGCGTAAAACAGGAGGTAAATTACTCGATGTGACTGAAAGTCTTCACTCCAAATTAGTTCGCTTTTCGTCTTCCAAGGCGGTTTGTAACCAGCAACATATTTCGGACGTAACATGTATCCTGCTCGCTCAAGGAATGGCTGATGTTTCAGCCAGAAGGCATCACTTGAACGATACAGCTTCTGTAAATGCGGGTCCATAGCGAAGGTTAAGCTAAATGTAAGGCCCGCGTGTTTGTGCCGCAAGGTAAATGGAAGTATCTAGAGGAAACGTGTATGACACGTGGCAACCTCATGAAGAATCAACAAGCGCCCAAATTTTGTTTGCAACCAATAGCAATGCATCGCCAAGTGTCCTTCAAATTTCACTGTCTTCTTGAAAGATCAAATGACGCCAATTCTCTGATTCTTCTGTCTCGCCTTGCTGGAAAAACGCGGAAACAGGGGAAACCCTTGACAGCTTTACCCTACCTCAGGCGATACACGTGCAGGTCTGGAGACACTTTTGCCTTTATGTATCCCTATTAATCAAATGAGGAGATCTATAACGACTTCTTATGAGACTACAGTCAGCAGCTTGAGTCCTACACGCGGTGATGGCTTTGGGACCCTTATTAACAGACGGCTACAATGTTGAATCCCTTGAAGCTCGTTATCTCCCTTCCAAGTCATGGATCCCTACGTCCCTATTGTTGTACAGCTTAGTCAAGGCCTGTACGACCTGGGAAATCGACATACTCCTCGGGCGAAACTTGAAGAGTCAGCGCAAAGAATGGACACATCTATGGACATTCTTCGTAACGACGGACTGATGATGGATGCGAACCAATTTGATACACTCCGCACGGATTACGACAAGTGAGCATCGTCTCCTGGCTTCTTTGAGATCTACTTTGTCATTATCCATCGCTGCGGCCAGTGCTCGGGACACTCGCATTGAGGTCGAGACGCTGACCGCAAATACGAGTGGGATCTTTGACAAGAATATTCGAAGCAGGGCCCAAGCTCTCGATAAGCAGACCAAAGAACTCTTGCACGACGTCCTGGTATATCATTCGTATCTTATTCCCGAAAGGGTATCCCTGACCTTGACTTCCTAGACATCATCGGAAGACGCAAAAGTTAAACAACTGGGATTCATATCTGCTCAACGTGTGTGCTCCAATTGACCCTCATGTAGTGTCTCACTCCATCGACGCTCTCCAGTTCACACAGAAGAGTCCGGGCTCGGGACAAGCAACGAGTAAGGATAGCGCCCGTCCCTTCAGGATAATTATTTTGCTCACTAACAAGTGTAATTGTGTAGTCTCCCTATCATCAAGAGGACCGGACACCGCAAGCAATATATCCCGTATGTTGTACTTCTTCTCACGGAATCCTGCTCATACTCCGCTCTTGTGTTCAGGGTCTCGTCTTTTCCTGCCCTGGTAAATCGTTGATTAGGACTCCATCTGCTCTCTGTGACTTATAATATCTTCGCACAGAGACAAAAGGAGAAGGAATTTGAGAAATTTGCATCTTCAATTCGAGAATCACGTACGATCTCTTCTCTATCTCCCCCCCATATTCTGAAGTGAGCTCAGTACAATCCCGATCCGACGTTTCAAGCAGCCTTGGCACCTCGGCGTTCAATGTTGAGCAGAATCATGGCCAGAAAAGGTTCAATAAAAACTTTTTTATCCGACCTATTAACCTCAATCCACGATCAGTCCTTCAGATCCGAGAATTCACCGAGACCAGCCACCACTGCCTCAGGGATATTTTACCAAAGTGAAACGTCCGTCTCATCATCCGTACATGAACGAAGCGCCTGTTTATCCTCCGCCTCAGGACTTAAACACCCTTCAATATCAATCATACCAGGAGGGGTTTCGTGTTGCGGAGAATTTTCGAGATTCTATATCCGTTGGTCCTCCGAGCACAAGGGGGCGGATATCTGATAGCTCACTTGACAGTGATGCCGTCTCTCTTGAGAAGGTTCAGTCTCGAAGTCCGCAGTTTGGAGGGCCTGGAGTTGATGGCATCACCAATAGCATGGACTATATGACCTTGGGTGATCAGCCTTCGTGCCCTCCAATCTGGCCCCAGCCCGCGACCGCATTTCAGCCTCCCCCTCCGCAGTTTGGAAGTCACATTCATGAGCCTTATCCTGGTCCCCGCCAGTCAACGTACGACGACCCCAGGACGCAGCAGTGGAGCAAGGAGAATACGAGTTCCGCGCATCCTCTCCTACGCGAAAATCCAACCAATAATCATGCCAGTGGTTCATCTCCTCTAAATTCGACCTATGACCGACACGAAACACAACAGTATGGCGAGGAAGATGAAAGCCCCCTGCATCCTCTTCTACGCCGAAACCCAGGTGAGAATGCCCACCAGCCGGCCCCCGGGCATGCGACTACACGCGAGGGTTCTTCTCGCGACGGCTATCAAAGAGACCACAACGATGAACGTGGTTCATACCGTGAGCGGCCTAGCGGGCGCTACGCCGACAGTCGGTACGAGGAGAGTTCTCGTGCGCATCACGCCGCCGCACATGGACATGGACGATCCTCAGAGCGCGAAAGGCAAGAAAAGGATAGGTATGAAGCTGATCGAGACCGTCATCGACGCGGACGCCGTACCGATGACTACAGCGACAGTCGACGCGGCGAGAGTTCTCGTACGCATTACGGCGGAGATGGACGTCCGATACGTGACGAATCGCAGGACAGATACGGAAAGAGCAAGCACACAAGTGATCGAAGGGAACGTCACGAACATCGTACCGATGATCACTACAACGATGAGAAGCCTCGCTACCGTGACCATGATGATTATCGCGATCGTGAAAGAAACAGGAAGCACGGAGGAGCGAAGGAGGAAAGATACCACCAGCCTAGCGGGTAAGAATTTCTCGAGACCATTTTTTTCGTGCTTGTGCGATGTTCATGTTGTAGGAGGGAACGTTACGAGTCTTCATCCAAGCCTTTTTATGGGCACTGAATGCATTGAAAGCCGTGATATTTTCCGAGTCGGATTTCATTTGTTCGAGAGGTCCATGCTGGAGTTTTTGGTCCTCATAATACATGCTACATAGACGAGAAACGCACGCTATTCATTTGAAGATACGTATGTCTGAATCCCGATATTCCCACGTGGGAGAGGGCCAGAAAAACACCGAGAGGGATGACGGAAGAGTGAAACAAGGGTGAAAATACAAGTGAGGCGGGAAGTGAGGCGGAATTCGGGGCGGAAACCGACGTTTCGATGGCGGATGTAAATATGACCACACAACATCAAGCTCGTGACACGTGGCAGCCTCAAGAGTCAACAGGGTTCAACAAGTTCAACTTCCGATGGTGCGCTTAGCCACTAACGAGGCCACTGCAGACTCTGCAGTCGACCAACGATTGTTTCATATGTGCATATGAGTACTAGCGTGGAAGCGGATTCTACGGAAACCCCAGCCAACTTGTTGTCATTTTTTTCCACATTCAATTGTGTGCAGCCCCTTCCAGCGGCCGCCCCTCCGACCGCAGATACAAATCCCGCGGAATGCCGTAGCTTTGAAATCCCACCAGCATTATACTCACTAAGACTTAAGTTGTGATGCTCAGACTTCATAAGACTACTAAGTAGACCGGATACGTTCAATAATAGAAGTTACTAAGTCGCAAACAATGTGTATAGAAGCATACCAGAACACCTAGAGGTGCCGACGTCGATAATGCTTTGCGAGTCAAGGCAGAACGGATGCATCCTTCTGTCGCTTCGAGCGCTGCCGGTGATGACACTCTGTAGACTCAGTGCTTGTAAGGGGAGGCCGAATACTACCGAGAGTAAAAAACACTCGAATATCTTTCGGTAACACGGCACGAGCGGGGAGTATCTTTCGAGGCAGTGGCGGCGAACGTGTAAGAGAAAACTTCACCCGTCGACCAAGATGCTTGAAAGGGAAAGAAAGCGAGTCCCACTCGTCCCACTGAGGAAGGGATCGTAGGTGGCTTGTTTTGAGAGACCTTACCATTGAATCAAATCGAAGAACTACTTCGTCAATGGTAGGTCGTTCGGAAGGTTCGGCGCGTGTCATATCTTTCACCAGCGGCCACAGGAATTCTAACCCCACCATCTTTGGATTATCGTTTCTTTCAGCCTGGACAATAAAATATGTTCAAAGGTGCAGGATTGAGAAAATCAGAAATCTCACGTACATCCAAAAAATGAGTTCTGATCATATTTCCAAGAAAATAGATATCGGTCGGGAAAGGGTTGCAAACGAAGGAGGTTCGGCCGGGATACAGCCGGTGTTCAGGTGGACTTTTGTCACCTCCACGAATGATTTCTTCCAGCGGAAGCCCATTTTCTGGGATATATCGACGGGAGAGACCAAAGTCTATGAGACAGTACTTGGGCCAGCATTGAGAACGTGTCGCCTGGGGCTCTATGAAGCTTTTGTAATCACGCGACATAGATGGAGAAAGAGCGCTGAACCCTTCAGGATAGAGGGCTGTCGGGTCCATCATGATGTTCATGGCATTACAGTCACTGAAAAGAGTCTATTAGATGTATAACTCAGGCGTGAATTGACACGACGGCTTAACCGATGTGCAACATGGTGCATGTGCATGAATTGGATACCCTATTATTTAGAATTATGATCAAGGTATGTGCGACAAAGGACTCCATTACGTACCTCGAATATCTGACGGAGACATTCGACGACTTCGCCCACAGTGTCAAATGGAGGGTGAGTCATTGGTCGCAACAGTGGCATTACAATAATGAGCGCCCCCTCTGGCTCATCCGGAATGAAGAGAACTTCATAAGTGGGGATGCAATGGTTTCTGGGATCAGAGGAACGCGGAGGAGTGGAGAAAAAAAGCCCAATTTTTACTTCAAATGGATGTCTAGAAGAATCGACTCGCTTGAGCATTACTGCGGTCCCGTCTACCAAACGTGTGGCGTCCATTAACGAGCGCTTGAATAAAGGATTGGTTAGCTTCGAGCTCATATCTGCATGGAAAAAATCACCCGAGGAAGCGATGAGTAGTCTTCACTCCAGATCATTTCGCTTTCCGTCTTCCACGCAGGCTCATACCCCGCCACATATTTGGGACGTAGCATATATCCTGCGCGTTGAAGAAACTGTTGGTGCTTCAGCCAGAAAGCATCTCCCTTAGTGTAGATTTCCTCCAAAAGTGAGATCATGTCCGCCTCTAACGGTACGCCAACACTAGTGTACATAAGATGAACCGATTCCACGTGGTTATGTTACTGCGGACTGATTACAAATCTCGTCACATATCGTGACTTGAGGCGTGCGTGGATGGAGGCAGAAACTTCAACTTGGAATTCTCCTTCCCCCGACGCCGACGTCGACGATG
>RZIO01000017.1:323665-348942 GCA_004338095.1 Gloeostereum incarnatum
AGCATCCTCAGCTACGGTAGCAGCCGCCTTCCTCTTCCCTTTATTATCAGAGACGGGAACATTGGCTGGGGTTGCAGATCTCCTCGCGTTGACAGACAACCTGGAGGAACCGTTGTCATCAGAAGACCGTCGAGGTTGATCATGGTTTCGTTTGGGCGGACTCCGGCTCAGGGAAGGACTTCTTCTATGACCACGGTCATAGCGAGCGTAGTGGTCTCTATAGGACCTACGCGAAGTCTCGTGCTCGGGTAGCCTCCGTCGATCATGTCTCACACTCGGGTATCTGCGACCAGAAGGTGACCATGACAACGAACGGGAACGTGCACGAGAGCTTGAAACTGAACGCGACCGGGACCTGGGTCTTGACTGGGATCGATGTGATCTGCCTGCCTGGTCACCAGGCGATTCCCATCGGCGACGAAGCGTCAGGGGAGGTACTATCTCGACCTCGGGAGGTACATCATACTGTGAATCATTGTCAGTTATTTTCGTTCTAGTTCCTTGAGAGAGCATTACCTGTACTACGGAATCATAGACAAAGAGATCCTTGTACGGCGACCGAAGATAGCTGTAGATTTCTGATCGGTCAAGAGAAGGAGTAAGTCTGGTTGCGACAAAACAGGGCGGAGATTCATACCGTGTGCAAAGTGTTCTGCATTGACGTGACGGCCGCCTTCAACATACGGCTCGTCCATGTCTAGAAACTCAGCGAGTAGCTTCACCGCTGACTCGGACCGGATGTCGATAGCCTTCATTAGTGAGATGGTGAATGTCGTTAAGAACTGTATGAAGACAGTTAGAATAATTTGTGGTTTACGCAGCTGAATCAGGATAACATACCTCCACGTCGAGGTTCATCCAGACTTGCAGCTCCCTCCTCAAGAAGATTGTGGCTCGCGTGATCAGCTCTGGTGATGCCGAGAACTGGGCCGGTGCAGGGTACGGACGATATCTGGTATACGCGTTCGACGCAACATGCTATATAGAGACTGGAATTCTCAGCGGTAAAGACGAAAACTACAAAGAACGGTTGAACTGACTTTGGCATAGAGGTCGTGCTCGTAGATCCACCGTCTACGTGCAATGGCCCTGTCCAGTCTGTCGGACTCTTCCCTCTCTCCTCGTTCCCTCCGTCCCCACTCCCGCTGTCGTGGCCGTCGCCTGTGAGATGAGCCTGTGGACGTCCTGGCCAGTGGCTGGAGGGGTGCAGGAGATGACCGCAAAGGTGTGAGATAGTGTTTCTGGTAATCAAATCGCGACCGAACGTGATGAATCAGATATTCACCGATGCCCTGAGAACATAGCGGGCATCGTCGCGATTGCTCTACAAATAAAATCAGAAAAAATCAGAAGAAACTCCCAAACATAGACAAAAGCGTACCTGACCACACCAGAAGACAATCAAAACAGAATTCATGCGAGCACGGAGGTACTATAGTCCTGTCTTCCATTCGTTGCAAACAGATGCTGCAAGACTCCTCATCGACCTCGACGGCGTCTGGTACAAGTTCATCTCCATTTTCAGCAGGCTTAGGAGTTGGTATAGAAGGCGACTCAGAAGGCTCCAGCTTTATTCTCTTGGGTGCTGGACTTGGAGACCGCGACATTGTCATGGAGGAAAAGACCAGGAGCTTTGTACATGTTTGCTCCTATGGACTGGAATGGCCACAGTGACTGTCTTTCAACTACCAGCATCATCAAATTCATTCCGTAGCATTTACAGCCAGGGACCGTTTATTTATTTTTCACTTGTCCTTCCACTCCGTCTGACTCTCGTCGATGCATTTACTAGTACTTAAATACAAGCTGATATTCCAGTGACACTCTGCGTTCGCTGTGTCAGCCACGGCTTATCCAAGAGTCATTCGACTTGAACGCTAGAATTCGTGCATATGAGCGCGCTTCAACGAAGGATGGGTTGCACATGCAGACTTTCCTGACCGAGATCGCTTCCGAGACAAATCGGCTAGACGTCGGACTAGCTCGCCTTAGAACCCTGGTGGATTCCCTACAGGACATACGCGACCAGCTGGATACCAAGGCGCAGAAGTGCCGGTCACTGCTCGCACCGATTCGCAAGCTGCCTATGGATGCCCTTGCTGAGATCTTTTTACTCAATGCTCAAAGTGTTCTAGCTTCTTCCATCCAAATCCCCGCTGTCACATTTGGAAAAGTCTGCAGATTCTGGCACTCAGTCTCTATGTCCTACACACAGCTGTGGTGTGATGTCGTGATCGCAGCAAATGTATCGCCTTCGATTCTGAAAACCTTCTTTTCATACAGCAAGACGGCCCCATTGACGATCACTATCCACGAGAGTTGCGTGAAATATCCTTCTTCCTTGTGCCATACGCTTTCGGAAGTTTTCCAGGAGAGTCGACGTTGGAAGTCTATCGATTTTTCACTTCGGGCTCTAGACGGACGCATCACAGCGGAGACTTGGTCGTCGCTCCATGGCCAGCTTCCTATTTTGGAATCAGCGTGTCTTGCATTCTATGATGATGATCCAACTAAATTTCTATATATGTCGAAAGAATTTTACGCAGCTTTCGAAGTCACGCCCAAACTTCGCGAGGTTTGTCTTGCAGGCGAGTTTGGCCCAACGAGCGTTCAGTTACCCTGGGCGCAGATATTTACCCTTCGTTCTGCGGAAGTATGGGTCCGCGACGAGGTATCTGTTGTAGCAAGGGCTTCGTCTCTCCGTCATATGTCCATAGATTGCCATTATAGCCATAACGACACGAAGGTCTCCCCACATCTCATCTTCGATCACGTCTCTCTCGATCTGCCGAGGAGCCAGTAGCCTTTGGCTCGGCCATACGTTTTGCATGCTGACCGAAAACCTCATTCTTCCCTCGCTCAGGACCCTCTCCATATCCGACTTCACAGTCGGAACCACTGACATTTCCTCTTTCCAGAACTTCGCGTGTCACGCGTCGTCCACTTTAACAAAACTTGTGCTCAAGCGCGTTGCCATCCCACGGAAAGATCTCCCAGGGTTCTTTCACCCTCTGACATCGGTAACCGATTTGATCATTCATGACTCGGAGGTCGCAAAGTTAGACTCTTTCCCCGACGAGGTCAGTTCGACCAATTCTGGCGCCGACGAGTGGCTGCAAAGAATGACCGTCACATCAGACAATCGGCCTCTCCTTCCGAGTTTGACGTACCTTGCCCTCACGTTTTGTGAAGAGGGGTCGTTCTACGGATTATCACCAGAGGTCTTCCTGGCTATGATCATGTCTCGACGTGATAACGAACGTCCCTCTGAGGTCATATCACTAAGCATGATCACAGTGGACATGAGCCGTCTCTCTCGCAATGAGTGGACAGATCGGCTCGAGGAAAATTTCGTCGAGTACTGTGCGTCAGAGGTCCACGGAAAAAGAAAAGATATCCATCTCCATAAAATGCTACAATGAAGGTCGATTACATAGGATGCACTACCTTGTACATTTCTTGGTACATCCAAGGAATGTACATAAAATCAGTTCCGTTTAGCTGTCGCATTATCACATCAAAGAGAAATCTACACGCATGTTCCTCAAGCTATCCTTTGCTTCCTTCAAAAACTGTACACAGTCCAGCTTAACTTTTATCTTTCGCAAGCGCCGTATCCCCTCCGGCTCAAGAGAACGCGATCTCACCATCTGAACGAGCGCCTCTGCGGAGAACCCCTCTACTATGTCGTGAGGCGCAACGGCCAGATCGAGACTGGTCAAATGCGGTAGAATGAAGGTGGTATCAAGTGTACGATATTCAGGCACTGTCATGCTTCGAAAGAAGCTGTCCGGGTCGTGGCCGGAATTCAACTCGACCTTAGCTGTTGGGTGTTCCATTACCTCGTGGAAGACAAGATCGGTGAGCTCGGTGAGGGGGCGGAAGAAGACAGACAGCATGTCGGATTGGAGACCGACACGGTCGAGGGAAATGGTTTTAATGCTACACGCGGACCGGGTCACTAACTGGACGAAAGAATCTGCGTCGATGTTCATACCGACAAATGAGACAGAGGATAAAGCTGGGAGAGTGAGGTTTTGCATAAGCATATGACATTGATCTTCGCTGCGTGCCCAGGATGGGGCACGGATGCGAAGAGATGTGATGGACAAAGAAGTCGTGGGTTGTATATCGGGGACTTCGACATATTGAAGGCCAAATGTGCTGAGATGGCGGAGGGAGGAAGCGTTTCCGATCACGCCTATCACATCGTGAACCTTCACGAACTCGCATGTAAGCGACGTCAGCTGTGCCCATGGTATCTTCAAGATCCGAGGAGAAAGGTATCTCAAAGCAACCGTCCGAAGCCGTGGGGCAGTCTCGAAAGCGCTAGTCAGTTGCTGGGGAAGATTCGGGGCGTCGAATTCAAAAAAAACCGGCTCGTAAACGACTTGCAAAGAAATCGACTCGAGATTTGGAACCTGACCGTGGATTGCAGCAAATCTCTGGGTATTTGATAAGCACCAATGCCCAAGATGGAGATCCACGGATTTCCAGCGAATGCACTGCTGCGTGATTGTCTCAAAGAGAGTAGTATCTCGAGGAAGTCTCGACGAAGATATGGCAAATGTCAACGTCAACGAGTTGGGTAGCTCCACGAAAGAAACTTCGCAGCTTTAGACGATGGCACGGTGCTATGTCGGATGGAGACGTCGGAAAAGATCTGCTTAGTAGACCAGACTAATTCGCGCCAGTAATAACATACCCGGCCCAATACCAGCCCAGGGATATCGTCCTCGTATCCCCGGGTGAGCGTGTTTCTGGCATTGACTTGAAAAATAGCAGAAGAACGTCTGCAGGCAGTTTACGGACGGGGGCGAGTAAAGATTCCCATTTCATCTTCGTATTGTCAAGATGTTTCTTTTTGTCTTGAATGGCTTTCACCAGATCCTGCAGGCGAGAAATTTCCGCGGCGAGGCGCTCTGATTCGGCGGAAGTGTCAGAGAGAAATGCTTGAATTTGAGATTCTTCAGTAGGGGAAGCACGCCAGGTAGCTGCGACAACGCGAATGAAGATCGATTGAAGGCTCTTCCAGGGCTTGCTGTTTCAAGCCATTTCCACATTCGAGACATGTCGGAGGAAATGGTGCCATTATATCTACAGATTTATATCTATATTCAGGTGTACAGTGTAACATAGAGCGCACCTGCTGTACTGAAGCGATATGAAAGTAAACAATCGGGTCACGGAGTCATCGCTCCTCGGCATGATTCATCAATGATCGGCGTGTGGCGTCTTCCTGGCTATCTCAAATACATCCGTCGATTGTTCTGATTCGTACAAATACATTTAATGATGTAAAAAAAGGGACAGAGAGACCCTACCCTCTTCAGACCTGCCGATATAAGCATTTAGACAGCGTTGGGGCGTTAACCCGCTGTCGCAAAGGCAGCAATCACCACTTCTCATGGGCAGGGCGAACTGCGGGAAGGTCAGTAATTAGAGGGTAAATTCTAGGAGTCGAAACCTACGATCCAACTCCCAAGTCCATGCAGAACGTTCCTGTTTTGTCAGATAAAGGTAGGACTGCCGGAGTTTTTCAGACACAAATATGGAAATGTTAGCACCCTGCGTACCGCTGCGATTCCCTCAGGGCTGAGCCTGATATCCGCATTTTTCTCCCATTCGGGATCGTTTCGGCGGGCTTTGGTCTGGGTCGTGATGATTCCTAAGGCTCATCAACACACGGTTAACAAAGAACATGTTGGTAGCCTACCTCCGTCAATGATAGCCTAGGTCGTCAGGCAATTAACAAGATCCACAAGGATGACAGGGTCATAACTTACATGCGAGACCTGACAAGACCATCAGAAACGAGTCTATTGTCAAAGAAAATGAAACTCACATGTATATTTTGCTTTCCAAACTCCTTGGCCAGACTCTGTGACAAACCGCGCAGGGCAAATTTACCGGCCGCAAACGCACTAGTTGTAACATTCCCGCGCAACGAAGCCGTCGCACCCGTGAAGATCAAGGAGCCGCGCTTTCCGATGGTCTCGTCGATAGTGTTCCCCTTGAAATCCAGAATAGCTTCACGAGAAAAGGCGAAAGACGCTTCAATGTTGGTTTGATTGACAGCTTGAACGTCCTCATCTGTCACCTCGAGGAAGGGTTTCCATACCGCATGACCGGCGTTGAATACAGCGGCGCGGATAGAGTACTCAGGCTTGGGATAGTGTTCACGGATAGATTTGAAAGCGGAGGCTATGTTGGCAGCGCTATATGACTGGATTGGGAATGCTGCCGCCTGAAAGAGCTGGTATGAATGCTTCTGCCTTGTATAAAGTCACTAAGAGCTCGTACGTTTCCTCCCGAGCTATTGAGCTCGTCTTCTAGGGTTTTCAGAGAATCCACTCCGCGTGCAATGAGGGCAATGCTGTAGCGTTCCTTCGAGAACAGTCGGCTATGTTACGCTCAGTTTCGGGTTAATACTCTAAACAGAAGCAATGAGAAACGTACGCAACAGCGGCTCCTGTCCCGCCACCTGCGCCAACGCCTGAGCACCCGCGTCAAACTTATCGTTACAAACTTGGAAAAAGTGAAAATGTACCGGCAATAACGAGTACTGGACGATACGCGGACATCTTTCTCTGAACTCAAAGACTGGTGATAATAGAGAGAGACAAGCGATTAGCAAGACGCGAAGCAACTTTTATATGACGCGATTTTATTGGTAATCAGCGTCGTCAGCACGCTGACTAGGCACATGTGATCGCGCTGACGCCTCAGTGGCGTCCTTCTATGCCAGGATAAAATCCTTCCTAAATCCTTCCTAAGCCTTGGCCTGATGGTTTTGTGGGGGCCGTCACCTAGTTCCTGCTTCACATCCTCGAAGGTCAGACTCTCGCCTCTCTCATACATTGTCAATGTTAGAAAAAGGACCGGGAAGCACTTGGGCTTCAAGTTGGCAATTTGCGCTAATTTGCGCGACCGTTATTTCCCTTCCTGACATGATATCTCGTGGGGATCTGCACATGTCTGTTCTATATTCAACCAACCTCAACCAACATTCTGAGGCTTTCTCTCACAGGACACGCATAAGAAGGCATAAGAGTATCAGCATGACAGGCAAATGACAGGAGGAGGATCATTTAAGGGCATCAGTCGTATCCCTGGAGATAGCGTCTATTCAAAACGTTGAATTTCAAACTACTTTTAGTGCGTTGCTCATGATGCACCAGATCCACGTATAGTCACTCAGTGCTCAGCCTTCAAAGCCAATTCAAGAGAAGTAGCTCTTAACAGAGTCTCCTAAGCAGCATCACTACCCATAGGAAGCACAAGTACTTACACGGTCTACTTACGACTGCGCTACCGCCGGCGCGTCCCTCGTGCCTAGTGATCGTCAAGGCTATGCAGCACGAATCTTCTCCGCAGAACTTCCAATTGGATGCATCACGATTCACACCACATTGATCGGATGCCTAGCCTAAAGAAGCGAACCAACGTATCTTTGTAAAAGTTTGTTGATTGTCTCTTGCCTCCTGTCCCTCACCTCGTATGTCTGTACCGTTAACTGAATCGGAGAGCGCCCTCCTTCGGCGCGATGGTGAATTCATTATCAAGCAAGCGCTACCAATGATGGGGGAGTCAATTTTCTGGGGTGACCTTCGTTTTGATGATGTTGGTTCGGGATCAACTGATCAGTTTTACTATTAGGCATGTATGTCTTGATCGCGGTGTTCTCTGTATGCACTCTATAGTACGTCCTGATCTTCTTTCTCATTCACACTCTTTATTAACCTGTCCACTGCTTAACAGCAAACGAGGCATACGAGGGTGCCATCCGCGTCCTGTGATCCTTGCTGTCACTCTATACATGTTCCTTTCATCCACCGTTTTGCTCATCCTGGATACATATAACTTCATGATACAAACTAAAGGAATTCTCTTCGAGACTACCAAAGACGGACAAACGGTAGAAGATAAGGTCATGACGATATATGGAACTAGAAACGCGGCCCAGTTCGCTCGGGCCCTTCTATTCGCTATTGAGGTGTGTAGGAAAATCTCTTGCGCGCGCTACCTATCCTTTTTCCAACTTTGTTCATGCAGTTCCTCATTGGAGACGCCGTGGTAATATGGCGGACATGGATATTGTGGAGGTGTCAGATAAAGTCAATCGTGGCACCACTCATATTATGGGTCGCTTCGTTCGGTACGGCCTACCTGAAGTATGCACGGCTACACGCTTACCTCTGCGACCAGCCTGTCTTCTCGGCTGGGTCGTGCTGACGGCTGGTGACGATCTCGTCCGGATCTGGGACTTCAATGGGCCAGGAAGTCTCGCGAACAAACTGGAGCTTTCGTATTCCGTCCTATCCCTCGCAACGAATGTCATATCAACTCTGATGATTGCTTTCAAAGCATGGTGAGCCGTCTACCTACGACCACATACCAGGGGCTGGTTTTGATAGAACTTCAGGCAACATCGTCAGTTCATCAAAGCGTGCCTTGGAAACTCAGCTCGAGCGACTCAGGTTGAGAAACTACTCGCGTTACTTGTGGATTCTGGAATAGTATACGTCGCTATCTGGGTTTGTCACAATGTTAAATCCGCCTTGTTTAACATGCTCATTCCTTTTGAATTCGCGGCAGGCCGTCCAAGCGACGTCGTATCTCGTCTTCGACTACGGCCCATCATTCATAGCACTAACCATCTTCTCAGCTATCGGAAACCAAGCTGTTGTACGTATCCTGTTGCTGCTCTTTCTTGCGTATATGGAGCTCATTTTCTGTAGGGCTTATATCCCACGCTAATCATTGTCCTAGTTGAACTCCGCCGGACTATCTGGGATTCGCCCGAAGTTTCTGTTCATTTGATGTCAACCCTGCATTTTGCCTCTACTGCGACCCGTACTAGTGATCTAGAGGGAGGGCGTGATTCGAGAAGAGTGGGGACGGATACTCACCGCGGATCCACGAATCTTTTGCAGCCT
Source organism: Gloeostereum incarnatum (assembly GCA_004338095.1). Classification (NCBI taxonomy): domain Eukaryota; kingdom Fungi; phylum Basidiomycota; class Agaricomycetes; order Agaricales; family Cyphellaceae; genus Gloeostereum; species Gloeostereum incarnatum. The sequence continues at coordinate 332,605 of RZIO01000017.1, forward strand.
ACAGCCTTTGTAGGAGAGAAGTCGGAGAAGTATAAGATTACTGATGAAGTAGACAAAATAGATCTATGATACATTATTTACTGTATTTGGTGATTCGGGTCCTTGTTTGAAGACTTTGACACTGCTGACTGCGGCAACGCCACAGAACGCCACATAATAATATTTCCGGCCCGAGTCTACCTCATATGGCCGCGCACTTCGCGATCGGGACTCGGAGTAAGCAGCATTTGTCCTGGACGCCAACGGTTCTTTGATTGTTGCTCCTTGCTTCCTCTATAATTTATCATCGCGCATACATTGACAATCATCTTGGGAAGTCCTCGTAATAGAGGTGCTAATTAGGCGGCTTGTTTCATATTCTTGGGACTCCTGGATCTTTGCTCCAACTTTGCTCTGACCAGTGCCGATCTAAATGATTCCGGTGTTGGCGCACTCGGATGCATCTCAAGTGAATGAAAATTTTCCTTTCGATGTCTTCCATACTCCTTCGCGACGCGTTACAGGCCCTCTCTGGATCGATCATCACACGCGAGGTTCTTATTGAACAAACGCGTGTGCGACTTCTTTTTTTTTTCTGGAAGCATTCATGCATCTGCTCTGTCAATCTGCTCAACTCGCTTTCTCATCAACAGGTCTCTAGAGAACAGTGCTGTTGTTATATAGATCTCAGCACTGAGACGTTCGATTCTACTAACGATGGCTCTTCCTCTAACCGAACGTGAAAGCCTCATTCTCAGATACTACGGACAGCTCTCCATTGTCCATTTTGTGTCTCTTATGGCTGAGATGATGTGTTGGGGTAATGTCTTTGGACGTGTTACTCATTCGCCTCAAGAGGATTTAACTAATTTGTAGGAATATACATCCCCGTCATTATCCTTTCTTCATTCCTTCTCTGGTAAGTTTCACGGGATATTTCCTTCGTTTTCTGAAAGTTCATGATATTCTCCTAGCCGCCAGGGCGTCAAGAAGTCTCGGCCTCGTCTTGTCCTGCTGGTCATCACTATCTATATGTTCGTGTCGTCGACAGCGATCCTGGGCTTGACGGTCTACTCTTACGTCGGACAAGTCAAGGCATTGTCATTTGTCGACACATTGGAGGGGGAGACATTTAATGATAAAGCTGAGAAAGCTTTGCCCTCTACGGATAGAGCTTTATTTTCCAGCGCGGTGCTATTCTGTTTTGAGGTTCGTCTCTGTCTATATCACGATAACTCTTATGGCTTACTTCCCCTGCAGCTCTTGCTTGGTGATGCAATTGTCGTCTGGAGAGCCTACGTCCTGTGGCAAGATAGACGACGGCTGACGCTTCTCCCGATGGCCCTGTGGGTTGGAGCTCTAGGTAAGCCATGCCTTTTTGATGTATTATGTTGGAAAATTTAAAGTATCCCCAGGGACCTTCTTTGGCTGGGTCGTGTGTGAATTGCTAGATTTCGATGCCATTCCGGCTGGCTATCCAGAAAAGCCGGCATACAAGCTCCAATTGAGCCAAGGAATCCTCTCTGTAGCAGCGAACGCCACATCTACTGTTCTGATATTGTATAGAGCATGGTGAGCACGATCCGGAGCGCCGCGTCGTGTTTATCGCCTGATTAGGTGGCGGGTAGGCAGTTTCGTAGATCTATTATGAAGACCACAGGACTTGGAGAAGCGACGAAATCACAAAAAGTACTCTCGCTTCTCGTGGAGTCCGGAATCGTGTTTATTCTGACTGCAGTGAGCGCATACCTCTCAAATCTGTCCAAATACTCACTACCTATCTGATCGTAGGTTGCTAAGATGCTGGTCTTCACGAACCCCGTCTATGGGCCTGGCATGGTTCTCATCGCCGTTTTTGACTATAGCGCAAATCAGCTCATCGTACCTCTTTCCTTGGCCTTGGGAGACCAGTGCAGATCTCATTCCTCATTCCAGGGGCTTTATCCGACTGTGATTATCATACTGGTTCAGCTTCAGCGGACTGTATGGGATTTGCCTGACGTGTCGGAGGTAGTCGTCTCCACTTTGCAGGCCGCAGATCCTGAATCAGCTTCGACTCAAGAAAGATCAGGTCTCAGTTCTGGTCCGATGCCAGCCACACAACTGATGGTTGCCGGCGCCAATAATAGTTGGAGACATGATAAATCGCTTCCGCTGGTTCCACTTCAAGAGGGAAGGTAGCTGAGTTACACGGCTTGTGACTCGGATGCGGCGAGCACGATGGGATGTAGATGTCCTGAGAATTTTAGACCATATGCATACGTAGGCCAGTCGAAGCAGCCGAATCGAATGATAGAATAACTTTACTACGACCTCTGAAAGACCGATTCTGTGGGAAACTAAGCTTGTATGCCTGTAAACAAACTGCTATCTGACGGTGAGTAGTTTTTAAAAAATCATCTATATCCGACTACTTCCTTAAGAACATATGCACCAAAAGAGAGCAAACGCCAGGCTCGTTACGCAAGGTTTCAAGCTCGAAGATGCAGTAACTGTGGCACAGGGGATCTACCGACACGTTCGGAATGCGGTGGCCGCAGAAGAGTCTTCTATTGCTCTCGAGAATGTCAGAACGTCGATTGGAAGGCGCACAAACAGGAGTGTCGTCAGCATCGCAAATGAAGCGGTTACTGAGGCGTCGGATGGTTTCTGTACGATCGAGAACCCGGGAATTGATGTGGCTATGGCGCTCTGTCTACCAACATATCAGACGTACGTATCGCTGGCACGTAGAAGCCTTTGAGAGGTCGCAATCCCGCAGATTTGCTGGAGCCAAGCGACCTGGATATTGCCTCGATAACTGCGGGTTGACCGTCGGCGAGTCAGCTTGAGTCAGACATCTCGGTGGGCCGGCCAACAGGCGCCGTTGTGCGAATGTATAATCGATTCGGTTCCGACAGCTTTATACGTTTCCTTTCCTTGCCGCGGTCTTCAATTCGGCTTCAAGCAAATAAGATCAAGCTCCGGTGGTTTAGCTAGTAACCTTCATTTCATTACTCGAGTCATCCGAGCCCGCGTCCGAATCTGCCAAGCCAGACTGAGATATATATACGAACACGTTGTGTACCGGATCTGTAATGAAGAATCTTCTCGCATCCCACGTATGATCAATCCATTCAGACCAACACCAGCGCCCTTAGCTTTTGGGAAAGGCAAAGTCGTACCCGAATGGAAAGCCTCGTACGTCGTGTTCCAAGGAGATTGACCGGTTTACTACATATTATTCTAGGTTGCTCTCGAGGGTCATTTTTCACTGGCTTAGTCCGTTCTTACGTGTTGGCTTCTCTCGACCGCTTCAAGAGGACGGTTGGTGACAATCTACGTGGGGGATTCGAACTTACGACTCTTTGGACAGATCTCTGGGAGCTTCCGTCTGACCATCTCACTTCTCATTTGACCGACAAGCTTGAGAAGAACTTTTACTCTAGATGCCCTCCAGAGGAACGGCCTTTCCATCTTCGAGAACAGTTGGAGTCTGGGACGCGTAAGACGTACGATTCATCCCTGCCAAAGGCCTTGAACGCTACCTTCACCGTAACATGGTGGACAGCTGGAGTGTTGCAGCTTCTAGCGGGTAAGGAAGCAATATGGTCTCTACATGTGTATACGTCTCAGCAAATCTCCAGACACTCTGAAGACAACGACCCCGCTTCTCAACAGGGTTATCTTGACTTGGCTCGTAGAGTCGTACGCATGGCACCGTCTTTCGGACGAGCAAAGGGCCTCTGGTCTCCTTGCGGAACCTCGTGGAATTGGGTATGGGGTTGGATTAGCGATAGCTCTCTTTGCTATGCAAGGTGCGGATGCTCATTCTTCTGATAGTATGTGCACTGAAGTATCTGTGTCGCAGAGGTGTCGAGTTTGGTACGTTTCACAAGACCATTGGCGCGTTAGGCTTACCCCGTTCTGCACAGCTTCTCAATCTTTCTATGCAGCGTGCGTTCTTTGCCAAAGTGGTGCGTTTGTAGTAGCTAATTTTTCTTCGCAGTGGCAATGAGGGTGGGGCTTGAAGTCAGAACTGTCGTGCGTTGTCAACGATTCCTTCCCTGCGTTTAAAGCCCAACCTGAGCCGTGTTCAGATCATCGGGAGCGTCTTTCGAAAATCTCTCCGTCTCTCGGGGAGGGCACGGGCCAAGCATCCCGTCGGACAAATCACGACCATAATATCCACAGATACCACCAGATTTGACGGGTTTTGCTATAGTCGGCCACCAGTACGTTTATTCTACAGCTTACCTATGATAAGTTCTGGCTTTTATATCTATGTTTTAGTCTGTGGGTCGCACCGATCCAGGTATGATTCATCACTGTGCACCCATAAAACAACATTGAGACACACGCGGGTAGATCATCATCGGCTTTGCTCTTCTCATTGACATGGTATGCTTCCAGCCACCTCACATTGACAGCGGATCCTGATACCATTTCAAGCTTGGATATTCAGCGCTGGTTGCCCTTGCAGTACGCATCAGCTTGAAACGATGCAGCAGATTGACTAACAGCACACACACAGGTCCTTATTGTGGGAACTCCATTCCAAGGAATCCTCGTCCAGGTGATTCTCAAGCAACGCACCAAGGGCGTCAAATTCACAGACTCCAGGGTCAAGACGACGACTGAGGTCCTTCCGATTCCATTCCTGCCCATTCCCGCCCAGCCTGATCTGAATGCACCGTTTACAGATGCTGCAAGGAATTCGGCTTTTGAAGTCCTACGGCTGGGAAGACTTTTACCTCAAGCGGATTCTGTCATTTAGAGGTGGTGAGCTTCGGACAGTACGGAAAATGGGGTTAATGCCTTTGTTTGGACTGGCGTGGATGGAATAAATATCTCCTTGTGTGCCCCGACCGTAGGGTTAGGACGTAAGAAAAGCAATAATTTGACCAAGTTTTTTTGGAAAATGTGATTTTTTTGGGCATAGTCTCGCGTGCCGGATGGGCACAATTCATTAATGAGTTCGGTGTCTACATATGTGCTACAAAGAAAACTGTCCTAGTGCTATCCGCTAGGCAGGTCAACAAAGATCAGCTCCCCCTCAAGCCCAATCTTACAAGCATCTTCGGAAGCTCGAGGGGGTCTCTGTCGCCTTGGCAGACCACGGACCAGTCCCACCACCGAATCTTACAAGCATCTTCCGAAGCGGTGGGTTGGCCAATGGTCTGCAGGAGACGAATCCCGCATCTGGTGCTGACATGCCGCTGTGTTGAGGAGAGCAGAGCTCAATCCACAGTGACCGGCAGCCACTCTTCCCACGTCGACTCGTCTCCCCCGGGGCACCAGGATATCTATTTCAGTCAGTAATGCTCTTTTACCCAAGAGGATAGTCCACTCACCTCCATGAGTTAGTACTCTACCAACAAAAAAAGGAACACTTACCACCATCATGATCTACTACTACAAGAGTATACTACAGTGGCCATCCCCTTCCGTCCCTTCTTTTCTGCTATCACAAGCCATCCTTAGACAAATTTGAGTACAATGCCACACAAGAAATGACGAACAGAAAAACTCACAAATTAAACAAAGGCCATGGAACATTACGGTGATGGATAGAAACTTCAGGCAATAATTAGCATAGCTCAATGGGAAGAACGTACCTCAAAACCGAAGCCATGGCTACAACAACCCCGATATCCAGACAACGATCCATACGTCCATCATCAAATGATGATGCCTACGTCGTCGAGGACCATAAGCATGCCAAAATAATGATGGCACATTCGAGGTCATCTGGCTAAGACGTATGGAAGTTTTGTCGATGCCACTATTGACTACGAAATTGTGAATTCATAGTAGCGGATGTTGCGCTCGCTGCAGGGCCTCTGCCTTGGGAAAAATGGGAGCAAAAGGTGTCGAAAGAGTGCCTAAAGAGTGGTTGAAGTATCAGCATTCAGGAGCAAAAAGACAGGAAATTCACACATACAAGACACAAACTATCAACGCGCAGATGAGGTGACCGTCAGATAACATGCCCCCTACGGCGGTGTTGAATCGATTGCGTGGTGTGGGGTAGAAGAAGATTGTGGCCAACAAGGGATTCAGTGATCAAATCTGAAAGAATACTGAACATTTTCATAGGTACAAGCTCCGAGAGAGGTGATAACATACCATATACCGAGGGAATCACGCTGCCTGCGGCGCCGTCCTACAATCGCCCCATCTTCCTTGCTGTATGCAAGTTTAGTCGACAGTAACGTCGACTACGAAGGTTTGCATGATAGTAGGGGGTGGTGCGCTCGCCGCGGGGCTGAAACCTCAGAAAAAAGGGCCAAAAAGTGACCTAAAAAAAGGGTAAAGCATTAATCTTGAAGCTGAGAAAGACCACAGAAATTGCACATACCGGAGGCCAATTCTTGATGCGCAGGCAATGGGACACTTTACGTAGTCAAGATAGTATGCCACCTACGGTGGGGTCGAGTCCAATAATCCTATCGTCAATCACGCACACAGGGACCATGAACACGAGAATCAATAATCCATTGAACGTTCAGTAAGAACAACAAGATAATTGACATACCATATGACAAAAGTGATAACGCCACTTTCGGCGTCGTCCCAGAGTCACTCCGTCTGTCCGTCCACCCTGTATGTAAGTTTCATCGACAGCACCGTCAACTACGAAGGATTGGATAGATTGGAGCAGGTGTTGCGCTCGCCACTGGGCTGAATACTCAGAAAAATTGGCCTTCAAATCATTGAAAAAGTGTCCTAAACAGGAGTCAAATCGTTAGCATTTGGGAGCAGAAATGCGACACAGAATCATACATATGATAGGACTCGTTCTGATGTATGGAGAATTGATGGAGAAGCTATACAACACAACGCGCTGTGTGAGGGAATGATTGCGAAATAGAAGCAGATTATTTACCTCTGTAGTGGCCACCTTTTTTATCAGGCCATCACCTCCTCATCATCATATCCCAATAGTGTCGATGGCAAGTAAACATTGAGATCCCAAGGTGAGGGTGTACACCTTAAATAGAAGATGTCTGAGCTGAGTCAGAGGGCCATAATGACAGTGTAAGTGGAGAGGAGGAGAGACTAAAAGATCAGGTATTTATGTATACCTTTCGCATCCGTGATTTGGACTCCGCGAGCGCTAACCAAAGCCAGAAAAATCATCCAATATTGTTTTTTCCCACCTATGGAGCCGTAACTAGGTTCTCAGGCGTAAAAGACCCTGAAAAAGTATGTAATTGTCATCAAACACATAAACTTACCTCCGGCAGCAAAATCCATGGCACAGCAGCTAATGGGAGACCAAATGGAGGCTATAAGGTCAGATAAATACAATCAAAGTATTCAGAAATGATTACAGTGAGGTGGTATTGGAAACCCACTCTGATGTCCCAGACAGGACAGCAGAGGAGGTTTCCAAGAGAACCTCACTGTGGCATCACCGCTGCAGAATCTCCACATGACAACAATGGAAAATTGTTCTTGAGAGACCAGAGTAACATATTCACTTGGCTGCGGGCTCAAAAATCCGAGATTTGTGGAATAGCATTCAGGAACAGAAGTGCCAGTCATGTAAGGGCTAAGTAGCGGAATCCAGAGCGGCACACAAGCCAAAAGTCTTATTCCGAGAAGAGTCCAAGCCCGATCATCTGACAGAATCTGGCACTTGGCTCTTGTTGAAGTCGGTAAGTTCGCTTCCAAGAGAACGTAAAGACGGTACTTTCAGCGGATAGCTTGATGGATTACCTCACATGATAACGAGAACCCATCCAAGTAGAATTCTCAGAGTGATGTCGGGGATTTGTCTTGTCCGTCATGGCAGGGAGTACAACACGAACATGTCAGAAGATAAAATAAAAAACAAATCTCAGTACAATGCGTTGGAGGATGAAGCAGCTGAAAGACAAACCTTATCGCTGAAAACCCTTCTTCGTGCGAGCTTTCGGTTCAGATATTCCAGGGCACGAACACTGAGCTTGTACGCTCAAGTCGTCCCCGATCCTTTAGAAGGCGGCAGTTCACCAGCTTGTCATCAACACGATTCCTGGAGGGTTCAGACAAAAACAAGCCATTAAAGATAAACCCGTAGATTATATTTGATTCCGTATGTATGAAATAACACCCCATGAACAAAAAGAGATGCTCAATTGTCTCGCCGATGGCCCATGGGAGATGATCATAGCGGGAGAGGCGGAGCCGTAGGGACCGAGGTCATGATCTTGTTGACTCAACCTCCATGACCACCCATTTCAGAACGCGTTCATTATCTCTTCTACGCGCCGTAGGCTCTATATCTCTGTTTTATTTGAGTGTATATGTATGAACTAGGAATGAATCTGTCAAAAATCCCGCTGAAAACACGTCCAAAATGGTTCAATCAGGCGATTCACACACCCGCCCTTGCACTTCTGATGATCCCTAAGTACTGCTATCGAGAATCATCTGCTGCGTCCTATGAGCCCCACGGGGTCCTTTCATGATCTACAGGAACACCGGTACTCTGGACTGAAGCTAGGATCACCGGATGTCCTTGCAAGATGGTGAGTCGTGTTTATTCCAAGTTGTGCTCGGCTTGTATTCATCTGCGATCAACTAGACTGCCGTTGGTTAATTTTGGAGGAATTCGAGGCTTCCCGATGTTCTGGAAACTGAGAATCTATTGTGGGAATTGAGTCCGTCCGTCCCCCTCACCCTACTTGAATGAGGATTAGCGTTCTGATAATACAATCACCTCAGTTTTCCTCAGTGCAACAAGGCGTCTAATTTCTTCTCAAGAATTCGTTGCTTTTATTCGGTCTACCCACCGCTGGACCGTCCCGTAACCAGTGGCTTCGAAGAGATTTCACCATGACCGACTCAACCGCCACTCCGTAAGTTCTGAAATGTCTTCCTATGGAAAGAGCGCTCATTTCGGTGTATCTCTTTTCATTCCGGTGATATTAGTTACCGCCAAGATGTTACCCGCGTGGCCGCTCAGTCATCGTAGTGGACAAAGTTCCGACTGTGGCGCGCTCGTATAGTATCCCGTTCACTTGAAGGCAGGCTTTTCGTGCTAATAGAAATATTCAACAGAACTACCCTACTGAAGAATCGCCTAAGTAACCTACTCATACTGTCTCCTTCATCCCAATTCCCGCACGAATGATGGAATTTCCATCTGGCTCCTCCGCCACATCCCAGAATTCCAGGGATTTTGTGCCCGAAATCACGGGGGAAGCATCTATGGGTCTCTGACCGACCTCTCCGTGTGTAAGAATAAGCGGTACGATTCTGGCCTTGGCGTCATATCCCCCGTTTCAATATCATTTCTAGATATTCCAACTAGCGCCCCAGAACATCTTCCGCTGTTTCGTGTGTCAAAAGCGTCTCCGATTCCAGGGATCTGGGCTCGCGTATGAGTGACTAATGATCGGGTATATTGGCCCGGCTGAACTATGAGGCTCGATTCCGTCAGGGAATTGGGGTATAAAGGATGGAATGTTTGAGGAGGAAGAGGGCATCGGACAAGGATTCCCTTCGTCTTCCTCCCCTCTTCCTCTTTACTGCGCAACTTCTACGCTTCATTACCTATGTCTTTGTTCATGCTCGACCATTCTGGAGGATGGCGATGACGTTTGTCGCTGTCTCCCATATTGTTGTCTTCTCATCGGTGGCGCTGTGCCACATGCTGGTCTGCGCATCTTCCCCATTTTTATTGCAAATCTCTAACACTTTCTTTCAGGACTTATGATACCACTTGCACACAAAATTGAAGAGCCGTGCACTCAACGTCGGGCTAGCCATCGCTGGGAGGCTCGACGCCACATTCTCCCGGAGATAGGTCACGCAAGTACGTATACTTCAAACTTGTCTCGTACACAACTCCCTCTTTCTCTGTGACTTTGTCACCCAAGTCCAAGTAGGTATATATAAATATTCCCATCATCCGTCCTCGTCACCAACTAGCGCTTTATTTATAGATGTAAGTCTTCAATCACGCTCACGTTAATTCTCTGAGCTAACTGGCACGTTGAACTTATATAGGGGCGGACATGGGACAAGTTCAAGCACCCAGCGTTAGGTCGTGTAAGTCCGCCTCTTTCCCACCATCAAACTAACGCGCTTTCTACTCATTCTCTGAAATCAACATTGGCCACCTTTCAACTGAGAGGTTTGGAGCGTGGAGCGTAGGCATGTCTGATCCGACTGTTTCACTGACTACATGCCCCGCCATGACAATGCATAGGTGTCTACAGTCAGGCCGCATCCACTGAGCCCCGACGGAGCCACGGGCTGGGGAGCAGTGAGCAGGAGAGTGAGGAGATCCTGCAGAGCGGTGCGTCAAATGCATACCCGTTCGTGATGACGCTGACTTTGTGAGACAGAACGTGCTCCATTCAACTTGCACTAGGGAACAAAGGTGATGTCAGGACTAACCACGTTTACACACTCCCCGTACGTTCATTCATTTTCCTGTTCACGAGGCTTGAATGAACGAACGGCATAGAGGGGTAACAGCGGGGTTGCTCACCATGGGACGTCATCTTCGTTCCAATGCCGACAGCGTTGTTCATAGGATTGCCTCCGCGCTTGACGGTAAGAACAGCGAAGGCGATGGCGGAGTCTAGAAGGTATGTACATTTTAGTCGTCATCCCGTTGACACTAAGCTCACCGACAGAACGTGAATGTGCTTATCCTAGACTGCTGGGAGCAGACGACGAAGCCAAACGAGATGGCTGGACGTGCGGGTGGACGGCGCTGATGAGTGAGGGCGAAGGAGGAGGATTCGGCAGGCAAGAGAGAGAGGGGGGGGGATGCGTCGTTTGTATCTCGAGAGAGCTGTAAAGGTGACGGAGCTAGATTCCAAGCTACGGACATGACACTCACTCACCTACGATTCGTCGACAGATACACGGGCCTCTGTGAACACGTTGGATTCCGCGCGCCGCCCGCCGCGCTTTGTACTTTGGGACTCGAGCTGCGAAGGTGATGGTGGGCTAGTAACGGGTACGTTCACTTGACTTTGAAGATACGACAATTCACACTCACATAATATGCTGACAGACCACGAAGATACGGGCGCCCAGGTGTGGATTAGACTGCGAGAGAGCTGCAAAGGTAACGGCGAGTGAGTGAAGACACGTTCACCTGGCGTAAACGATGTGAATCCACGCGAACGTGCTTCATCGGTAATATTTCTGCTCACCGTGAGACCGACGCGAGAAAAGACAGAGTGATGAACGGGGTCTAACCAGGGGACCACCATGTCACATTCAAGCAGCCGTGAATGTAATGGAGCGCTAACAAAGGTCCGTTCAGCCGCGTCCAAAGATATAACACTACACTCACTGTCAACAGGAGCGCTGGTCGTGGTCTAGGCTGACATTACGAGCAGGAGAGCGGTGGGTACGTTTTGCCAGAAGGAACGCATGCGATAAAGGTTTTGAAAGTATGCGTCGTGTGCTGATATCCGTGCGCCGTCATCTCACAGGTCTGGTAGATAGTTAAGCAGTGAGGATTCTGCTGCCGTCTGCCGAGGAGAGGCTTGCTGTCTCCGTGGGTTGGTGCCTTAGGAGGAATGGCGCGGGAGGAAGAAGAATCGTGGGATGAGCATACGATTTCGAAGGATTTGAAGTCCTAAAATAAGTCGGTGGTTAGAACGCACGCCGTAGACTTGGAAGTTGCGGACCATGGGCTTTTGGGTCAGGATATTGAGGCGTCTGATTCAAGCGATTTGTTGACTTCAATTCGTATAGGATTGCTGATGAAAGTAGAGTATGGATGGAGGAAAGAGGGCGCGGAGGGGATGTAGATGGTAAATGTAGACTTGTAGAAACTAACTAGTAGAAGATGAATAAATCAGTGGTTATTTGAGATAAAAGAGCACGTACCATCTTATGAATCCTTCCCTTAAGCATCTGACTATTTGAATCCTTATCCATTCTACAATCTCAGATAAATGACTGCACGTACCGTCTAGTGAAATGCACATCAACGTTCCAAAACGACGAGCTTGTGACTGTGATCAAAACCCTGAATCCTATCCGTCAAGCGTAGCCATCTCAACCTCTTTCGACGCGTCAATGATTTTAGGAGGGGAGGTGGAACGACGTCACGGGGATCCCGCAGATTTGCGATAACTGCGAGTTGACCGTCGGCGAGTCAGCTTAGTCAGACATCTCGGTGGGCCGGCCAACAGGCGCCGTTGTGCGAATGTAATCGATTCGGTTCCGACAACACTTTATACATTCCGCCGTCTTCAATTCGGCTTCAAGCACTGAAGTCAAGTAAGATTATGCTCCGGTGGTTTAGCCAGTAACCTTCATTTGATTACTCGAGTCATACGAGCCCGCGTCCGACCAAGCCGGACTGAGATATATATACGAACACGTTGTGTACCGGATCTGTAATGAAGAGTCTTCTCGCATCCCACGTATGATCAATCCATTCAGACCAACACCAGCGCCCTTAGCTTTTGGGAAAGGCAAAGTCGTACCCGAATGGAAAGCCTCGTACGTCGTGTTCCAAGGAGACTGACCGGTTTACTACATATTATTCTAGGTTGCTCTCGAGGGTCATTTTTCACTGGCTTAGTCCGTTCTTACGTGTTGGCTTCTCTCGACCGCTTCAAGAGGACGGTTGGTGACAATCTACGTGGGGGATTCGAACTTACGACTCTTTGGACAGATCTCTGGGAGCTTCCGTCTGACCATCTCACTTCTCATTTGACCGACAAGCTTGAGAAGAACTTTTACTCTAGATGCCCTCCGGAGGAACGGCCTTTCCATCTTCGGGAACAGTTGGAGTCTGGGACGCGTAAGACGTACGATTCATCCCTGCCAAAGGCCTTGAACGCTACCTTCACCGTAACATGGTGGACAGCCGGAGTATTACAGCTTCTAGCGGGTAAGGAAGCAATATGGTCTCTACCTATGTATACGTCTCAGCAAATCTCCAGACACTCTGAAGACAACGACCCCGCTTCTCAACAGAGTTATCTTGACTTGGCTCGTAGAGTCGTACGCATGGCACCGTCTTTCGGACGAGCAAAGGGCCTCTGGTCTCCTTGCGGAACCTCGTGGAATTGGGTATGGGGTCGGATTAGCGATAGCTCTCTTTGCTATGCAAGGTGCGGATGCTCATTCTTCTGATAGTACGTGCACTGAAGTATCTGTGTCGCAGAGGTGTCGAGTTTGGTACGTTTCACAAGACCATTGGCGCGTTAGGCTTACCCCGTTCTGCACAGCTTCTCAATCTTTCTATGCAGCGTGCGTTCTTTGCCAAAGTGGTGCGTTTGTAGTAGCTAATTTTTCTTCGCAGTGGCAATGAGGGTGGGGCTTGAAGTCAGAACTGTCGTGCGTTGTCAACGATTCCTTCCCTGAGTTTAAAGCCCAACCTGAGCCGTGTTCAGATCATCGGGAGCGTCTTTCGAAAATCTCTCCGTCTCTCGGGGAGGGCACGGGCCAAGCATCCTGTCGGACAAATCACGACCATAATATCCACAGATACCACCAGATTTGACGGGTTTGCTATAGTCGGCCACCAGTACGTTTATTCTACAGCTTACCTATGATAAGTTCTGGCTTTTATATCTATGTTTTTTAGTCTGTGGGTCGCACCGATCCAGGTATGATTCATAACTGTGCACCCATAAAACAACATTGACAGACGCGGGTAGATCATCATCGGCTTTGCTCTTCTCATTGACATGGTATGCTTCCAGCCACCTCACATTGACAGCGGATCCTGATACCATTTCAAGCTTGGATATTCAGCGCTGGTTGCCCTTGCAGTACGCATCAGCTTGGAACGATGCAGCAGATTGACTAACAGCACACACACAGGTCCTTATTGTGGGAACTCCATTCCAAGGAATCCTCGTCCAGGTGATTCTCAAGCAACGCACCAAGGGCGTCAAATTCACAGACTCCAGGGTCAAGACGACGACTGAGGTCCTTCCGATTCCATTCCTGCCCATTCCCGCCCACCCTGATCTGAATGCACCGTTTACAGATGCTGCAAGGAATTCGGCTTTTGAAGTCCTACGGCTGGGAAGACTTTTACCTCAAGCGGATTCTGTCGTTTAGAGGTGGTGAGCTTCGGACAGTACGGAAAATGGGGTGAGTGTTACGGAGTGTAGTGTTTATAATGCATTTCACAACTATGGACAGGATTGCTCTTGGACTGTTGATTGCGATGTTCGGACTCCTTCCGACGGCTGGGAGCGTGCTTTCGTTTGTAAGTTTCAGCTGCTATTGTAGGCGTGGGGCGTGAAGGGACTGATGTGGTTTGTAAAGATCACTTATGCTCTCACTGGGCATGACCTCAATGTCGCCATCATCTTCGCCTCGTTCCAGATCTTCACGGTAAGCAGGATGGTCACCGCCAGATAGAAGGCTTATGTGGAGGTTAGATCATCCAAGCACCCTTGTCGATATTACCTATGGTCCTCGCCTTTTTCGCCGAGTTCACTGTGGCATCTCAACGAGTGACAAAAGTTCTTACTGCTGAAGAGCTTGAGCAATCCTACACCCTAGACCCGACGGCGAAATACGACATTGAGGTTGATGGTGATTTCACTTGGGAGAATGAAGAGAAAGTCGAGGAAAAGCAGGAGAGCCCGACGGAGAAAGCAATCAGGGAGCGCGCAGAGAAAGAGAACGAGAAGAAGAAGAAGAAGGAAAACAAAAAGGAGGTCCTACCGACGACGAATGTTAACCCCTCAGAAGATCCGTCACCAACACTGTCCGAGACTCAGCCCGAAGAACCTTTCATGCTGAAGGATCTCAGTTTGAAGATCCTCCCTGGGCAGTTTGTGGGCGTCATTGGGACTGTGGGATCTGGCAAGAGTTCTATCCTGCAAGCGCTGATTGGGGAGATGCGGAGAACCCGGGGTGACGTGCGCGTCTTCTCGTCTCTACCCCTATCCACTCCAGCTAACTTTTGTCCTAGGTTGTTTTGCGAAGGCCCGTGGCGTACGTTCCGCAGAATGCTTGGATACGAAGCGCGACCGTGAGGGATAACATCGTCTTCGGCCAGGCTTGGGATGAGGCTCGGTGACTATCCATTCACAAGACTATCCTTCAGCTTCAGAGACTGAATGCGTACCTAGATATCACGCTGTCGTCAAAGCGTGCTGTCTCGAGCCGGACTTTGAGACACTTTCTCATGGGGATCTTACGGAGGTCGGAGAGAGGGGCATTACGTTGAGTGGTGCGTTCCTTGTTGTCTTGTGTTGCATTCTCCGACTCAGATGGTGTCTTTAGGTGGACAAAAAGTGGGTCTATTGCAGCATTTTTCATCCAAGTGATTGATTGTAACATGTATCCAGGCTCGCGTCTCCCTCGCACGAGCCGCCTACTCCTCGTCCGACATCATCCTTCTCGACGACCCGCTGGCAGCGGTCGATGCCCACGTCGGGAACGCACTTGTGGAAGAATGTCTCTTAAGTGGACCCTTGAAAGATCGAACGCGAGTCCTTGTGACGCATGCTTTGGGTGTCCTGAGCAAGCTTGATTACATTTACGTAGTTGACGGTGGGCATATCGTGGCGGAAGGTACTTACGACGTGAGTATCTGTCCTACGCTGTGCTCGATCGTATGGTTGAGGGTTTCTTCCAGACTTTGCTTCAAGATCACGATGCGTTCTCCCGCCTAGTCGAGGAATTTTCGCGTCCAGATACGCTAGCCGCTGGAAAGAAGACCCTAGTGGATGGCTCCGCGAGTTTATCCAAACAACTGATCGATACGAAAGGGACGCCGCTGATGCAAGCCGAAGAAAGAGTTACTGGAGCGGTAACCTGGGACGTCTACCGGAAGTACTTTCAATTCGGTGGAGGCTTAGTATGGGCTCCTGTGATAGTGATATTGCTAGCGCTGTACCAAGGATGCCAGGGTATTATCGTCTCCTCATCTACTCGATGCCCCACTGACGCTGCCATTCAGTTGGGAATACCTTGTTCCTCGGGTTTTGGACGGCAGGAAAGATCGATGGATTCAGGCAGGGGGACTACATGGCTGTTTATGCTTCATTTGGTGCGCTTGTACCAGTGTCTTTCTATCAACATCTGCTAACCAGTCACATTTCCAGCCGTTGCACAGGCTTTCTTCGCCTTCCTCTGCACCGTCGTCCTCATGTAAGTCTTCAACGATGAAGAGCGCCCATGTTTTTTACCCTGCTCATCCAGCCTCGTTGGCCTTGTGGCTTCTTTCAATATGTTTGAACAAGCTCTTGGCCATGTCCTTCATTCTCCTATGTCATTCTTTGACACAACACCGCTAGGTGCGTCTATTCCACAACTCATCCTTCACATTCCCGTGACATACGGCCCTCTAGGCCGGATACATTCGCGACTATCCAAAGACCAGGACACTGTGGACAACGAGCTGCACATGTACATTACCCAAGTGCGTGGTCATTG
>RZIO01000017.1:359934-370518 GCA_004338095.1 Gloeostereum incarnatum
CGCGGTTGAGCTTACAAGCGGACAGGATTCCCTTCTCATGACCGGGTTAATCAAAAGGTGCCTACGATGCTCTTGGGGTGAATTCTGGAAAGTTCACTGATACGGGTGAAGTGGGAACTTTCGAAGCTCGGTAGCGGGTACTCCATCCGAAGCGTATGGAGCGGGGGATATCTCACCATCGAGTCGTTTGAGGAGGAGCCGCGGGCGATTGTGGCAAAACCATTCCCTGTTAGCTGGGACATCCAAAGGGCTTTGCATCAAGATGCTGATGTTCACGAGTAACCCTCCCTGTATTCTCCAAGATCATTCCCGACCCTGATGTAGGACAGGATCCGATGGCCGACGCCCCACACGTCTGCATACAACTACCTTTTTGACCTTGACTTGCCTCGTAAACGGGTGAGCCAGTAAATCTATGCAAGAGGACGTCGTTTACCAAAAGATGTTGACAGGTGCAACTCGTTAGACGAGATGTGGCGAGTGTAGGGTCACAGGGATGGCGATTCACACTCCTCTCTGCTACGCCACATTCGTCCGACCTAGTCCAGTCTCCGTCAAACGTAAACACAACCGTTAATGCACATGATCTCGAGGATGACGAAGAGCTCCTCATTTCGACTACCACTACGATAACAACTACAGTGAAGAAAAAAAAGAAGCAGCAGAGATGAGGATGAGGTCCTTCGAGCTAGAATACATTCGGAAGAGAGCACGAATCGGGGGCCTAGTATCTGTAGCGAGTGGAGTAATCTGTAGAAAAATATGTTGAGAGGAACTCCTGGAAGTGTGCAACATCTTCGCACCTTTGGGAGAGACTACCAGACCACGACCCTTGGAAGCGCCACGATAGACGGTCTCAATGATATCAATCATCTGTAGGGAGGAAATTAAATATAGTTCGTGAACAGACAGCTCAGGCATACCTCTTGTTTACTGTCCATGGCCCAATTTCTGAAGATAACATCAGAACAACAGCGGGTTTCAAAAGCAAGGAGAAGACGTACATCTTGTTATTGTTACCAGTTCCCAGATCAATCATGATGTGCTTATTACTGTGGGGTGTACAAGATATAAACCACCGTCAAGGAAGAAAATGAAGACCAAGATGCTCACCGATAAAAAAACATGACAGTGCAAGGATCGTACAATTCATACATCTTACAGTTACTGTTCATCAATAATTGGCCAGGGTGTTGAGAGAAGTACGCACTTTATTAAAATCGGGGACGGCAGTAATATCGCAGAGATAGATCACAGCAAAATTCTGCACTTTCTCAGCGACGGAGTAAAGTGTTTCATCCATTGTCATGCACTGAGAGTCCCAGTCATGGCCGAATCGAATAACGACGACGCGATCTTCTTCTGACTTGATAGCTTCATCCACATGCCATCCAGATGGAAGCGATGGTAAGAAGTACGACATGCTTGTTAGGCAGTAGCGGACAAGGTGGTGGCAAAAGGAAAAGGTCAGATGTCACAGGATGTCACATCAATACGTTACACGTGCTGTGACGTAACGTTCCCATCCAAGCTTGACCAAATATCCTGTCTATCCTCTTACCACCATCTCCTCCTCTATTATCAGCCTTTCCAGACGGATTTCAATCCATAAAATTCTCCTTTTATCTTGCTACTCCTTTAGCCTTGGTGTTTTCTTCTGCTGCTGATTTTTTCCCTCCTTAATCCGTTCGTTTCCTCCTCGATTTCCAAGTCATTGCTTTCTTTTTGCCATTTGGAACAACCGTTTGCTTCGATCTCTCTGCTTTCCTCTACCTCTTTTTTCTCCTCTCTGTTACTGTTAACGCAAACTCTACCGTCATGTTTACTGCTCGCTTGATCCATACTTACAACGGTCCCGGTTCGCTGCGTCCATCTTGCGCCCCTTCTGAGCGCCGCGTTTCCTCGTTTGCAACTCTAAACGCTTCTCGTTCTTCGAAATTGTGCTCTGATACCCCGATATCCTCGACTCCAACCGCATATATGCGCCTTTTCACGCCCGCCCCAGAATGTGGCCACCGATCTTTTTCTTTACGCTGCCTAGAAAACATTCCAGAGGAGGACGACTCTAGCCCTAATGCGCCAAGCAGCGACACTCCTTACGGGGAAGGTGATCTATCGCCATACGCGGCGTCCGACGTGTCTACTCGCGCCACCTCCGATGTGCACGTACCATCTTCTCAGTCCTTTCTGAGTCTTTCCGGGGAGAACTTTGCGGACAATCTCCGCGCACGACTTGCTAATGTTACCGACATCCGAACAGAAGAAGATGACCAAATTTCTGATTCATCGTCCGATCGTATCCGGCACAAGCTCTCCTTTGAACGCGACAACTGTCGGATGGAGCTTGAGACGGCCTTACCGACGATGTCGAAGATTTACTCCTCTGGAAGCTCCTCCTCTGCTTCTGAAGTCTCCTCATATGGCCAGTCTATCTCTGCAACCTCTGTATCGTCTCGTTCTAGGAAACGTCCTCGCGATTCTGACTCTTCCTCTAACAAGAGGGATTCCTCATTGTATGTTCATTTTTATGCGCATGAAAGCACGTATATGAATGTATTCTTATCCAGCGACACGGATAATGGTCAGCAGCAGCACTATTTGGGCTCGATCGAGGATCAGGCGTCGAACGATCTGGATAGCAGACGCGCCAGACTTATCTCCAGGCTGTCCGGGCGACCCGAGGGCTTGAACGCAGAAAGATTTGCCACAAGGACCGCGACTCTCCGACGTGCACTGTCTCTCCGATCCAACCCTACTTACCCAGACCAGGTATGTGTATTTGAGCGTCTTGTTCAGAGGTAGCCCCCTGAGCCATGCTTGTAGGTTCAAGAATCATCTACCAGAGTGGAGCTGCGGACTTTGCTTCATAACGACAGTGCGGTGCCCTCGGACTGGGTTCCCACCGCTCCTAGTACCCCCGTTTTGACTAGTGTCGTGTCCCGTCCGGTCCAGCCAACCAGGCCGCAGAAGAAGGCGCGGACAATGGTGATTGAATTCGATGTACCGATTATTGCTCCTCCTCCGAATCACACATGGCAGCCCGCGCTGTCTGAAGAAGGGGCTGCGAAAGTGAGAATCAGGCGTTATCTAGAGAGGGAGCATAAGATACGCAAGCACGAGGGATTGGTCAATGCCAGGGCCGACTGGGAAGCATCCTTGGGGATTGGGAAACTCCTGAGGATGAAGATTATGGAATGGATTGTCGAGGTTGGCTGATGTTTTTTCTGTCTCGGGTGTATCTCCGTCTCACCCTTCATAGGTGGTGAATGATTTGCCGAGCAGTGATATGGGTTCTCCTTCGACAGCCACCTCAACGTCGTGCATGTCTTCCTTCGCTTCTGATTCCTCTACTGGTGACGCAACGTCGGAAGCGGAGCTCTACGACCAGTTGACCAAGTCCCCTGAGACCAAGTTCCATGCAGCGTATATGTTCCTTCGCTACTTCCACTTCATCGGTATCGATATGAAGACGGTGACTGAGGACGCCGTGGACATGGTAACTTGGGATCTTGCAGTCGGGTCGTTAGCGTTGAGTGTCAAGGTAGGTTCAGTCACCGTATTCCCCCAGCCTTTCTAATGATCCTAACCATAAGATTCATCGTGACTTCTTGTGGCCCTTGCTCCCCGTCCACGCCGTGGATTTCTTGTGTCTCGCGCCTCATTGCATTGAGTATGGGGACCTGGAGGTAACATTTGTTCACTTTCCTGTATAAATGCTCATACCACTTTGGGGTCCAGTCCGCTCAGCGGGATATACTGTCAGCGCTGTCCCACAACCTGGGCGACACTCCTCAGGGTATCTTGGACGAGCTGTGGAATGCGCTGCCGTCTCTTCGCGAGCTGCTGGACGGAGGATGGTGGAATGTCGTTCAGAAGGAGAGTTGGACGGTGTTATTCAACTCTGTCCTTCGTGAGTTGCCGTCTTTCTTGCTCCGTATGATACTCATTGGGTCCGAATTAGAACCGGACGTCCTTCGCTTCCCCATGTCGCTGCTCACTGCAGGTGCTCTCGTCCAAGGGATCATTTGTGCTCTGCTGAGTAAGTATGAATTTGAGGCGGACTGGATGGGGGTGGCGGGAAGGAAGAACAGGAAGGTCGCTGCTAGAGGAGATCAAGGGCGAATGAAGAGGGCCAAGGAGGAGGCGGAGGGCGTGTTCCTGGATATCCAACAGGCTATGAGTATATCTGACGTTGGTGTCTTCTCTTTTCTTGCTGAGCCGGCTCTGATTTGTTGGACGCTTGCAGGCTCAGCTTCAGGAATGTTTGAACTGGATTTTCACCTTGAAGGGACGGTGATGTGCTTTCTCCCCTTGCTTTTTCGCTGCTCTCTTTTGTTGCTTTCTCTGGATATGTTTTGCTCTTGTTATTGACGTGGACCGAGAACTTTACTCACTTTTTACTATGAGGGTAACATTATACGTATATGTATTGGACAAATCCAGCCTGCTACGGCGTTAATTAGCGGCGTCGTTTTACGTCCCTGGTGGAAGCAATGTCCGAGGCTTCCGGTGGCAAGACTGATGTGGCATTTACCTCGAACGTTCAAACGTTCATGGTTCTGTGAGACGTACTTACGCGGACCGCAATCGGGCTATGTTACTTTGAGCATGATCGAAGGCCGTCCGCGTCAACGTTCAAACGTTCATGAGCCCTAGGAGGCCCTAGTGCTGATCTGATCATGAGGTTGTAGGCTGTGGGCGCAAGGCCCCCAGTTGATCCCGAGGATGACGGGAACACGATCCGGATGCGCTGTTTATGACAGCTCCTCGTTGGACCGTCGAGGCCTGACAGGAAGGTACTTAATCTATCATTTCTGTGGGTTTATCCGCGATTACTACCAAGGAGTTCATGTTTCCTTGAGTCTGAAGAAATCTTTCTTGAATATGCTTCAAGGATCTTAGAATCAAAGCATGCGTTCAAATTGCGCTCAAGCACGCTGTAACGTCTTCCGGGGGGCGGGCGCGGGGCGGGATCTCGCGGGATGTCTATATTTTACATACGAAATTCGGAGGATCGGTGGCTCAGGGGTGGAAGTTTCATATTGAATGTCAATCAATTATCTTGGCAGCTGTCTTCTTTCCTGACTTATTATTTAAGTGCCTTTTTCTTCGTTCTTTACTCGCCCCACTCTCTCTGCATTTCTTGGACACAATGTCAACCTTGGCCACTCTTTTTATCGCGTCGTTGGCCGTTTCTGCGCGTGGTTCGTTTCTCTACACG
The DNA here is from genome assembly GCA_004338095.1 of Gloeostereum incarnatum. Classification (NCBI taxonomy): domain Eukaryota; kingdom Fungi; phylum Basidiomycota; class Agaricomycetes; order Agaricales; family Cyphellaceae; genus Gloeostereum; species Gloeostereum incarnatum. Next base: position 365,156 of record RZIO01000017.1, read on the forward strand.
AAACTTCAGGCAGAAATGGATCATTGATTGGAATTTTCTGTAGCTCTGGAGTCGGGCGCTGTCCTCGACGGGCTCACGAGCGCGTTCGGAAATCTGAGCGGCCTTCGAGCTCGTCAGACTACCCTCGATCCTGATGATATTCCTGCAGCAGTGCGTTCACTTTCTTTGTGTCCTTCTCTTCGAGCGAAGTGCTTAATTCTTCATATTTTCAGTGCTCATCAGCCTGCAATCTTATCTTCTCAAGTTTGAACGTATGTCCCTCTTGTCCCTGAGTCTCATGTCTTTTCTCTTAGACTTCTACCTAGACATGCCCAGGCATCGATTGCATCTGCACCAGCGCGAATGCCGATAGTATGGAAGCCTGTGTCAACTGCCTTGTCACCCTGGCTCCCGTACCGGCCATGATTAACCAGGGAGAAGAGCTTCTTCAAGGTACGTGCCTCTCCCCAACCTTATCCCCCTGTCATTCTAACTCTTCTCATATCACAGACTTTGACGACACATGTGCAAGCTTCAACCTTCCCCCTCTTTCCCTAACGGCTGGTGGCTCATCAGCTACCGGCTCAAGCTCAGGATCCTCCACCTCGTTCGTCATCAGCGGCTTTGCCTCAGCAACGGTAGGAGGGACGGCTACAGGCACTTCCATATTCCCCCAATCTACATCTACAACCGGGGGCGGTTCGTCTCTGGATGATGACGATAGCACGGACCAAACCAGCGATGTCGACTCTGACAACCCCTTCTCGGGTTTGGATGATAACGGCGCGAAGTCTGTTGGATGGAGCTCTGTTGCTGCCATGGGTGCGGTGATCGCAGGCGCTGCAATGGTGATATGAGATATCGGTCTGTTCTACATAAGCGTTGCTGCATCTACTACCCGAGTATAGGTTATCTTGCTTACTCTATTGCATACCCTCATTCTAATGATTCCATGTACAACTCATATGCCCAAGACGAACAAACATATCTATCACATATCCATCCATGGGGGAACTACTTATACAATACAATGAATCTGTTGTCTAAGGTAAACATGCATCCTCGGTCAGTGTAATATATACATATGTAAATGATTGAGTAGGAGTCCGTGCGTCTCACAAAACACTGGGTAAAATATTAGGATCACTTATCGTTCTCGAGTCTATGTCCATGCGGCGCGACCATTTATCTACGCCACACATTTAGGAAGACCCATAGACGGAGAACATCGTTAAACGCTCACCTGGACATGCCAAGAAATACATATCTAATGCGTTCACGAAACGTTCCTGATACTCCGCTGGAGGTATTACAGTGACTTCCTTGCCTGCATTGAGGCCTTGCTTCGCTTTGTATTCAAGGGTCTTCGCGAATGTGTAGCTCCCTGATTCAGATGAGTGAATGAGGGAGACGATGCACGTGAGATAAGATAGAGCGTACCGATGGTATCCACCAGACCGCAAGCAATCTGTTTGCGTTCCTCATCAACGCCCACAAGAAGCCTATACCGTTTTACATCAGTATTATGACTCATACACATCTTCCAGAGACGCACGAGTAGTCCATGATGTTGCTCTTTGCCAGGAACTCCGCATCATTCTTCACCGCTTCCCTGAGCACCATCTTTGAATGCGGACGGACAAGGGTTAAGGTCTGCTGCTGGCCTTCTATCCATTCCCCGTCAAACAAGGTCTTGGACACGGTCGACTGGTCCTTGTCCGTAGACGGCTTGACTTTCCTGCCCTGGATACCCTTCAGGTCAAAGGTCTTGATGACCTTCTGTGCGTAGAAGAGGTTCTCCATGACGAGCAGGTCAGCCTTGGATTGCACAGTGCCAGTCTCCAAGTTCCTGATCTCGATGGTGTAGAATCCAACAAGCTTGGCCAGGACAGTGGGCTTATTCGCGGTGGAGTCCATGTACTTGAAATACGACGGAGCTAGCTCGATAAGAACTTGCCTATATCACACCAAGTCAGCAAGGCGAATAATCATAGCAGAGTTCATACGAGATCAACTCACAGATCGGCAACATTCCACGCGTTCACGAGCGTCTTGATGATGAACCTATCATCCGCCGTCTTCCAAAAGTTAGATTTGGACTTGCCTCCTTCCGCTGCCCAGTTCGCGCTCCTCGATAGACTCTTCAAGAATACATCGTCTACCCCACACCGCTTCCGCAGACTATCAAATTGCTTGGCATAGTACACCGTGCAGCTGAACTTGAGCCTTTTCCCGATCGTCCAATCGAACTTGATATGAGGGCGCTCGTCAATGTTGGACACTTCACTAGAAGAGGAGAGAAGACCATGGTGCCTGCTTGATGCGGGAGAATGTGGTCGGTAAATGTCACCGCCGTTGTGGTTCATCACAAACCGCATAGCGTGCGTGAGTCCGCTTGTCAGCGCAGCAAAAGAAGACGTCGTCCCGGACGCCGTGACCGGAGTTGGCGAGTGGATAGTGTCCTTCGGTGGAACTTCAGGCTTCTGTTGATCCTCCTCAGGTCCCACAGTATCGTCACTTCCTTCAGGCTCAAAAGAAACGATTGACGGAGCCTTCCATTTCCCGATGCGTATGTCCCCAGCGGTATTCGCGTGCCTTTCACTGGTCCACGACAACGCCGACGTCGGCCTCGATCTTTCCCTCTCTCCACCAGACACAGAACTTGAGGCCGAGTCGATCTCCAGCAGCTTCCTTCCCAGATCGAACGAATCCACGGAACCGCCATCGTTAACGATGACCTTTCCGCCCGCCGCGTCCATAGACATCTGCACCTCAGGCTTAGACCAAGCGGATGGAGGCGTCGCACTGCTCAGGCTGGCAAAACGTGACCCAGAAATGATTCCGCTTCCTCCTTCCGACGTTGGAGACTTCTGTCTCAGTACCTCGCGAAGAGACAGAAGGCCAGTCGGATCCCTGGGATGTTCTTTCCTACTGATAACGGCCGAATACGCCTCGGGCTCATGCCATATCACATCTTCTTGATCTGGATCCGGTTGGCTTAGTGCTGAGGTGCGGAAAAGCTTATAGCCTGTAGCAGCGGCGAAGAACGACGACGGGGTGGAAAGAGGAGAGAACATCGGCATTGAAGAAGACGAAGAGGAAGTATCCCCGGTCGTAGTCGAGCCAGCCCGTGTGAGAGACATGCTAGCCATCTCGCGATAATAATCCGTGGTGCTAGTGAAAATGTTATATGCAAGCTAAAGGGCATTTTAGAAGAGAGAATACCTCATGGTGAACGCGATAATGCTCCCCCAGTCGTCTTCCCTTACGATGATATCCCCTCCGGGAACGACATGACACGATTTGTTCCACCACTCGGGCTCATTCTTGACCTCCAACTTATCTACTCCGGTACCTGGAGGAAGATGCTTCTTCTGCCAAGCCTGCAGACGCCGGTCAGCACCACGAGCCGCGGATAAAAAGGCTCTTCGGACGTCATTGAGAGAGTTCACAGGAGTCTGAGAGAGTTGTGAATATAGAGACTGTTCTGTCCCATGGAACGTCTGCCGGAGATTTGATAGAAGGTTGGCGGCATCAGCAGAAACTCCGGGGGTCGAAGAAGTTGAAGATAGAGACGTAGATGAAACTATACGGGGCTTGATGGTGCCGGGCGTAGCCGTAGAGGAAGACGATTGGGACTCTGACGTCACTACTGACCCAAAATAATCTCCCTGAGATCTACTGGAGGCGGAGGGAGAGACAGGCGTGCTGGAAGGAAGGAGAGGAAGACCAGATATAGGTGATTGTCTCTTCTGAGAGGTCCGCGGAGACATATCAAACCCATCGTACGCGTCGTCCTCTGAGGGCAGTCGGGGAAGTGCTTTGTGCAGTGAATGCAAATCATCCGATGTCACTATCTCCTCCTGTACATAGATTGTGAGAGACCACACGAACAGCAGACACGGAGAACATACTAGCTTGTCAATGTGATCGGCGACACCTTCCCACCACCTCTTGATCTCCCTCCTCAGTGTCTTCTTCTGTAGGTCACTCTCCTTCTCTCCACTACTTTCGTCCCCTCCAGAAGATGAAGACGAAGACAAGTCCTTAATGAAGGAATTTCTGGCCGACGATTTATCTTGTCCTCGAACAATTTGCAACCTGGGCACCCGAAGCTCAAAGATATCTTCGATGGGGAAGAGCCTGAATGACAGGACCCGCGACTGGTAACCAAAGTGCCGCACAAGATTGAACCGAGACTCAGTATGCACACAGATTGATTGGCTGAGCTTGGTCATCCGCGGAGAGTAGATTAGCAGCTCTAAGAGCTTGCCAAACGATAACAGACTGCAAGCGCGGAATCATTAGCAATTGCAAAGCAAGAAAAGTAAAGACTGACAAAGTCCCATCGCTCATCATCAGCTTCCGGTCTGACGTCCCACCGCATACGGAACAGCTCACCCATACCTCCTCACACTCGCCATCCTGGTCGGCTAGGTCCATCATAATCTGTATACCATTGTGAATAAACCGCCGACTATGCTTGCCTCGTTTGGCTTGGCATCCCTTGACTGTACAGTCCTCTTCCGCCTCGCTGACAACCTGGCTCAAAACGTCCCCAAGGCTCAGATCCTCTCCAGGACAGTGATATCTATACGTTCTCCACACCGGTTTCTCGCATTGCGTCAGTCGTCCAGCATCCTCGTTTTGGGACGGTGGTGGCGCATGAGAAGAGACCAACACGGAAATCTCTTGCATCCTCACGAAGCCCGTAACGCCGCACATGCCCTTCCCACGGGCCTCACGTCCGTCCCAGCCGAGAAGGCTCTGCAACCCCGTCCTCTCGTCGCCCTTCAGCTTCCTCCCAGACTTTTCCTTCTCTGCTAGGCGCACGAGGAGAGCGGGAGGTGGGAACACGATCCCAGGGGATGTAGATAAGAGAGTCTTGTTCTGCTCTACGCGCTGGAGCGCGTCAGACAGGGGAGGATCTAGCCGAGTTGCAGTCGATCGGAAGGAGGATCTCCCCTCGGATATAAAAGAAAACCGACGAAGGGGAGACGCCGTTGTGGGCGTCTCGGGAGTCGGAACGTCGAGCGAGCGACGTGCTGGCGTCGGGACGGATAACCTCACTGGGTTACGCTTGGAGAAGAATGATAGTAAACCATTCGGAAGGAAATGATGCGACTTTGGGGTAGGCTTCGAAACGACATTAGAGACTGCGGACACTGTGCGTGGGGGTTTGGGGCGGGGGAACATCAGCGGGACGTTGGAGTCCAACATCAAACACTGTTCTAGGAGAAGGGAGAGATGCACGTAGATGGCCATGCGGAGAACTTTGGAGAGAGAATGGTGCTGGATCGGCGACGATACACCTTTGAAGGTGAATGTGCCCCCAACTGGTCTCACATTACCAGAATCTATAGCTAGTCAAAATCAGAACTATT
>RZIO01000017.1:380552-395384 GCA_004338095.1 Gloeostereum incarnatum
CCATGAGATCTGGAATCTGAGAGCAAGAGACCAGATGGCAGAGGCTATTAGACTCTACCAGAGGAGACCGACTAGGTGCCGCTGACGGCGATCTTGGCGTTGGACGCCACGACTTATGACTCACAGCGACTATCTTTAAGCCTTTGTGAAGAACGTCCGTTCTTAAGCTATCCCACCTCTCTATTCGGCCCCGCTTTACTGGACGTTATGTACCGGAATGAAGCGTCGGCGCTAGCGGCAGTGTATGCCGAATGTTTAGGACGAGTATCAATCAACGCTCAAGGATATTTTAGCCCCTTCGTGCGTCACCATCCATCTTCCTTGGGCTCAGCTTCTAGCGACATGGGGAATGTGTCCGATGGAATCCTATACAAGAACGTCAACATCATATAATGTATTGTGGACATGCTGTGGTACGCACGAAGCCTTGCGTGTGTGTTCACATCTGTTCACATGCGGAGGTTGCTGGGACGTCTTTGACATCAGGAGCGGAGGAAATATCAGGGACAGCAGTGTCTTCTGTGCCGTCAACGATTCCCTGGGAAGATGTCATCTCGTCGACCACCAGCCGCTATTGGTGCAGGGGAGAAGAGGGGAAGTATCGTCATCAGGTACTCCGACCAGCTCGATGGATTTCGGAACGCTGGCATCCGCGCGTAACAAGAGGGTAATCTTGTGTAAACTTGAAGTACCTTCTGTAGCGGTCGTCGAGATGTACGCGGCGTTACGCGTATGCGCAGTGCTGAGTGAAGACATCCAGAAGCAGGAGGCTTTCTCCAACCTAATACTTTTAAAACGCGCTTCAAAGCAAGGCCATCGCGAATTGGACAATAAATTTTATGCTACGTAGCGCGCCCGACAGAGGGGGAAAAGGAGGGGATAAATCGGATCGGCTCACAACATGCTGATGTCAGTATAGAAGTTGTAAAAAGTTCTCGAAATCGAGCAGTTGCAACCAGGAAAAGACAAATTGCTGTATACCGTGACATTGTGACAACCGTCGTCTGTACAGCTTTTCGCCACAAACAGCGCCACATGCATATCCTTCCATCACACATACTAAGCCTCAGTCACCGCGACGCACAGCCATGTGCCGCACAATGTCTCTCAAGAAGCCATATGCCACCTCAGAGGCATGAGCGCTGGATCGTCCCTTGGTAGCTTGACTGTGGCGGTCACGATAAATGGGAGTAAGTATCAAATGTATTATAGCTATGTCTTCAGTGGAAGATATGGGTAAAATGTTCAATGAGCAGGCTAAGTCTATGTCTTTCCTTCCGTTTTCCTGATCCGCAGAATGTCAGCTCTCGTTAGGTTTCCATCATCGCACAGATTTCGAAAGATAGATCCTCCAGGCATGTCGTACAGGTTGAGTACAGAGTCAAATTCGGCAACTTGGCCGTTGTCCATGACGAGAACACGATCATAGTACGCTTCAGGGATATCAGTCAGCCGGAAGGGAGAGTAAGAATAGTCAGATGTCGCTCACCGATGGTGTTCAGACGATGTGCGATACAAAGAAGGGTTGAGCCGGCGAACTCGGTGCGGATTGTTTGCTGGATCTTGTCATCCGTTTCAACGTCAACGCTGCTCGTCGCCTCGTCCTGTTAGGCACGCCATGTTAGCGAGGAGGAAGAGTGCTATCAGGCGCGGTACTTACCAAAATGATGATCTTGCTGTTCTTCACCAAAGCTCGGCATAGGGCTATCAGTTGTTTCTCCCCGACGCTGAAGTTTGAACCTGTGGGGTTGAATGTACATTGGTAAATGAGGACGTATCAGAAGGCCATGATCTACCTTCATCTCCGACGAGCGCATCCAAATGGAACTTACTCTCCGCAGCCGAGTCCTCCTTCCCTTCATCTGGGAGCAGCCATGTCTTCTGCAGCAAGGTGATCAGCTCTGCGTCTGTGCGTGTACCTAGAGGATCCCTGGAAACTGATGTCAACATCGGCGGTCACATTGTAATGGCATATAATTCATCTCACAAGTTATCCCTCAAAGAACCAACGAACAATACACTCTCTTGAGGGACTAGAGCTATCCGGTGACGAAGCTCGTTCAGAGAGACATTAGCGATGTCATACCCATCGATGGAGATCGAGCCAGACTCGAGCTCGGTGATCCTGTTAGAGCAAATAGTGAGTGATTTTCCACTGCGATCAAGTGAAACACTCGCCTGAAAAGTGCTTGCAATAGAGAGCTTTTCCCAGCGCCTGTACGTCCTACAATTCCGATCTGCGTAGCACAGGAAAACCGTGAGCAGATTTCTTATACTCGTTCAAGATCACCCACCTTTTCACCTGCCCGGACGTCGAAAGTGACTCCTTTCAAAACAAGCGGAAGTCCATCTCGATATCGCAGCTTTACGTCTTTGAAAGACACTGCTCCATCGGTGGGCCACTTCAGTGGTGGAACGACAGGGTCCTTGCCGGAGGCAATCGTAGGCTGCGGCGGAAGCTCCGTGTAGACAAGTATCCTTTCGACAGCGTTCATACTCTGCTCCACTTCGGCGAACTGGGATATGGTCATTGCTGCTCAATCTTATCAGAAAAGGCTCCGGCCTAGACGGCAAGGACAGACACACCGAAGACTTGTGTTACTGATAATGTGAAGGTTAGAAATATCAACGTAGACGGTCAGAGATTCACTCACTTGATAAAGAATAAGACAACACAACACCAATACTGGCCGGGTTCACACTGGTGCGGAATCCAGCAGCGAAGAGAGCTATGCCCAAGATCAACAGGTTACCAAGTAAGTCCAATCGCACGGCGAGCCATCGCTGAATGGAGATTGTCATGTAGTAGGCTCTGTTCTCAAGGTCAAGGCCGTTCTCCGTATGCTGAAGAGATCTTCCCTAAGAATTTACACGTCCATTAGGTTGTGAGGAATGTGAATGGTGAATGCACGGACCTGCTCTCCGTATGCGCGTATGGTTGCCAGTCCAGTAAGTGTTTCTGTGCGCAAGAAACTTTCGCGTCAGTCAACCTTTCATGACTCGAAACAACCCCAAAGTCTTACCTGAGTAGGAGCTATACAAGACCGAACGCAGTAATGAATCCAGTCGTTTGGTCTCCACAGATGTCCTGCGATAATATTTGGCGGCGGCATAGTATATTATTGCAAGAGGCGCAAAGGCGGTGCCGAGCAGCGGGAACGTATAGAATACCAGCGCCACAGTTCCAAATATACTTGTTACCGTTAGCAGTAGCTGCGTAGGGAATGGGTTAAGTAGGCAGATTTCATGAAGAGGGCACGGTCACACACTTGAGTAATGAACATATGCAATTCGTTGTCAACAGTGTCCTGGTCCTTAGATAGCCGTGAATGTATCCGTCCTAGAAGGCGTTATGTTAGGGAAATATGAAAGACAGGTTGGGGAAGAGGCGTACCCAGTGGTGTAGTGTCGAAGAAGGACATTGGAGAGTGGAGCACATGTCTGAGAGCTTCTCTGAAGATACCGAAAGACGCCCCTAGGCCGACGATGCTGATGAGTTAGGTCGTATCAGAACCAGTGTCATTATTTGTGAAAAGGGCTTACATGATCGACAGGGAGCAAAGGAAGGAGAAGATAGCCTGTGCACCGGCTGGGAAAAAGGGAAGATTAGCAATGATCAATCGAGAGAAGACTAGCAGAAGCATACCAAATGCAGCATAAACGGCCATGTAATCTCCCTGTCTAAATCCGTCTATGCTCCCTGCAGTCCAAAATCCTAGGAACAAAGTATTACCCACTGAATCATAGCGTCAGTGAAGAGTTTCAACAGATGTAGAGACGATACTACCTTGACATCCTTGATAAAATGTTAATAATATCAGGATCACCGGGGCCCAAATTACACCGCCGCCGTATTCAAGGTACTTCCGGTACACGTCCCAGGCCACCGCCCCTGTGACTCTTTCTTCGGCTTGCATCAGTGGCGTTCCTTTCGTGTCGATCAGTTGCTGGGATAAACTTGCAGGGCCATCCACCCGGATCTTCTTTCCAGCGGCTAGAGGATCCGGGCGCGTATATTCCGCAAGTAGGCGGGAGAAGGCATCGTGATCTTGATGCAAATTCTGGGAGAAGTCTCAGCTATATGATCTAACACAACGTAGGACAGATACTCACGTCGTAAGTACCTTCTGCCACGACGTTCCCTCCATCAACGACGTAGATGTAATCAAGCTTGCCCAGGACACCCAAAGCATGCGTCACAAGGACTCGCGTTCGGTCTTTTAAGGGTCCGCTTAAGAGACACTCTTCCACAAGCGCGTTCCCGACGTGGGCATCGACCGCTGCCAGCGGGTCATCGAGAAGGATAATGTCGGACGAGGAGTACGCGGCTCGTGCGAGGGAGACGCGAGCCTGGAAGTATGTTACTAACATCGAGTCTATCACTGAATCAAGGACGCACTTTTTGTCCACCTCAAGACGCCATCTGAGTCGGAGAATGAGATACAAGATAGCAAGGTACGCACCACTGAGCGTCATGCCCCTCTCTCCGACCTCTGTAAGATCCCCATGCGACAGTGTCTCCAAGTCCGGCTCGAGACAGCAAGCTTTGACGACAGCGTGATATCTAGGTACACGTTCAGTCTCTGAAGCTGAGCGACAGTCTTGTGCATGGATAGTCACCGAGCCTCATCCCAAGCCTGGCCGAAGACGATGTTATCCCTCACGGTAGCGCTTCGTATCCAAGCATTCTGAGGAACATATGCCACGGGCTTTCGTAAGACGACCTAGGACTAAAGTTAGCCGGAGCGCATAGGGGTAGGGACGAAAAGATGCGCACATCACCCCGGGTTCTCCGCATCTCCCCGATCAGGGCTTGGAGAATGGAGCTCTTTCCAGATCCCACAGTCCCGATGATGCCCACAAACTGCCCAGGAAGGATCTTCAGACTGAGGTCCTTCAGCATGAAAGGCTCTTCACGCTGGCTGTCCGACAGCGATGGATAGTTGGTGGAGCCACTGCTCGTCGTCGGCAGTACCGGATCGAGTCGCTTTTCCTTTGCCTTCTGCTTCCGCGCCTTGTTGGCTTCCTCCTCGCTCAGCTCCTTCACCGTGGAGCTTTTCTCCTCTTCCTCTGTGCCTTCCCAAGTGAAGTCACCGTCGACATCAATGTCGTACTTCGCCGTCGGGTCCAGGGTGTAAGGTCGTTCAAGCTCTTCAGCGGTCAGAAACTTTTCGACACGTTGAGAAGCGACAAAAGCCTCTGCACCATACGCGAGGACCATGGGGAGCATCCCTAAGGGTATCTGTATAATCTGACTTCCGCCTAAGCCTCCAGTCTGAGATACCTGAGAAAACGGTACGGCCTCACCGTGAAAATCTGGAACGAGGCGAATATGATGGCGACATTGAGATCATGCCCAGTAAGGCCGTAGGTGATCTGTTAGAAGATATATGAGTCTTCCACGCCCGTAAGCAGAGACAGATAGCAGTGGGGAGACTTGCAAAGGACATGACGCTAGCAGCCATCGGAAGGAAGTCAAACAGTGCGATCAGTATTCCAAGAGCAATCCTGCCCATCATAATAAAGCTATGGTCAAGATATTGAGCATGATCATTGGCAGGAAAACTCACCCGATCTTGCGGATCGCCCGGAGTTCACCATCCCTCAACGACATGATACGCTTGAGATAAGAGTCTTCCCAGCCGTAGGACTTCAACAGTCGAATGCCTTGTAGCATCTAGCGATAATACAGAAGATCAGCTTGACAGGAAGACCAACGAGAAACTACGATACCTCAGTCGTCGTTTTCACCCTGGAATCCGTGATTTTGACTTCCTTGTTGCGCTGTGTGAACATAATTTGGGAAAGGAATGCCTGCAATGGAACTCCTGCAACAAGAACCTGTATGCAGCGTTGATCACTTAACTGCCATGTCCTTTTGAGCTTATGGACTACGTACCGCGAGGGCGACCAAAGCCGAGTATCCAAGCTTTAAATATTACTGTTATTTACATGTTTATGTGAGCAAACGCATGCGTACCATGTCGATGAGGAGGCCAAATCCTATAATGATCTGCCACGCGCACAAGTCAAGGTCGGTTTATGAGTAGTAGTACATAGTGCTGAATCATACCTGAATTGGTGAGACCCACAAGCTAACATATATATCAGAACGATTGTTCATCCCTGATAGCAGCTACAGGCAAGACGTACTAATGGGCGAGAGCAACAAGCGCATCTATCCGTGTGGCGTCTGCAGATATTACGGTCGTGATCTGGCCGACCGGATGCTTGGCCCGTGCTCTGCCTGAAAGACGAAGAGATTTCCTAAACACGCTGCCGATGATCTGACACATTCCTTAGTTGCGCCAACGTAGGGAATGGTTGACGACGTACAACAGTTCTAGCTTCTAGCCCGACCCTCATTGCCACTATCAAGAACAATCAACTGCGAAAACGGGCCACTCCGACGAAGAACGCACACTGCATGGAAAGGTTGAGAAACTGCAAGGTGGTATAAACACCAGACCGAACGGTGAGAAGATGCTGAAAGAACGCACCAAACTGGAAGCCTCTACCCGGCCAAGCAGCCCATTCAGCTCGCGCACTCTCAGAAGAATGAAAAAGCCACACCTTGCATAACGAAAAGAGCAAATGCCAGTCCGATTCCATATCCGATTCCACGAGGTTCCCCAAGCACACCGGAGGCCTTTTCCTCATCAGAAAGACGGTGCCATATGTAACACTCTGCGAGCCACGTCAATATAACCCTGTTCAGAAGCGGCGTCGTCGTTTTCAGAGTGTCTATGAATCTGTTTAGATATCGACCAGAGCCCCGATTGCACGCATTCTTACCTGCTAAAAGCTGAAGAACTCCCGCCGTCCACCAGGGGACAGCAAAAGTCGCGTTTAAGGTCTTTGCGAGAGATGAATCGAACGTCTTGCGAGGCGTCTTGAACTCCAATTGTTCCCGAAGATGGAGAGGCCGCTCCTCTGGAGAGCATCGAGAGTAGAAATTCTTCTCAAATTTGTCGGTTAGGGGGGAAGTGAGGTGGTCAGATGGAAGCTCCCAGAGATCTGTCCAAAGTTCTGTGAGTTACGAGTCTCCGGAGCAGGATATGACTCACCGTCCTCTTGGAGGGGCCTGGAGAATCCAACGCGTAAAAAAGGACTGAGCCAGTGGAACACGGTCCTCGAAAGCAACCTGAAGCAGTATGTTAACTTGGTCCCGGCATCCGAGGTATGTAGGAAGGACGTACGACGCTTCCCATTCGGGTACAACCTTCCCCTTCCCAAAGGCCAAAGGCGCTGGTGTCGGTCTAAACGGGTGGATCATAAGAAGAGATACGCAAAACGAGCAAAAGATGAGACATGAACGTTATATAAAAAAGATCTATATCAGACTCGAGACCAAGCGCAGCTCGGCTCAATTCCCATCCTTTCTTTCTTCTCTCTAGGACACGTCAAAATCACTTACGCAGCAAGCAGATTGAACCGTGACCCGTCTGGACTGAAAGGGTGAGCACGGTCGGCAGGTGGCTGTACAGGACGCGTCAGGCATCCGGCTTCCAATGCCCAGCAGCCGGTGAGCACTACATAAGAAGCAGAATAGATACTATTCGTAACGCAACAGGGACTCGTGTAACCGTTGCGGCACTTAGTGTGCTTTCGGCGTTCCCTTTCGTCAACGGCAATTCAACTTCTTACTGCATGATGATCACCGATTACACCCGTCGATAACTGCCGTCTGCATCGAGCATAGAGGCAGCGTTGCGCGGGAACTGAAGGCCGAGAGATTTCGTACGTGTCGAGTGAGCAACGCGAACACACAAGAGGATGTACATTCTGGCCTTTCTGAGCTACTTGAGGACGAAGAGTGATGGGCGTTCGCGCCGGACCTACAAACTATCTGTCATCCATCTCAGGAAGCATCGATATGGAAAGTACTCACAGGAAGATACGGTGGGGACACTCCAACCGGGCAAGGAGGCAGATAGCGCCTCCGCCAAATGGGAGATAGGAAGCGACTCGGTGGATTGTCTCGCTACGGGGTAAGTCCTGGTAAGTCATAAAAGGGTTACAATGCATTCAAGATCACGGTACGTCTGTTACTCGCACGCGCTCTATAGTCATAGGAACCAATAAGGGGGGGGCTGCAAGTGAGCGGGTGCTAAACCATTCCAGCCATCCGATGCACTGCTCAATACCCTTACCCTCCTTTGACAGAATTTCTTGGGCGTGTCAGGCCGTTCCAACGATATGGGTGAAGAGAAAACAACCACCATACATCCCAGGAAATATCGCAAACAAAGATAGACAATTCGTTAACGGATGAGGGGCTTCTAGAGAACACCATAGGATTCGGGGATGTAAAATATCGGAGAAGTTGGTTGCAGGAGGGTAGCAGGGGTCCTCGAGAAGTAGACCGATGCATAGAAGATGCACTATGTCACAGTAAGCGTCTTTTCTTCACACAATAACACGCGACACTCACCTCGTACTTCTTCAGTTCTTGAAGATTATCCTTTCGATGTTAGCTGCATATCTCACAAGCATAGCATAGGCGGAATACGCGGTGGAAGAAGACGAATTGGAGGACGAGTCGTCTTCGTTGCCTTTCAAAACCAACAGCGGCGATGGGTATCGTCGAGAAGATATTTGAGGGGATATTAGAGGGAATGAGGCCGCTTATGCCTGCACGCGATACTACATCAGAGTCACAGTATGTAAATGGGAGAAGAAATCTCAAACCAGCACGTCACGAAGTCACACAATGGTCACGTCGATATCCATCATCATCATCAATCGTCCAATAGTCACTGAGAACCACCGTGTGTGAAGGTTAAAAAAAACCCCAAAACCTTTGTATGTGCGGTGTCCAGGATCCCTGTATGTCAAATCTCCTATGCAACTGACCATATCTATCCACAGTTCCCATGGTCCCATTTCCCCCAACATGTCTTAAGTGTGGAAACGGCTTGGAGCCACAAGTTCTTCAAGAGCCTTTCGATTTCATCTCTCGTTGTCGTAGCTACGGGATTCCTTCCGGTTTGGAAGTATCTCAAATCCAAGCATTTCTCTCTGACGTTTCCACCGAATCAGAACGTCTTGATGCAGAGATTACTCGCTTGGACGCTCTCGTGGCAGGTTTTCTCGAGAGAAGAGAGCTTCTGGATGACACCAAAAAGAAATGGCAATCTTTGCTTGCCCCAGTTCGCAAACTCCCTGCAGAGGTTCTCCTCACTATTTTTCAACTCAACGCCAAAATCACCTTCACCGACACGTTCAGATACAAGATTCCCGCGATAGCTTTTGGCGGAGTATGTTCCTCTTGGCGCGAATTAGCATGGTTCGACAAACAGATCTTTTCCAACATCTCTATCCGATCCAGCGCCGTGCCACCGTCGAAAGTTGCGAAGTTTCTTTCATGGAGCGACCCGACCTTGCTGACGTTAACATTCGACCTTTCTGAGATGGCTCTTTATGGACCTGATCCATATGCAATCTTTGAAACACTCACAAAGCAGAGTGTACGTTGGAAATCTGTGAAATTACATCTCGGTATCTGGTGCATGTCAAATCCAAAGAGCATTTCTGTTATTCGTGGGCATCTTCCTAACCTCGAGTCAATTTCATTAGAGGTCATATACCTGTCATCCAACTACTCAGACTTTCCCGAAGAAGTGGCTAGCGCTTTTGAGAGCGCCCCCAAGCTTCGGAAGGTTTATTTGAAACATCTTTCCCCTAGCGCCGTGAAGATGCCATGGGCACAGCTGACGTCGCTTACATGCGAGTTCTCGAAGGTTCACGATATACTAGACGTCGTCCAGAAAGCTTTCTCCCTCCGTCACCTCACCATATTTAGCCTTTTCTATGATGAAGATACGGAGATAAGCCCTGTGACCTCTTTATCCCTCTCATCCCTTCGTCTCCGTGATTCGGTACTTAGGAGAGGCAGCGATGAGCGTTTCCGCAAGCTTATGCAGAACCTCACCCTCCCAGCTTTATCCTCCCTCTCTTTTGTCGATGTCAACATCGATACGGATTCTTTCGTCCGTTTCGTCACCCGATCCGCATGCGTCGTGAGAACTCTTTCTCTTGACCGTGTCGGGCTCAAGTCCGACACATTTCCCATCTTCTTCCGTCCTCTCATTGAACTCGACCATCTCGTCTTTCACAGAGTGACGGAACAGCGGCGAGCTGCAGCTGAGAATCCGGATTCACCCTCTAGTCGCGATCCTGATAGCTTTTTCCGAAGCATGACAGTTCCAGGTCATCCTAGCGGCGGCGGTACACCAGGTCATCCCCTTATTCTGCCAAATTTGACTAGTTTGGATCTACTTATTAAAGCTGCAGGATCCCTTGAAGGGTTCTCCGAAGAGGTGCTAATTGAGATGGCGAGATCGCGTTTTCTTAAACGGTCAGCGGATGTCCGGCGTTTGCGAAAGCTTGCCCTTCGCTGCGGAACGTTGTCGAGGGAAGCGGAGATGAGTCTGATGTAAATAGACGTAAATGTGGAAGTGTACCGAGTCGAGCAGGAACATGATATCCTCGAGCGGATGGATGACATGACGCATTTGGCGCTTTCGCTCTCCATGAAGAATTTTATGTAGAATTTTGTGAAACAATATGCTAGCTACAGTGGACATCGAGGGTAAGCTCGGGAACTGGGGCGGCGTTGGAGTAATATGCAAATGAGCCGTGTACCTGGAAATCAAAGAAAACCGAGCATGTTACCATGCAGTCGACCGGAGTCATAAGAGTTTAAGGCATATAATCTACATAGTAGTGTGTATGTGGCGTCCTCCATTTGCACGTGTTAAAGCTCCGGGACGCTATGGCTAATTGGCTTGCGTTGCTTCGAATCTTCGAACACTGTGCACCGAAGACCCGGCGAAAATAACTTGGTTGAACACCTGGGAAAAGGTTAGTTTTCACCCCGCAGACTGATGAAAAAGGTCAGAAAACCGGGGCGAACGCCTGGTAAACGGGTGTTTTTGAGAATTTCAGACCGAGCGAAAAGCCGGTGATGTTCTACCTGTAAAAGTCCGTTTTTCCGTGTTCCATCCTGCCAAAAAAAACAACTGGTCATAGATTCACTTTGTTTCTTAATATATTTCCCTTGCTTTTGTCAGTACTGCCCCTGGCTTTGCATTGCTTCAAATTCATTTACTTTTTGGATAAGTACAGGTGCATGGTATTTAAGTGCTATTACATATCAAAGTACATGAAGGCTGCATGTCACCAATGACACGATCAACCACAAGCGTCCCCCAATCCTCTCACCTGCGAAGCAAGTTCATCAGTCCCTGTGATGAACTGTGTCGAAGAGGGTGTCGTTCATAGGATGTCGTGATCATGTAGGGGAAGACAAGCCACAGCTTGCAGGAGGGGGAGAACATCAGAACCAGCGCTAGCATAGAGAAAATCAGAATCACATACCTGTCTTCTATGACCCTTAAGACCATATCTCAAGCTCACTCGTACGTAGCCAGATGCATCTTGAATCATAAGCTGACAACTAGTAGCATGAGTGATACAACAATTACAGCAAGAAAATGTTTGTCACGCATTCGTGAGACGGAATAAGAGGCCGCGCAGCCTCTTATTGCCTCCAAATGGATGGCGAACAAGACAAAAAAAGGAAACTTGTGCTTACCAAGAAATGAAAGTAGATTGCATGGCACCATGCTGTGAAAAAGGGAGGAGATGCAGCGACGAGCATAAGGACGAAGGTGGTTCGAGTTAAACTACAAGTTGTGGTGTATTCATGTCGGGGGGAGTTTAAACATCACAAGTTCTGGGCAGGTGAATATCACTAGGTAAACAAGTCATATTTTTCGAACGCCAAACCAAGCGGAAATTCACTCGATTTTATTTCACCTAGTTATCGCTAGCTAAACCAGATAAATTCCGGTTCCACTAGGTGACCGGGCAAACTTCGCTAGGTCTTGGGCGCACAGTGGAAGTCGATCAGTAAAAGTTGCGCCGCCATCGTCTGTACGCGTTGGATCTTCATCAAAGACGTAAATAGAACAAGGAGTGTCAGATTATCATTTGCAAGCAGCCTCCCATCATGGGAACACATTATTCAGATCAATTGATTCTATCCACCCACAGTGATTACTCCGGACCAACCCCTTCTCCCTTTGAGCTTCCACCGATGATAACGGTTGACGATGGCCTCTCAAACGTCCTTCTTCATTCTTGCGAGCCTTCTTTGGGTTCTTTACAAGGGGTACCGATATGGTCGAAGAGAGCATGGACTACCTCCCGGCCCCCCAACGATTCCTGTTCTTGGAAACTTACACGTTCTCCCCAAGGACAATATGGCCCAAAAGTGAGTCAACAGCATCAATTGGACGGATAGCATGCCCAAACTCTGATCAGATTTACTGAATGGGCTCAACGATGGGGCGAGATCTTTTCGGTAAAGACGGATGTAAAGGTTGGCAACTTGCAAGACTAACATACTCACTCCCAGATCAAGATTGCCTCCAACACCATGATTGTTCTTTCGAGTGCAACTGCAGTAAAAGAGGTCGTCGACAAGACTGGCTGGAGTGCGAGTAGCCGCCCTCCAAGTTTCCTCATCGACAAAGTTACTGATGGACATCATATCGTGTTCACTCCTTATGGTGATGATGATCTATCTACCTCATCCATCTACGTATCTCACATCTTCCCAGGCCCCAAACTGAAAAAACTGAGAAAAGCCTGTCTCGCACCTTTGTCGCCTCAAGCGGTTTTCAAACATATACCCATCGCGGAAGCAGAAACGGGTCAATTGCTCTACGATCTACTGATAAAGCCTGAGGTGAACGCGAGTCAGACGGGTATTCCCAACCAACCATCTGACGATCTCCCTATAGGCCTTCTATGATTCTGTCCGAAGGTTCGCGCACTCAGTAACGAAGTCTGTAGTGTACGGAAAACGCGTGCCGTATTTTGACACCCCCGAAGTGGTGGAATACTACAGCTCCCTAGACGATATCGAACACACCTGTACTCCAGGGGTTCATCCGCCAATTGACCTCATCCCCATTCTCAAATACGTACCCGAGAGATGGGCTCCTTGGTTGCAGGAATGCGAAGAAGAAAAACGCCGTCGGAACGCTCTTCACTTTCCCTGGTTTATCGAATGCGAGGAGAACTTCAAAAAGGGCCGTGAGCCGAATTCTTTGATCGAAGAGGTTCTGCAAGGGAATGAGGAATTGGATCTATCGAGAGACGCCATTGCGTTTGTTGTTTCGTTCTCTTTGATGCCATTTTCCCTGATTGTTTTTTGTTCTTAGGAATCTGGGAATCATACTTACGGATGGTGGTTCGGATTCCTCGGCTACGTTTGTAAACTCGTTGATCTTGACGCTGACCGCACACCCGGAGGTTCAACGTCGAGCGCAGGAAGAGATTGATAGCGTCGTTGGCGGCGATCGCGTACCGTCACTTGACGACTTACCCAACCTGCCTTATATCGATGCTCTCATGAAGGAGGTGTGTCGTCAATTCCATGCGTGTTGTGTATTGAGCCATTTGTTGTAGGTGATCCGCTTCAGGCCCATCTTCCCTTTGCTGATTCCTCACTACACTACTGAGGACCTGCACGTTCGTATTTTCAGATCTTCTGTCTGACTGCTTATCTAAGTGATTCACTCTGAAGTACTCCGGATACGCCATTCCTAAAGAGTCGGTGCTGTTCATCAATATTTGTTAGTCTTTTCTTCATAAGTAACGCAGAGCCTGGCAAGCTAACCCGTGCAACACAGGGGGGATTTTCCACGACCCAAGCACCTTCGACCAGCCGGAGGTGTTCAATCCTGACCGATATCTTCTTTCTCCCCACGGAACAATCCCAGGACATGATGATGGTTTCAGAGACTCTATGGCGTTTGGCAGCGGTCGAGTACGCTCTTCCTTTCCCTTATAGGGTGGCGATTGCTGAATATGCGAACAGAGGGTCTGCCCTGGGATGCACATCGCTCGGCATACGATGGTACGATCACCTTACAACACAGAATGTACTTGTTTTGATCTCAATAATTATAGGCATTGGCGACTATGGGCCTTATCTGGGCCTTCGAATTTTCCCCAGCTGTCGATCCCGCCTCAAAGACCATCGTTGAACCTGACCTGACGAAGTATCGAATGGTAAGCTATTCCGGTGTAAGATCTACGCATGGTTGATGGAAACTATTAAAGGGTATACTTGCCGTTCCAAAACCGTTTGAATGTACGATTAAGCCGAGAGGCTCATGCAGGGCGGATATCGTCCGCCGCACGTTTGCGGAATCGACGAATTTGTTTGCTCGGTATGAAGAGAGATTGTCCGTGAGGGAGAAGGAGATGCTTCGGAAAGTGCGGGATGACTTTTGATTCGTATTTTCCTGTAACGTAGTCTTTTTCGAGGTAGAATTTGCACTGCGAAATGAGTGTGGCGCCGAAGTCTAAATGTTATGACTCACACTGATCTTTAACCAATAGACCCGGTTATGTAAACGTGGACCTGACGTTTCCTGATCCAGGACCAGCCAGGACCTCCATCATGTTTCTGGTCTCTATCTTACTTGTGTTGTAACCTTGTTCACTGGCAGCATCGTGGATACTTTTGAATTGGCCAAGTACAACTCGCGGTGTGTTCTTGACTGCATTTGGTAGGAGTCTTGCGTCAGATGAGTGAACATTTCTCTGACTGCTATAATTGAACGTCTGGTAGCCATCCTCAGCCATGCATCTGTTGGTGACTTTGCAGTACTTGATGTTGATGTAAATACACATCCATCTGTGAAGAAAGATGAGAAAGATAAGGATCAACATGAGCCCCCCATCAGGCTCCGATCATTGTCGTGACGGAATCCACTGTTCTGGGTCTTGACAACGCGTTTTTTCAAGTTT